>JAODXP020000025.1:2833242-2933317 GCA_027497455.2 Sardinella longiceps
AGATAAGCATTGGCCCCGGCCTATCTCGCATTAATGCCCAGGTGCACACACACACACACACAAATGACAGTATTCCTGCCCGAGCTACACCTGAGCCATTAGGCAAATGGGACGGGTGATCACTTTTGGTCCTGAAAAGGTCATCAGGCCCCTCGCCAGGCCCCAGAACGCAAGTTAATTCCAAGGCGAGCGACGTGCAAATGAGCACGAGAGGAGACAGGGGGGCCAGAGCGGCCGTCTTGACTAATGAGACAGCCGGCACACGCTCAGTGTCTCTCTGGGATGATGATGATGGGGCCACAAATACGCCACAAAGACACCACAACCAATCAGAACGAGGCAGCATGGCCTTGAAAACACCAGTGCCCTTTCTAGCCTGACCAAGGGCCAGGGAAGTAGGAGGAAAAGGAGGGATTGCATTTCTCTTTTTAAAAAATGCTAAATAAATCTATTAGATTGACTCAAAATGTGCTCAGCCATTCAATACTAAATTACTGACTTGTGGCTTAAGTCTATGCAAGCAGGCACTTTGCCCTTTTCCAACGATTTGGCTGGATCAGTGTGGAGCCCTGAGGAGGATAGGGCAGTGTGTGTGTGCGTGTGTGTGTGTGTGGGGGGGGGTCAGTCTCCGAGAGGCAGAGGAAGACGAGCAAAGCTGGACAGGAGTGAAGAAGAGGAGCGGCCGCACAGAGCGAAGGCTGGAAAAAGAAAAGGCCGACCAAGCACCCACTTTCTCCCACGTCAGGAGCCACCCACTGCTGCTGCTCATGCCGCTTCTTCTTCTGCAGTCTCTCCCGTCCCAAATAAGCTGCGGTCCGCACTGATGACACCAGGGTTTGGGACAACGGCAGAGGCCAGGGACCATGATGCTCACTGTGTGTGTGTGTGTGTTTCTGGCTCCCCCGTCATCGCCGCTTAAAGTGGGGGCCGGTTAATCTCAGTCCAGTTCTGCGGGCTGCCACAGATTAGGGCTCTGGGCGTGAGAACCCTAAAATCACGTCGGTTCCAGGACGTGTGGGGGAGGGGAAAGGAACCTCAACTATGTTGCTGCAGAAAGGGCACAATTATAGCGCACCGTCTGCAAAGACATGTCAGGCCAGAAAGGAGAGAAAGTGTGTGTGTGTGTGTGTGTGTGTGTGTGTGTGTGTGTGTGTGTGTGTGTGTGTGTGTTAAGGAAATTATATTTAGACGCAGGAAAACCATCACCATGGAGATTGAGCCTGCAATGTGCACCACACACTCTCTCACACACACACACACACACACACACACACACACACAGAAGTGACATGCACATCACACATCCACCAGAGGCAATGACATCTTTAGACTTGACGACACACAGGAGGCCAGGCTGTCAGAGCTGTGCTGCCTTACACAGTCCAGACACAGACACAGACACAGACACAGACACAGACACAGACACAGACACAGACACAGACACGGCCCCTTCTCCGTCTCCGTGCGCCCAGGCTGCCCTTTAATAATCCACCTACAGACAGCCGTGGCCCAAAGCTCCACACAGACCCTCTAAAGACACGCTCAAATTGGCCACTTCCTGTTTAGCTAGTTAGCGTCATCCCACGGACGCTCCTCCTTGGAGAGGCTCAGTGGTGACTGTGTGTGCAGGGCTCATTACTCTGAGGCATGGGTTGGAGCCCAGCTGCAAAGCAGACAGCCCCACGGCTCCACAGTGGGATGGGTGGGAAGGGAGGAGAGGAGAGGAGAGGAGGAGAGGAGGAGAGAGGAGCAGAGTAGGCAGCCGTCTCATATCCTCAGCCTCCGCCCTCAGGAATGCACTGGAGGTGCTAGCCCAGGCTATAATGGGCCGTCACATTCCGTATGCGGATGGAGGTGGCAGGCGCACGGTCTCCTGATGCAAGGGATCGGGTCTAGGAGGAGTGCTTAAGACGCTGCTTTAAGAATGCAAGCAATCCAAACGCGCCCCACACACACACACACACACAACACACACACACACACACACACACGCACCCCAAAAGAACTCAAAGTCACTAATGCTTCCACGCAAGGCTGCTTTTCCTATTTTATCTTTCTATAAATAAAAACAAATTCATTCGGTGTGTGGATGAAAAAAGTTGCACGCGGAGCTGAAGAAACAAAAGAGTAATAATAATAGCCTGCTTCTCATGAAATTGCAGGGGGCAGGGAGGGAAAGAGAGAGAAAAAGAGTAGTTCGGAGCAAACTGCAGATTCCTGAGGAAGTTGAATACTTTGTGTTGGTCCGGTCATATCCTGAGATAGGGGAAGAGGGGGAGGGGGGGAGGGGTACTGGCCTGGATACTGAGGCACAATTGATATTGCGCACAATAACCATATAATAAACAATTCCGACAGACAAGAATCTGCAAATCAGCATGAAAATTTCAGGCTAACCTGATTGAGAGGAGATGGAAAGGGATAGTGCCCGTGCTTTGAACTTGTTGTTATTCTGGTCAAGTGCTTGATAGCTGCAGACAGAGCCTCTCCTCGGCTCCACTAATAAAAAAAAATAAAAACTCAACTCCGCAGACATTTCTACCTCTTTATCAAAACACCACCACACACTCCTCCCTTCCAGCACAGACAGGCAAAACAAACACACACACACACACACACACACACACACTTAACCAAACAGAAAACCTCACTCTGAAAATGTGGGTTATTAAGGCCTACAAACAGCTTCATACACACACTTTGTGTGCCTAAGCCCTCGGACAACATTTCCCCCTGGACCTCCGAGAGAACAAACTGCTGAAGTCCGACATTCCTTCCTGTTCTCAAACCTATGCAAACACCTAGCCTAGCACTCTTCCCCTACGCTCTCTCAGGCCTGATGGGCGGGCGTGTTGCAACACAGGATGGAGCTGAACGCAGCTACACTGACTTTTACTTAACTCAACTGTAGCAATCTAAACAGGTCTTTGGTGTGCTATTTACAGCCCGGGGCAACTCAGTGCAACCCAATACAGACTCAGTCAAACCAACACTAGCCTACATTTTACCTCCTTCATGAACAAATAACACACTGTAGGCCTACGGCTGTCGTCTTTCTGACCGTTAGCGTTGCCATTTTGAAACCCTATCAATCAACGCAATGGCAACAAATATGAAGGCCCAAATATTTGCACCATGACTTAGCCTGACTGCCTACCGCTTGAAACTGTAATAAGGTGAAAACAGGTGAAGGCTGGTTGTGTAGCGGTAGCCTACATTCATGCAGAGAAAGCTTAAAGCTTCACGGGGAGGCTTGCGTGCGGATCCACCTGTGCAGGAGAAGAGCGCTTGCTTTCCCACGGCCGCTCCAGCTTCACCTGACCCCTGCACTCGCACATGCCCAGAGGGCCCCCACCACCGGAGGCCATAAAACCACCAGAGGAGGAACAACACCAGCAGCTTGCGTTTGTTTTTATTTCCAACCTCACATGGCCAATGAGCAACTCAGCAAGCAGTCAGCCGGCCGGCCAGCCAGCCGACAGGCCAAACCACAGCCAACAACAGGGGGGAGGTGGGTGGGGAGGAAGCAGCGGACGTCAGAGGGGAGGCACACTTCAAACCCTCAGATGTGGCGAGTGATGTGGTCACATAGGGAATAAAAGGATTTGTTGTGCATGAATGTATGCAACATTACTTCCCTTCTCTACGAATTACAAAAAAAGAACAGCATGCCTAGAGAAAAAGGCCTATAAGAAATAAGCATTAGCCTACATGTTTCTTTCCTGTTCAAAAATGGTCTTTATGGAGAGCAAATGACACAAACTAAAAACAAAAGAATCACCATTTCCATTTATCACAAACAGAAAGGCACAAACCTCAATGCCTACAGTACACCACAAAGGATTTCAATAGCCTACCTCTTCAAAATCGTATTCCATTTTCAGGGCTGAAAACTCAGCTCATACTAGAGCTAGCCTATTTCTTATCCAAAAGAAATTTCATCCTATTGGTCCCTGTCATTTTGTCTTCTTTGACACCTAAATTCTAACACTCTTTTCAAGCTCTCTGAAACTTTTTTCTGCAACATTTTTGACAGCATGCACTTCTTAAGAAGAGAGAGAGAGAGAGAGAGAGAGAGAGAGAGAGAGAGAGAGAGAGAGAGAGAGAGAGAGAGAGATGATGCGGAGAGAAAAGGAGGACACCGCACTAAATTCTGAGCCGTCAAAGCCCCTGTCTACCCCAACCATTTTCCTGCTCCCCCTTAATGAAGATCAATAGTGAATTGGAAAGAAAAATGCTGCTGGGCCAGTTTTAGGGCCTCTAAATCTGAGCTATTTGGCCAAACTCTTGCCGACCTACTAAGTCAGCAGTTGGAGCTGGCCGTTCTGGCTCAAACGATCATTACAACCACTGACGCAACGCTAACAAATATGGCCCCATCAGACAGAGATGCCATTGAGCTGACACATCATTCCAGTACATTGCCATTCACAGATACAAACCTTCTAGAAGTCATTTAAAGCATCTAATAAACTGCTGTCTGCTGGAAAATGCTTGGAAGCAACTTTAACAAACCGCAATGCATTCCATGACACACAGAGGAATGCAATGCCTTGGTGGAATGCTGCAACTATTCTTATAATAATTTTATCATAACTAGGCCTATTACAAATTAGGTAAAAATATCGGGTTAGTGTTGCTGGTGGTGATGACAAATGCTGAATCTCTACTCTTGTAACCTTCTTGATAACTGAGGTGTTTTGTGCTGTTTGTATGGGCACAGCACAAAACTGGCAAACAGATTAGGATGTCAACCTAAAATAGATTCTTGTCTTGGGTGAATACGCACTCTCACACCTGAACAAACACAGCACATTATCCTGTGCTCATGTTTCAATGGCTTTCCATCAAACTGCTTCAACACAAAGCATAAGAAAACAGCTGATACAAACCAACACACATCATGTCACTGCATCTTTGAAGCTCACGTGACTTAAGTATGGTGGGGAGAGAGGGGGAGTGGATTGATTCTGCAAACTCATCCAATCATGAGAGATTGACAGCATGTTAGAGGAATATGAGGGAAAGAAGAAAGCTCGGCCTTTAGAGGTTTGCTGGAACCACAGTGAACCAAGCGTTGTCATGGTATCTGTCTCGGCATATCAATCAGTTCAAAGACCCCCTAAATCCTCTCTGTCCCAACCCCCAACAATTCATTCAGTCTTGCGCGCCTAAATCTTCAGGTCTTCCGATAATGTAAGGTTTTGTAACTAGTGTCAGAATGTTGAAAAACATTGCAAGTCAGTCATCCGAGTAACAAGAATTTTCTGTACAACTTTAATACAAGTTGACGTCGTTAGTTATGTCAATACCCCAATGTAGGACGAATGGAGCATTTTGATTTGCGCGCAACAATTTGTCAGTAAATCTGGATGGACCAAATGCATGCATTTCATCTACGTTTCGACAGTCAGCTGATCTAATGACTTGAGAGTTGTGACTGCAATGAATGAAGGAATTAGGCTACAAAGCCGGGGAAGACATCCAGAAAGCAATCATTCTTCAGATTACCACTTTTAACTTAGACCATGGGCATGTTATTCATTCAAACGAATTTATGGCAAATATATTATGCTACGCACACGAGGTTGCACTGTTCACAACTCTTGCGTGATGGTCTTGAATCCACTTAGAAGTTAACATTAACGCTAATGTTACATCGTAATTGACTTAATATGATTGGACCGCTATCCCACATTTCCTAGCAAATTTAGCTCTCCTAGTTAGCTTAGCGGGCTAAATCACCGTGGCTGACCATCATCGCCATAACGACAGCTATCTTTAACGAGTACCGACGTCTGTAACATTGACATTCATGGAACATGTTCAATCTAAGGTGTGCATTGCGTGACAAGTGCATCATCCATGTGTTAGTCGGTAACATAACATGGGTCTCTATACAACGCTGACACCAATGTGTCCCAGACATCAGATGAGGATAAATAAAGCGGCAGCTAACGTTAGCTAGCGTAGCAGTAGTTGGCTAATGTTAGCCACTAGCGCCCCGTCGGGATTTACGGCGGCTTTGTAGCTAGAACATTTATTCATTACAAACGATATAGCATGCACTTGCCAGTGCTAGGTAACGCTGAAAGGCTTGTGATCAGGACATTAACATAAGGACTTCAGTGCAGCCATTATCCACTAGATCGTTGCCAACAAGCAAAATAACACTGGATATTTTTGTGGTGCTCTGGGCTACATAATGCAATATATCGTCACCTGTTCTTGGCGAGATACTATTCCCATTATTTATTACATTACGTGTGGCTAGCTAGCTCAATGGTGTTCCACAGGTAAATGTTTATTCCCTTCTGTAGTCTGATAAACAAGCTTAGGTACAATTCACACTTAATGCCGAGCAAGATAATTGCTGATAATTTCAACCATGATTTCATGGTCATCCCAATGGGTGCGGCCTATGCTCCTGATAAGGTCCACGGACTCACCTCCGTTGGCTGACTGATCTCGAACAGGTCGAGCCGGTTTGCGTTCCAGTGGTTAATAATGTCGGCGAGTTTTCGCCGCTCCTCTTCCCTGCTCCCCATTCTCAATCCTGAATGATATTCTCAAACAGGAGAAAATCCTTTTGTCCCTGCTAAATGTGTCTTGTCCGACAACTTCACAATAAAAAAACGAAAACACCCGATATCAGAGCAGAAACAACGAATTGGGTTGCCTGCGTGTGTTGTAGTCGCCGGTGACTGACTGCACCTCTCTCCAACCGCTCCTTCTGTTTCCGCGTTTTCTCGTTTCTGTTATCGCCTCTCGCTGGGAAGCGCTGGCTGGAACAGTGCGCGTTCACGTGCCCTATTACAATTCAACGTGCTCACGCACGATGATGTATGTCTTTCCCTTTGGACAGTGCCTGCAACAAATGAAAGCCTCACGATTTGCTTTGTGTTTCATTTGAAATAGAACGATTTCATTGCACGTTTTAAGGAGAATAGCTGAATGCTGACCGTTGCATTGTATTTTTGTCTGTGCTGAGGGTTTTGTTGAATACTTTTCAACAGACTTCACATTCACATAAATTAGCTGCGATGCTAACAGCAGGGAATGTGCACAAACAGTCTCTATCTATTGGACATATTCAGCTTCAACCCTCTCTGGGTATAGGCCTAGCTCATGGCCTGCCTATGGTTGTACCTAGGCATTGGGCCTGTTAGATTTAGGTCTATTTTTGTCATCTATAAAATGTAATGGCAGTTAAGTGGCATAAGATTGGGCATTTAAGGTCTTAACATTTTCTCATGCTTCTGAAATGACAATGAGGTAGCCTCCTCTAGCCTAATCAAGTCACATGATTGCAGAAGAATTCATTTGTAGCCTATACACACAAGGACAGCAAAATTACAGATTGCTATTCTGTAGAGATCATGAAGGTGAAGTCAGAGCATCATGCTTGCTCCGGCAACCCCAGCTGTGCACAGCTGTGAAGCAGTTTAACAAGACACGAGAAACATGCCACAATTCTTGCATAGATTCTCGACTACATTTAAACACCCTATTTCACCCTACAACAGTCGACAGCAAATCAGATTTGAGCTGGCTATTCAAATTTATCTTCTTCCACAAGTGCATTAACAGTATTTGTATTGTTTTATGGAATACAAGCCTTGTAAGCTTCTTAGCAGAAGAATGCTGAATACTCCCCTGAGGCCTGCCCTCATCTACATTCTCCATATGCTGCAGGAAGTCATCATCAGTTTATTTAACATGATCATGACAAACTGTGATAGAAAGTGGTCATGGTTAATTTAGCGTATATGAGAGATGGAAGGGCGCCAGTCAGATCCTGGATGAGGAAGGAGGGTACACACAATTCCCCTGTGCCCCACTGACAGGCGATTTAGAGCCTCAAATAGTAGCCTATTTCCTATGACCCACTAAATGTAATGTGTTTGTCCAGACAAAATACTCAGCCTCAGAAGGTTACCTGCTTTTACAGGAGGTGTTTTTTTTTAACTTCATACAAGCTCTGAGATCTACACAACGATAGGCCTAATCTGACACTTTGGAGTGCAACATCACTGATGCCACATCGGCCTCACAGACTTTCACATTTGCCCGGCTAGTCAACTCTGCTGATATGCACTTGCAAAATAACCAAGTACACACTCAAATGTATACACAGTACATCTCTATACCTAAGGTATAATAATATTCCAAATGCCCTTTTGCAGGGCACAAGAGGATCAGCTGTGGTCCCATGCACCTGAGACCTCAGTGCTGCTCCAAAGTCACCTCGGGGATGACAGATACATTGGAGAAAAGATAGTGTGTGTGTATATCAGGCTTCACCACCATTGCAGTGAAACCAAGGAGAGGAGCCGCAAGGTGAGTCAGCGGAGTGGGCCACACATTCATCAGAGGAGCGTGTTATTTATGTGGACTGTCCATCCCAGGAGACCACCCGTGCAACACCCCCCAGCCATCAATCCTGCTCCCTGTCTCACCTTACACACCCAACTGGAAGTGACCCAGCCAGCCGAGGTGTCCGTTCGGAGCCATATAAATATTTGCACTGGCACGCTGTGGGTTTGATGATTAAAATGGCAGGCTTTGACATACATATAGTCGTATGATAAATCTTCAGCTACACATTAACCTCAAGGTTGTAAGACCAGCTGATGCCACTCTGATTTTTACCAAGAGGAACACAACCAAGTGCGTGAAAAAATGGAAATGGAAAATGCATGAGAGCTTTTGGCTTGAACACCCTCACAGGAACCCCTTCAGAACAAGGTCAAATGTTTTGTCTGTACATTACCCTATGCAAGCCAGATGCTATTGAGTTTAAAGTCTATTAGGCTACAAACACTGATGAGGTGTACCCAGGTCATTCCAGGTGAATCACACAAACAATTAATTGAAAACAGGTGATTATAGTCGTCATTAATTATTACATAAATGTAACATAACCCATGTAGCCTATAATTACATAACAATCAGTATAGACAAAAGAGTTTACAAAATATAAACACATATATAAGCTGATCAATATATCAGCGGTTGAGTTTAACCAGAGCAATTTTGTATTTGTTGCCACAGTGTGTGCACTGCATTGTGAAATTGCTGAGTTGCAGGTATGCACAACTTTGAACTCTGCTAGGGGTACACATTGTTAAACACAAACAACATGTTCAAGAACCTCATAAAGAGACAGATGAGTGTAGTATAATATACTGTAAAAAAAAATATATATATATATATATATATATATATACAGTTCCGCTCTTTTACAGTAAACGCTACAGTAGAAGCAGAGTAATTACACTATTTGCGCAGACAGACAAAATAATACACTACAGATTATGGTTAGACCAAAATGGCAAAAAATATCCATCCATCACCTTTTTCAAGGTTGGTGAAAAAAATACTAAATTACTGCACAGAATCCTGCATGATAGTAAATACATGCATTTGGTTTAAAATCACTTGTAATGTAAGGTGAACTTATAGTATAAGAAATGCAGGGGTCTTTATAAGTTTTTCTGTCTCCTAAGTTGGAGTAAAAGAAATCGAGTCGAGTCGAGTCGAGTGCTGTGAGTTAATCACAGAGTTTAAAGCGCAGATAGCATCAGCAGGAACAGGAAGAAGCTGAGGTTCTCTGGTAATATGGTTTCCTGCTGCGGTCTAAGCCTTGGCTGCCACAGAGCGGTGTCATATTATCTCTGTCTTCCACATGCTCGACCCCACCCACTCTCAAGGCAGGCTTCAGCCGTGACCTGTGAACTTGTCAGGTAAACCGCAGCACCCATATCAGCGCCACGCACCACCATGAGTCAAAGCCTAGACACGGTATTGAGACCAACAGAGGAAATGAGGGGGAAGCTATTCAGTCAAAAACATTGAAATATTGAATTATGACTTTGAATGAAGAGACACTGAGGAGTGAAAGGCAGACAGGGAGAGGTCCAGATGCATGTTGCCAGCCAAGGAGGCTGCATGGGGGGGAGAGATTTCCTTCCCCTTCCTGCCGTCTCCCTAACTGCCTTGCATAGATTATCTCTCTGGCTCCGGGGTGAGCGGACCACCATCCATCACGGACCACAAAGAGGAAATCCATGGGCCGTGGCCTGCCAGGGCACTAATAAAGACAGATAAGCAGGGCTGCACACTGACGGTGGCACCAGGGCCAGTGTTCCTGAGTGAGACCAGCGACCCGGCCTGTCACACCGCTGTCATTTGTTCCCTCTCTCCTCTCCTCTCCTCTTCTCTTCTCTCCGCTCCGCTCCTCATCTCAGAGCAGACAACCCTCAGCTCACCCCCTCATTGTGTAAACACACAAGCTCCTCTCAAGTTGAAGAATAGGTTTGTGTCTGCACCGGTGTTTTGTATGTCTGACCTAGACCTACACATTTACTGTAACTTTTTCAAGCTATTTCATGGTCTTGAACAGCATTAAGTTATTATGACCCATCAAATACACACACACACACACACACACACACACACACACACACACACACACACACACACACACAAACAACCTAAACAAGACGGAATGAAATAAGTGAAAAATGTGAATGTATGTATGAATGTGTGATGCATGTCAAGCTAGATGGGCAGTGACAGGTGTGGCTACTGCAGCATGGCCCCTATGTAGGCCCCATTATAATGAGCCTATAGGCTCAGAGAAATAGCATACATACAAGCATCTATGGGGAGAGATGGGTTCTTATAGTTTAATTACTATAAAATACATCTGACAGTAATTCATTTTTAAAACAATCACATCAATTTATATACACTACCTTTCTCTTAATTTGTGGCAGTGTTTATTTGTGTGTGTGTGTGTGTGTGTGTGTGTGTGTGTGTGTGTGTGTGTGTGTGTGTGTGTGTGTGTGTGTGTGTGTGTGTGTGTGTGTGTGTGATGCCTTTTCTTGGGTGTGAAGATGTCCCCACCGGAGATTGGTTATTGATGTACAGTGTGTTGTTCTTGCTCAATCGGTGCTTTGTATTGGTCCAACAACAAGTGCTCAGTCTTCCCACTGTCTCTGGGGCTGTCATGGGAGATGGATGAGGAACTGCTGACATCTGCAGAGAATGAAGGTCTCACCCTCAGCCTGCATGTGTGGGTCTGTGTGTGTGTGTGTATGTGTATGTGTGTGTGTGTGTGTCTGTGTGTATGTGTGTGTGTGTGTGTGTATGTGTGTGCATGTGTGTGTGTGTGTGTGTGTGTGTGTGTGTGTGTGTGTGTGTGTGTGTGTGTGTGTGTGTGTGTGTGTGAGAGAGAGAGAGAGAGAGAGAGAGAGAGAGAGAGAGATCCTCCAAGGGCAGGTCATCCACAGTTTGAACAGATTAATGTACAATGCTGTTCACAGCACCACAAGGCTTCAACAAGGACAGAGCATTATAGATACTGTATAACGACAGACAGACAAATAGGTCAATAGTAGATAGATAGATAGATAGATAGATAGATAGATAGATGAAAAATAGTACAAAATACTTTAATAATATAGTACACACAAATAGATACATATACAGCAAACACAAACGTAGCACTGACATACAGCACACACATACTGTACACATACTGTACATAGTCAATACACTCTGTACACTGAAGAGTGAAAGAAAGACTGCTTGTACTTGTCCTCACTTGGCCTGCCATGCTGGTGAAAGAAAGAGGAGAGAGTGAGCGGCTCCAGGAGAACAAAAACACCTTACAAACCACAGCATCTTTCTTTAGTCTCCACCACCACCAGCCACCCGCCTGCCCCTCCACCCGCCCCTCCGCCCGCCCGCCCCTGCCATCTGCAACCCATAGAGAAGCAAACCCAGAGAGACTAATTAGCAACCAAGCGCACTCACCCTCACTCAGTGCTGCTGCCCACTCATGTTAGACTACGCTCTTTGAGTACAGATGGGGAGGGGAGGGTCTGCCTGGCACATACGTCTGGGCAAGACCAGCTCCTTAATCTAGCCGGCTGGTAGAGGCGGTGGGCCAGCCAGGGACGGAGCTCCACTCAGTAGCAGTCATGTGAATGAAGGCCTGCCTTAGATAGCAGTACCTAGTTGGAGGAGCATCACACAGGAAACTCAGCAACAGTGGAGACAGAGCTGGGAAATCCCCCTTATTTTGTCTCTGTTCAAAAGCAGGCTGTGAAAAATGATCTCCTCACATATCCTGGCATAAATATCAGTGCCCAGCGAGGGTTGAGAGGAGAGGTTGGCAGATAAAGAGTTGGGGAGGGAGCTGAATGAATGGAGGAATGTGGAAGAAGGGGAAGAGATGTTTGTGTCTTCACAAATGGCCTCTGATCCTCACCACAAACCTCATGGCATGTATACTCAGCTCGGCTCTGCTCTGATGGGGCTGGGTTCCTGTTCTCGCTGGCTGGCTGGTTGGCTGGCGTCCACGCTGCGCTGCCTGAGAGCGAGCGCAGACACTCACTCACAACGTGATGTCTTCATCATGTTCGGTGGTCAACAGGTTTGTTGCTCTCTAAAGAGTCATCAGCACGACTGAGCATGAGCTCAGGCATCCCAGCCACAGGGACTACTCTCTCTCTCTCTCTCTCTCTCTCTCTCTCTCTCTCTCTCTCTCTCTCTCTCTCTCCGTCTCTCCAGTTCCATAAAACAAAAGGGAGGATTGAGCTCCAAAAACACCGTAGGTGTGGTCCAACGTGCATCCTGCTGGAAAGCCCTGGAGCAGACCAGATAGCCGTGCATGCAGAACAAAAACACTGCAACAATATTTCCACCTGAAACTTTCCCATGCAGTGCAATCAATAGTACTTAGCTTTATGTTTCTGTTTCATTTGGTGTGTCAAGAAGACAAAATGCATACGCATGGAAAGAATGCATAAGTTGTTAAATACCAATTCAAAGACAGGGACAATAGAGACATTTCAAGGGAATGCAAATATGCTGTCTTGCACAAAAGCAAGACATAAAGTAGTTATTGTCTGTAAACTCTGTTTTAATTGGAAATGCCTGAGGCTTTGTTTTTTTCCTTTGCATTCAGGCAAGCAGAAGCATGTTCAGGCAGAATCAGAGCACATTTCCTTAGCAATCAGATGAAAATGAAATCAGTGTTAGTCAGCACACAGAGGCGAGATGACTGGAGCCATTCTGATTCAGGTTCATTAATTGTACTGGGCAAACAGCCTGAGCATAGAGAAAAAGCTTTCTGGAGGAACTGCCCTGATGGAATATTCTGCACATTCCTTTCACGTTTGTTCACTTCTTTGGAATGTGAGAGCGCATTAGTGGAGTGGCATGACAGGAAAAAGAACCTGTACGCTCATATTACTTTGGGGATGTGTTTTAGAGTGTGAAATTGTTGCAGGGTTTTTTTTGTTGTTGTTGTTGTTGTTGTTTTTTTTTAGTTTATTCAGTGCAGTGTTGTGTACTGTTCACTGTGTATTTTTATCAACAGAATCCAAGCGAACAGATGCTGCAGTTACATAAAGCTAATCTGGCAGGTGCTAGTGAAAGCAATGTGTCTTTGTGTAAAGAATTCTGAGAAGGGAAAAGGCTCTGGCACACAAACGCGGCTAACCAGACTGCGAGTTTTTATTTCCATGCATTTTATATCAAGGAAGGAAATAGCAAGCTAGGTTGGGAAATGATATGTCTGAAAATACACCCAGTATTGGTTGATTTAGATGTGCGTAGTGTAGAGTACAGTATTTGTTTGCCGTTTCATCTGAATTGGGGGAAACATTTATGGACATTGTCTCGGAAGGAGCCCCACATGGGACTGTATTGTGATGTACAGCCCTCTAAAAGTTATTGAATGTAATACAATAAAACCTTCGCCAATATTCACATGGTGTGTGTCCATTTGCAAAAGTCATATATTATAACACATAAAAAGTGCTGTATATAATACATGAACATGACATAAATTGATTGTATAATCCATTGACTGTAATGTACAATCTGGAATACAATACCACAATTTCAGCTCTATACTGTATCTTGCTCTCTCTCTCTCTCTCTCTCTCTCTCTCTCTCTCTCTCTCTCTCTCTCTCTCTCTCTCTCTCTCTCTCCTCCTGTCTCCAGTTAAATATGTCATAAAGGGGACACTGTTCTCCATTGCACTGGGCTCAGGTGTTAAACTGGCTTTACTGCCTGCATAAAACACCAACCGGTGAGACATTCCTTTTTCCCGTTGTTTCCCAAGGAGCTGTTCTGGGTGGCTGCTAGTCAGTTGGAGCCGCGGGAGCAGCAGCAGAGCTTTTCCATCCGAGTCCCGGTGAAAAAGGCCCTGTTTGGGTGTGCTCTGTGTGCTCTGTGTGCCCTGTGTGCTGGGCTGTGGAGGAACAAAGGGCTCTGCTGCCTAAGGAGCGCTAACAAATGGCCATAGCAGAGCTGTGCCCCTCTAACCTCAACAAATTGCACACTGGCCTTCCCCCTCCACAGCTGCTTGTGCTTGATGGCAATGTGGTTTCCTTACGGCAGAGGCAATATGTCAGACATCCCCCCTCCACACACACACACACACACACACACACACACACACACACACACACACACACACACACACACTCACTTACACTTTTTCATGCTCTCTTTCTCTTTATGCTCCCCCTTTTCTTTACTCATTTCTGAACTCATACTATATTGTTTTCAATCTTATTCCATCTTTGTGAGCCAGCTTCCTCTATTTTACACACTCTGTTAGTCTCACTCTCTCTCTCTCTCTCTCTCTCTCTCTCTCTCTCTCTCTCTCTCTCTCTCTCTCTCTCTCTCTCTCTCTCTCTTTCTTTCTTGAGAGTTCTCCCTTCCCCTGCTCCTGCTGATTACAGTAAATGAAGTCAACAGTGGTGGGCAGCTCCTGGCACCCAAGCTGGGTTTCCGTGGTGATTGGTTGGCACGCAGGGAGTGTTTCACCTCATTCAGCCTTGGTGCCCATCTGAGACAGACAGCACCCCCACTGCCCACTGCCCTCTCTGCCCTGTCCACCCCCTCCAGCGCAGCAGCCCTTCCTGGCTATCACAAACCATTAATACTGCCATAATACACTAATGCTGACTCCTAATGACTGGCTCTCTCTGGGAGCATCTGGTAGATTGTGTAACAATCTGTATGCATTTGCATCAACTTGTTTGTTATGTATGAAATAGCATGTGCAGCGGTAGTTAGCCATGAATATGGAATTGCACTTTACAATCCAAACAAGGAAAGCACTGCATCCTTAAACAGGGACTTTATAGGTTGAGTTCAGTACAAGCTGAGGCGTTGATAAGTACAGGGCCAGCTTTTTTTTTCTTTTTTTTTTAACTTCTTTTTATTGAGGAAAGGAAAGAGTATTTACAAAATTTGACATTATGAATACATAATTTTGTTTTTCAACACACAGAGACCCCCCCCCTCCCTCCCTGGACCAAAAACATGAAAAAGAAAGAAAAGAAAAGAAAAAACATAGGAGTTTTTTCTCCTCTTTACTATAGGCTACAGGTGAAAAACAAAAGAAATAAATACATGAATTGTGATGCAGGCAACCTGAGAGCATTATGGGTCACCCTTGGGTGCCAACAGACATGAGCCCTGAGTAATGTGGCCCACGAGGGGGACACAGCGTCCATGATGAGGGGGCCATGTGTGCCGATGAGGAGGTGACTGTCATTGGCAGTGAGGGAGGGAGGTGGTGCTGCTTTGTCCCCAAGAGCCACCTGCTAGTTGCATTTGCCATGATAGTTTGGACAAGGGTGCACATGTGCTAGTACTTTGACTGACCTGCAGCCACACACACCCACCAATGTAATCACACACACACACACACACACACACAGAGAGAGAGAGAGAGAGAGAGAGAGAGAGAGAGAGAGAGAGAGAGAGAGAGAGAGAGAGAGAGAACCAAAGTACAAGTAACAACTATGACAAATTGGACTATTAAATGATTTTGATGATCTTGACAGATATCCTGAATGACATCATTGTCTAGCATTGGCCTTTCCTGCCTTGTAAGTAATGAATGATCTGGGATGGCTTCAAGACTCCACAGAAAGTCCCTGGTTTATCAGAGAGTGCTGGTGTAGGCGGTGGAGGTGCTGGTTGTTGTGTGGGTGGGAAGGGTGGTGATTGTGATGTGGTTGTGGTGTGTGTGTGTGTGTATGGGGGGGGGGGGTGGCGTGATATTGCATGACAAGATAAACTACATCTGTGGCTAAAAGCAACCTCCAATTGTTCACAGCTGATTGGTCCTGGCTGTGAGAGGCTCTGGGAGGCTTGTACGCCACCTCAGGCTCTCAGGGTGGAGGAGGCTCAGGCTGGCCTTTGCTTGAGCACGCATGAGTACACATGCTGAAGACGCCCCCCACCGCCGAGGAGAAGCAGGCCCCAGGTCTGTCACCAGCACACAAGACCTCTTGGTATTAGACCATACCATAATATTTACATAATAGCACCAGATGAGTTTACAAAAATAAACTCTCTCTCTCTCTCTCTCTCTCTTTCTTTCTCTCCCTGATTTGTGGCTTACCATTAATGTCTGCAGTGGTGGCTGTACATCCAGACTTTGGCTTGTGATTCTGAAGCTTGTGCTGATGAAGCTTCCCCTTGCAAGAGTAAGATCCTGCAGTCATTCTGAGAGATTAATCAGATGTTGATTCTGAGAGAGTACAAATGCTCCATCCCACAGATTAATTGGGGTATCACTTTAGGGGATGGACTTAGGTAGCCTGACATAGCCCGCCCATAATGGTTCTTTAACCTGACGCGATTATAAGGCGTAGGGAATTCAGTTCTGGTTTGAAACGATTGGACAGCTCGAATAATCAGCTTCGCTTATTGGCCGGTTGTCTCTTTACCGACATAACCCCTCCCCAGAAAACTGTCCCCATACCATGAATACGGATGAACATCCATATTATGGGCGGACTAGTATGTCAGGCTAGGACTAGGCAAGTTGCAGATTGAGGAGCAGATTGTAAGACTTACTTTGTGACTGTCATATTGATCGATCGGCATATTGATAATCACAGCTACTGAAGAGGCTTCACTACTCTCTATGTCAGGTTAGTTTGACAAATCAGCTGCTTTCAAACTGCAGAGCCATGGAGAGTCTGAGATGGGAGGCCAGTGGCAGAGCACTGAACAGGCCCATTAGTGTCCAGTGAGGATTCTGCCCAGCTCATTATCTCTCTTTATGGGGACAGCGCAGAGGCCTGGCCTAAATGAAGGGAATGCGGACATTCCTCCTTGTCATTGTCCAATGGATGCGGAATGTACTGTCCCTTGGTGGCCTTTTATGTCCGATCCCGACAGAGAGAGAGAGAGAGAGAGAGAGAGAGAGAGAGAGAGAGAGAGAGAGAGAGAGAGAGAGAGAGAGAGAGAGAGAGAGAGAGGCCCCCGTGTCCCCTGACGCCGTGGCCCCAGAGCTGAAGCGGCCGGAATTCCACTGTCCGCGCTTCAAAGGATGACGTGCTTGAGTGAGCGTGGGCTTGCGTTTACAGACGCTTGGTTCTCCCGAGTGCGTGGCTCCACTGTCTCTACACCCCCACCCCCTACACTCCCCCCCTCATCACACACACACACACACACACACACACACACACCATCACCCCCTACATCTCTCTCTCCCTCTCTCTTTGCCATCACATCAAGGAAGCTTTTATCATCATCATTCTCCCATGAAAAGGAAAAGAAAGGATGGAGTGGAAGTTGAGAGAAAGACAAGTGGCATCATAGCCGAGGGGCGTCATCAGTGAGCATGTGTGTAACAAACACACTCACTGCCAATAACACAAGGAGTAGTAGTGCTCATTTCTATGGGTGACCATATAGAAGGCATGTGTACTTTTTCATCTGCATACTCTTTAGGCTGCATACTCATCCTCTTTAGATTACAGTAGTTTGACTGCAGTGGAGTGATCTGTCTGACCCAAAAGGCGAGCAGTCCTGCATATCTCAGGGAAGAGGCCACTGTGAACAGGCATGTGAGATTAAGGCTTAATACCGAGGAATTCCATCCTACCTCCCACTACTCCGGAGCCCTGGCTCTGTCCTTATAAGGATGGATAGCTCATATAAGGGGGCAGTGCAGTACCACCACCGCCGCCGCAGCCGTGCTGGAGGAGCTTTTGAGCCACCCAGGAGTGGCTCCTCCAAGCAGCTTCCTCTTGTGATGATTTCATCGTCCTGACAGATAAGCTCCAAACGCTGAGCGCTCACTCGGCTCGCTCACTCGCTCGCTCGCTCGGCCTGCCTTGCATGCGTACATGCCTAGCTGGGTGTAAAGCAAGGCAAATGGCCTGAGTTGGATAACACTGCCAGTGCAGCTGCATGGAGGGATTCAGGGAGATTTTATGTCCACATACTGTATACATGTTTGAATCCATAGATCGAAGTGTGCAGAGATTTTTTCTGGAATATTTAACGTTTGATCCTCTGAGGTGCTTTGTAAGATTGTCAAATCCATATCAAATCCAATAGTAGATCTAATACATGTAGTGACACTGCACCAGGCAGCACCAAGAGAACAGACACAGGCTATGCCCAGTTGTTTCACTGCTTTGGGTAAATATACTATGCAAATGGGCCCTTGAGGAAGAAACAAGCGTCCAGGAGAGGTACTTGTGCTCTATTGGGGATGCAGTCTGGTTCTCACGCCAGTCGCTACACAATGGTGCTCATGAGGAACCTGTGCTTCCTACGCTGCGTGTTTGCGGCGGCGACAGCATCAGCGAGCGCCGGCTGTAATTTGCAGGGCTAATTAAAAGGCCGTGCAAAGGAGTGCAAAAGCGACAGCGGTGAGAATGAACCTGTCAGAAATGCGCCAGCCGAAGCCTAGCTGAAGAGGAGTATGCAGACAAAAGAGGCCATGAATTATTCATACTAGTGTTTTTGGCACAAAGTCTCGCCCCCCTGATCTCTCTCTCTCTCTCTTTCTCACTCTTTCTCTCGCAGACAGTGTTTGGGTCTTCTGATTACCATACCATCCTCTCAAAGTCTCTAATCCCACCTCCCATCTCTCCTGGTCCCAGTCTAACTACTGTAACCTCAGGAGAAGTTGCATGCATTGGGCAGCCTCGGGTTTGGATATTCATTTGGCCATACAGTGTTGACAAGACAACATTTTCCCAAGCCATTTTCACAAATGAGGCCTAATTTGTGTAATTTACAGATTTGTAAATGAGTGCAGTTCTGGAATATGGTGATAAAAGCACTAAGCAGTCACTTACATCATTCTGCTGCGCTTGCCATAACACAAGACCGGTTTTCATTACTTGAACTCATGCAGAATTTTTTGGCTCTGAAGTTCTAGTTTTTTTTGGTGGTCATTTTCAGAGGCAGTGGATTACATCACTACGAACGAAATATGATGTAATGGTGAAGACGACCGGAGTGCGACAGACAGATTTAAAAATTGCCTACTTATGTTTTGTCTCCATGGTTACAAGAGTTCAGTGTAATGTGTCCTAGGGACACAATGAAGGAAAGCCTAATTAAATTGAAGTATTTCACAGTGAAACAGTCTAGCAAGAGGTGATATAATTAAAACTGAAATGACTTTGTGAACTTGTGAAATGGTTGCTGACAGTCAAACAGCTCCTGCATTAAAACAGTTTTCTTCTTACAGAATAAGCCTCTCCTCATCAAATGCATAGCCTACACAACAGCCAATATATACAGTACAGTACTGTATATGACACACGGCAACGCTTTAATTTACAGCCCGTGAAGTACTGGGTAAGTATTAGGTAAGAATGGTGTAACAAAAATGTATCAAGGGATACATTACTGAGTACTTACAGTGTAAGTTTACTGGGTTTGCACGCTTTATTTTACAGCCCGTGAAGTACTGGGTAAGCACAAGTAAGAAGAGTGTAAC
Source organism: Sardinella longiceps (assembly GCA_027497455.2). NCBI lineage: Eukaryota > Metazoa > Chordata > Actinopteri > Clupeiformes > Clupeidae > Sardinella > Sardinella longiceps. Next base: position 2,853,039 of record JAODXP020000025.1, read on the forward strand.
AAAACAGAACTTAATGTGTAATGTTGCCATAATTACAAAGTAATTTGCTGACATCACACTTGGCTATGCATTTTTTTTTAAAAAAACTTATATCACATGCACTATTATGTGCATTACATTTTTCTGATAATGGGCCATTTGCAAATAGTCAGCGCCCTTCGTTTCGTGCAGGTGCGCTTTTTGGTCTCACAGCCAGTGGAAGGGGAATTGCCCTTTCCCTTGTTACAGCGGGCAGCTGTAGGTCTAGTGCAACTGATAACTGATAAGTCTAAACCAGGCCAGTAATTCCTTCGAATTAAGGACATAATATTGTGAATCCAAGCCTACAATATCACAACAATTTTTTCCTGGGTTGTGGGAAATCTTTGCTTGCCTACGTTTCAAAGCAACAGCATGAAATGGTAATGCAAATGTAGAGTGCAACAAGCGCGTAGACCTAATTAATGCACGCATGATGTCCTCTACCTTCAAACCCAAACCCAAACAAACTCTCCTATGTGAATCTCCGTTTTTCCTAGACACTTTCTTGCCATATGTAAAACAAAGTGCATCCAAGTTGATCCAACCCTGGCTTTCCTATAGGCCTATGCTTCTGCATCCAGGCTACCCCACACTTATTTTGTAATTATGGCAATATTACACATTAAGTTCTGTTTTGTTACGTGTTTCTTACTTGTGCTTACCCAGTACTTTGCGGGAACGTGTGTTATTCTAGCAAACTTACGCTGTAAGTACTCTGTAATTTATCCTTGATACTTTTTTGTTACACCATTCTTACCTAATACTTACCCAGTACTTCACGGGCTGTAAATTAAAGCGTTATCGACACATGGAGGAAAAAACAGTCTTGTCTGATTTTAGCTTACAGTAGAAACTATTAATTAATAAATCTCCAACTGTCTTAGGAGCAGGACTGTTGCAACAGGACAGGCAAACCATGCAATTGCCTAGGGCCCCAGGCAGAAAGGGCCCCCAAGATTGACTAATTTTAGTAGTTTAGTTAGTGGTACTTTTCAATGAAATATGACTTTAGGCTGGACTTAGACAACTGTAAGTTCAACACAAAAATAATTATATTCATGACAGATGCTTGATTATTATGTGGTTCACGTAGGCCTATGTGTTTATGAGGGACGAAGGAGCCCCCTAGTCCTGTTTGCTTGGGGCCCATAAGTACGTTGAAACAGCCCTGCTTGAGTGCAAGTCAGATGACTGGAAGTGTGGCCATTTATAGTTATTTGACTGGCTAGTACGCTTAACTCCTATTCCAATGTCATTGTGAGGTTGCAGGTTTGAGTCTAAGGCTAAAATGCACACAAGCTGAATCTGTTGTGTTTTAAAGCGTTCAAAAATGAAAAATATTAAACAGTTTCATCTTTTTTCCTATTTATTTCCAATTCCCTCCATCTATCCTTGCATTCATCCATCCATCCATCACTCCATCACATCCATTTTCATCCAGTCTGCTGTATTCACTCTGATTGGCCGTCTAAGCCGCCCTGTTTTTCTCTCCCTGTCTGCCGCCCCCCAACATGCGTGTCAGAGGTCTGTTGGGGTTTTGCTAAATAAAGACATTTTTGTGGGATGTCAGCACCTCTGGGCCATTGTGCGTTGTGCTGGTAGCAGCACCAGAAAATGCCCCACAGATCCACATTGACATCAGCAAACAGTTAACAATGGTCTGGCCCAGTGTGAGTCACAGCCACCAGCACTGCTATCAGCAGGAAAAACACGTCTCGCCTGCTCAGCCACGCTGCGACACACACACACACACACACACACACACACACACACACACACACACACACACACAGCCCCATACATGCCTACACTAAAACCAGATTCATATCCAAAAGGCCATTTCCCCATTTCCTAAACACATGATATGAAATCAGTCAGAGAGTTTATTCAATTATTTAGTGTTCACATGCTTAAATATTATCAGGTATTATCAATCATTTTCTTACTGTACTTCTGTTAACCTGTTTTCTACTGTACTTGTCTCTGTACTATGTGTTACCATGTTTACCAAAATGCAATATAGCAATATTGCAATATCAATTCATTCGATTGATCAAGTCAAAGTCTAGTCAAGTCAGTTTCAGTACACTGTACATTGGGTGCCATTGTGGTCTTGCTGTATGACAGGATTTGCTGCAGTTACAGAAAACCAGCATGATTTCTTTTAGGAGAAGCATAAACTGTTTTGTCTACTGTCGTGCATTTTGCAGAAAAGATTAATAATACATTCAGACATGTTGTGTTGTAAAGTATGAACAGGTTTGCTAAGCAAAGTTTAAATATTATTAACTGGCTGTCAGAATTTTTATTTAATAATACTGTTATTTAGGCATAGCGTGACAGCGCATGTACCTCTAATTTCAGAGTAGCAATATGAGAATAATGACACCCTGTATAGTGAATTAAGAAAACTATAACTATACACTATAACTGCACTTGGAGAGCGTAGACCTCCTCCAAGGCAATGTGGTCACAAACGCAATATAAATTCCAGATCGTGTTCTGAATCTCCAATCACCACCAAAATTGAATCATATACTTGTCCCAATACACAAGTTGTCGGAAAATTTCATCCAAATCTGTGCTGTACTTTTCGAGTTATGTTGTACACACACAGACAGACGCCGGCGAAAACTTAGCATCCTTGGCGGAGGTAATAACAACTGTGTACTGTGTACATATGAGATCTGTCAAAACATAGACCTAAGTCAGCTTTTTTTTGCCCCACAGTGTGTCCCATCCATATGGGGGCCATAGTAAGTCCTGTTTCATATCTGGTGAGCCCTAAGCCTCCATGCCTGAAGAGTCAGCCAAGTTCAGACACTATATAGCCTGGACCTTACAGAAGAGTTCAGACACTATATAGCCTGGACCTTACAGGAGAGTTCAGACACTATAGCCTGGACCTTACAGGAGAGTTCAGACACTATATAGCCTGGACCTTACAGAAGAGTTCAGACACTAACCCTTACAGGAAAGTGCAGACACTAGACTAGCTGGGACCTTACAGGAGAGTTGAGACCTTACAAAGGTTTGAGCTCAGGGATTAGGACTCCCCTTTGGTCTGTGCATGTCTCAGATTCCACAGCGGATTTGGAGAGAGCAGGACAGCGAGAGAGGGGGCAAATCCACCCTTTCCCACCAAAAAATACACACACATAATTGACAACTAAATACCCGTCTGCACAACACTGGATTTTGTATTGTGTAATGTGTCAACTAGGTGACCAAGTGGTTTACGTAAATGCAAAAGATCATTTTTGCTAGTAGCTACAAATGTCTACACTGACTTCAATTTTATCGTATTGTTTTTATCTTTATCTTATCTTAGTCGATCGGTTTTGGTCATTTTGGGCAATAATCACTCTCTTGATTAAAGTCTGAGAAATACACCTTTTCATGTTTGGGATGGAACTTCATGAAAAATCTGAAATTCAATAGAATATTTAATATGGAGTGAAAGTGTGATCTGATTTCTATTTTCTGAATATCCTCTTATTCTCTTATTTTTGAAACTCCAATCACGCAGCCATGTCCTATATGCAGTAGGCTATGCTGGGCATCAGGCCTCTAACAGTGACAAAGAGCGAGGGTGGGTGTGGTGAAACTCAAGTCCTTCTCCATTCAACGGCTCCCTCCAGTGGCTGAAACTATAAGAGTTGGATTGCCAGTGAGGTGTGTGTGTGTGTGTGTGTGTGTGTGTGTGTGTGTGTGTGTGTGTGTGTGTGTGTGTGTGTGTGTGTGTGTGTGTGTGGAGGATGCAGGGGAGTGAGTTCCATGTTAGTGAGTAGATAGCTAGTATGGGGACACCGGGGATCCTCTCTCTGTTTGCCGGAACAACAACAGGATTTACTATTGTACTATTGTGCTGGAAGGCAAAGACTGACCTTGGACAGTCTGTTCATTTTGCCCATTAAAGCTGAGTGTGTGTGTGTGTATGTTTGTGTGTGTGTGCGCACGTGTGTGTGTGCGCACGTGTGTGTGTGTGTGTGTGTGTGTGTGTGTGTGTGTGTGTGTGTGTGTGTGTGTTTGCATGTGTGTTAAAAGTATATGAGACAAGACTTTTTTAACATATAGAGCTGCCCCTACACACTGTAAAAAGTGATTCATTGGATCAACGTAAAAAAAAAAAAATAATTTAGCAATTCACAATAAAGATTTTACATTGACCTAATCTAAAAAACATAATTTAATGATGTTAACTATTTTAATTTTATTGTGATCCAATGAATCACTTTTTACAGTGCAGTTACCAAAAAATATATATATATAGCAACCTTGTGAATTGTTTACAAAACAAAGAATGGGAGTGCTAAACATTTTAGAAAAGTTCTGTTGACTGACAAGGTAATAAACACGGTTTCAATTATGCTAGTTTCACTTGACATCAAGGCCTCATTCTCATCTTGTATGATCCTATTGCAGTGAGATAAGATGACACAGGGGCCCAAGAGAGCCTTCATTCTCCCCATAATGGGCCATTTCATCATCATCTAAGTGACCACAAAGCTGCTATATAGCACAGTATAAAAGATTGCCTGGTGTACCCTATAAGAGGAAGTGTTGCATGTGTTTGCATCTTGCATGAGTTACATGTAGGAGGAACGCTGTCCCTGGTGGATTGTAGAAAGTAGAAAATTAAAAGTTTTATTCTTGTCTCCTCATCTGTCCCACTCTATAAACAATTTACATTACTTTAGAATTTTTAGATACTTTTAGATATATGTCTACTGTAGCTGTTTGCAACACTTTTTAAACACTGGTGAATCTTCACCGGGACTCCTAGTAGAGTAAATGATGCTGGGTGAGGCTGCATTTATGTTATGCTTAAGCTTACACTTATCTTAAGAGCATCTGTGATATTTGTCACAAGACCAAACAAAGCACAACAGCGAGTTAAGTCCCCTCACACCTCAGTGCTCTCTGACAAACTCCACACAATTAAATGCTTTGCTATTGTTTTGGCCGGGGACAAGCTGCCCTCGTTTTAATTGATGGTGTTTCTTCGTTCTTAAAATATGAGCTTTCATATCTTTTTACAATGTGGGAGAATGACACACTGCCACACAAAAATGTATTTCCGCCTTTGTGATTTTGAGGAGGCTGTGTTACCAAAATATGACATGAAAACCCTATTTCAATATCACGCATAGTTGAAGTTTTTGGCTAATGAAAATGTTATGATGTTGCATTCCACTGTGTGTCTCCCTTCCTCATTTCGTTTGTTGTTGGACTGTGTAGTGTTGGAATCAGCAGTGCTATTCATGTATTTCATGTATTCATTCCATTCTGCTAAAGCAAAGCTCCATCTTGAGATCTCATAGAAACTTGTCTTTAATTATCAGCAGTGTAAAAGAAGTAACAGTCTCATGCCTCAAGGGAGAGCGATAGAAAGGGGGAAAGGCTGTGTGTTTGTGTGTGTGTGTGTGTGTGTGTGTGTGTGTGTGTGTGCGCGTGTGTGCGTGCGTGTGTGTGTGTGTGTGTGTGTGTGTGTGTGTGTAAGACGGAGAGAGTGGGGGTGTAATGAGGCCCAGGCAGGGTTAGGCCTTCCACTTAATGGACTGAATGAAGTTTGGAGGTGGGGGAGGGAGAAGAGATGGGCAGAATCTCTAATTGAGAGAATTCCTGTGTCCAGTGTTCCATTGTGTATTTGAAATCCACGTTCCTAAGCTGGAGCTGGACAGACACTTTTTTGGCCAATCTCAATGGACTTTATCATCTCCTGCTTTGACAACAAGACATACAGTATATGGGACGTCCGCATGATAGAGCAGCCTCTCCGCTCCTGCCTTCAAAACTAGATCATGATTTATAATGGGTTCCCATTCCCATCAAATCAGTTTAAAATGGGAGTTAAGTTTTAGGGTATATAGCTCTCCAGTTATTTTTTGTTTGATAAAATGTTTGAATCTGAGTCGATAGAAGGGAAGAAAATTGATTTATTAGTTAGAAATAAGGACTGATATAAAACTCTGATATTAATTATGCACATTTTTCATTACCACCCCTGGCTGTTCTTTCAATTTTGACATTGCATGAGGTTGGTAAACATAAAACAAGGAATTTTTGAGACCATTGCAAGGTTCTTAGATCCTATGGATCTTTTTTCTTTTTATGGGGGCCACCGTTAGGCCCTAGGTGTGTTCTGAAATAAATATTTAAGTTCCACATTTCGGTGTCAACCCCTCTATTTTGTCCTAGACAGCCCAGAAAATGTAGTCTGGCAAGCCATCCATCCTATAACATTAAAATATAGTCTGGCATCGATAGACTGAACTCAATTCGAGCAGTTATCTTACAAACTGCTTCTGCACGCAATAGGATAGTGCTATGACCAATCAGAGGAATGAACAAGAGTTAAACACCAATTCAAAAGACTGTTGTTTTTGGCGAAGCCCGCCCTAAACACATAGAGCATTGTGATTGGGTGACACCAACAGTGTCTCAAAGACTTAACTAGAATCAGTCTGCCTTGTAATTGGACAGTTCTTTTAGGGTTCAGGGCTTAGGGCATAGGGTGGATATTGAGATCCAGCCGTAGTAATATGTAACTTGGTAGCCCTAAGTATATTGCTCCTATATTACTGGTTATAGATCCGATTGCCCCTTCAGTTATCACAAATATGACATTCCAGAAACGACTGGACCTTGATTTCCTTGTTGTTAGGTGGAGTTGTTGTTTTTTCCCCCTCTGTATCCTGGGTTAGATGGTAACAATGCCTTAATAAAAACTTTTATTTCACCTACACACAATAAACAGCACTTAACAGGCATGTTATCTTATCAGCTGGTTTCACTCATCCACGGTATGTGGTGTAAAGGAGATGAGCTGGATCCAGGTGTGACCTCCTAGCCATGCCCAGGTTCCATGGGAGGAGATGCTCTGCTACCTCATCTATGGCATGATAAACGGAGTGCAATAAAATGACTCAAAGTGCTAAAATGTCTGACGTCTGCTGAGGGAAAGATGAAAAAAACTAGAGCACTAAAATGGAGGTGAAGAACACTATCCTATTTGGTGTTATGTTGCAGATGGGTCGTATTGTTTACTACAATGATACTAATGATAGTACTATTGTGGTGTTTACAGCTGAGTGCAGTACTAGCTTCGGCCTTACTAGCTTAACTGTCATTCTTTTTCTCTGTAAAGGATTTTCCTGTGCTTCTCAATAGACCCTTCTGAGAAGACATATGACTGGCTATAGAAACACTTATACAGCAGCATATTTGGACTCTGTATACAGTAGGGGCAAGCAGATGCATGATTGTATAATGCAAACATATAATGATTGCATTTTGAGAAATAAAAAACATTGAGGAGCATTTAGATATCATTTGGAACACCCTTAACACAGCCAATTCAAATTGAACATGTCAGTTTGGGCTTTTGCTTGTGAAGGTGTGTTTTTACAACAAACCTTTGGCACAGAAAGTCTGGAATAAATCCTTTGTTTACATGATTTATACATGATTTAAGAGTTAACACCACTCTCATACTGGTTACACCTCTTGCCCTGCCAGTGGGAGGTCAATCACTCCCTTCACCCTGCATCTTTAATTGATGTATATCTGGTTCCCAAGACAATTGTATACAACTACAATGTAATATGTAATTACAATTACAACAAGCCTGTATCTAATCTGATCTGATAATCTAATCTAACTGGGCATTTCACAATACTAAACTATTATTCCCTCGAATTTATGTTGATTTGCCTTGAGATTGCCATGTTGTTGCAGTATATTGTCAATAACAGGTTTCCAAACCTTTAACAGTTACACCAACAGTTAGACAAGACACCATGTACTACTGAGTGCCCCCTGCACCACTGACAGCTTGCTATAAGAATTACCGGTATTATTTCTGCCTATTTTATCGTACTAGAAAAGAATGTATTAGGGATAGTTATGGTCTTTTTTCACATACTGTATAGTCTGTACCTGATATGTTGGTGGAAGCTGAGAACCTGTAATTTTTGTACCCCCTTAGAATTGATTTACGCTGCCCTCCCCCCAGCAGTACTTGAACCCCATTTTGACAACCACTAGTCAACAATGTCTTGTCTTTCTTTTAATACCTAAAGCTCAACACATAATTAACAATAATAAGTAGATTTACAAAGTCACTCTTGGCTCGACATGAACATATAGAGTATTAATCAATTAATCTAATCTGATCTGAATGCAGGAAACACAACATGTTCTCCCTTGAGTCAATGTATTGATCAGACAGTACAAGGAACAACACATTTCCTCCTCTTTACTGGATGTCCAATGTTGTCATCATAGTCTTCCTATAAACTATTGATATAACTAACTGAACTTTAGCCCCTTAAATCTCAAAGAGAGATATTCTCCTCTGCACAGAACCCTGTAAGTGTGTCAACTATCCCTGAACTAGCCAGACGCACATGCACACACACACACACACACACACACACACACACACACACACACACACACACACACACACACACACACACACACACACACACACACACACACACACAGGGCTGTAGTGGTGGCTAAACACTAATAAATGTCATTACCCACCTCTCAAATTTTAGAAAAAGAGTTGATCCACCTCGTAGAGTTGCACCAAGTACAACTTCTACAGTAACATTGCCCACAAATCCCACAGCATCTGATCCTGCATTGATCACAAAATTCATAGTTTTTCCACCTCTTATTTACTACACACACACACACACACACACACACAGCCACAAAAACATTTGGCTGACAAGACATTCAGTATGATAAAAGTACATTCTTGACTATGATTTAAATGATTTTAAAGCCCCTCCGAGTTCAGCTGAACAAATTATTACGAGTGCCAAAGGTCTGTGTAATGATTGATAAAATGGGCGTACTGATAAGTGAAATGACTGGTGAGCTGAGCTTTGACCTTAAGTAGTAGAATCTGCATGGACTTACTATATGATGAGCATGTTGCCGGTGTGATTACAGTAGCTCACTGAAACCAGGGAAACTGTCTCATCTCCTGTATATCTCAAACAGGCTTTCAGCCTGAAGAAATTACATTCAAAATGTTCAGCCGTAACATGAAAAATGTCATCGTTGTGTCTGTAGGATTTTTATCTCTCTTCACTGCATATGGAGGGCTACAGAGTTTACAGGTAATAAGATTTTTGTTTACGTTTATGTTGATGTGATATTTGACTTTGCTTGTGCACTTAAACAAGGACATTCATATTTGCATTTATTCATTCGTTCAGCCAACACTTTTATTACAGTACAATGGCTTGCAAGTAAAAGCATGTAACATGTAGGCCTAACATGTCATGGTTACAGACTGTAAAAGACTTATAGAAAGTTTGTTTCATGATCGGGACACTGCATAAAGCACCCGGCATTTTCTTATTGTGCATACCTGTCTGCCTCTTTGAAAATAACCTAATTGCATGTTATTGTAAATCACTAGACCTAGTATAAGTGGAAAATGAAGTGTACAAATATTATTTGTCAGCCAGTACAAAACACATCTTTCAGTGATTTACATCCTCAAACGTACATTTACATATTCTACGCCTGTGAAGTACTGAGTACCATAGGTAAGAAACACTATCAAGTAAGAACGAAAAGTAGGAAGGCATAAATTAAAGAGTACTAAAACGGTTGTGGAATAATGGAATTATTAATTTTATTTGCTTATTCTGCCCAATATTGCCTTCTAAGATGCAGACATTAATTTTTACTCTTGTAATTAGAATACCTCATGATATCCCTCTTATGCTCACATTCATTTAATATTTAATGTTTCAATTCATTTTTGATGAATTGATGAACAGCCCCACCATTAGATATTCTCACAACTTTAGATGCACCAAACCCCATCAGCAGAATAGATAGTATCCTACATGCTTCATGCTTTGAGCAGAATGTTCAGAAAATGGCCGGTACATTTTGATACACACATGTCATGATATATGTTTATTAACACATGTTTTCATTAATATTGTCAATTTAAAACTTTGATGTAGCATTAGGCCTTCCTAAAATGACTATGTAATTCTGTGAAGGAAAACTTCTATTTTAAGTATATTCCTGTGGAGGCTTTGACTGGAAGTAAATAAAGCGAGTGAGTAGACAGTTTATGTTTGTGTAGATGAACACAAACAAGGCACTAGCACACACATTTAGCCATTAACTAGCTGCTTATTAACATACAAGTATTATTAACGTTAGCCATTTGTTCATTAAAATTAGCTCTAGCAATACTGCATGACTTCATTCTACCCATAGTAGGTTAAACTTCTACAGTATCCCCTCCTTATTGTAAGTTGCTGTATGTGAATTATGATCATTATGCTTTCCTCTGTATGAGGCATAGTAGATGAACAGTTATTGACAGGAACTGATGGCACTTAGTGATTTGTTAACAGAATAGACTGTCTTTTCTAAGTAATAGGCTACTGGAGGAGAAAAACTGTAACATGTACAGTAAGCACATGATGCACTTTAAGTGTCCATAGCCTGTAAAACAAAGTTATGGAGGGCTGTGGTCTGAGTTGTGGGGTCAAAGCATGTTGGCTCTTTTAAAGTTTGACCTAGCTATGTTATAATAAAGGATTTTTTAACCTTCCTCTCTCATCACTATTTGGATTGCCTTTATCAACTTAAAAAAAAAAAAAAAAAAAAAACTTGTTTTGCTTTATTAGGTTTACTATACTTATACTACTATACTAACGTTTTCTTTTAAATGTTATTTATAGTTTTTTTTTATTATTATTATTATTCACTGCACAGTGTGGAGAGAGTGCCAAGGCACACTGCATTTCATTGCTTTGGTACTTGTACTAATATGCAAACCTGAACTGAACTGAACTTTTTGCTTTCCTCTTTGCACTTGTTGTTGTTTTGTGTTTTCCAACCCAGAGCAGCCTGAATGCAGAGGAGGGCATGGGAGTGATCTCACTGAGTGTGGTCTACGCAGGCATCATCCTGTCCTCCATGTTTCTGCCTCACATTCTCATTAAAAATCTGGGCTGCAAATGGACAATCGTGGCCTCCATGGGTTGCTATATCACCTACTCTTTTGGGAACCTCTACCCTGGCTGGTACATAAAGCATCATTCATTCATCAACACTGTGTTGGATACATTTGAGTGCATGCTACCCTTAAGGAGTAACATTTGGACAAGCAAACACTGAAAACAGTGTAAAATGTACACTGATAGATTGACATACACACTGCCTAGTTAGCGTAGACATCAGTGCAGTGTATATGTTACTCTTTATGAGAACGTTCTACACTGTTTTCAGTGTTCATGTGAGTCCAAGTGTTGTACTCATAAAGAGTAACTAAACACTGCCTAATTTGCTGCGCAAAGCTAATTGTTATATTACACATGCTGTTTCTGGCTGAATTATCAGATTTGTTGATGTAAGCTAAAAGGGTAACACAGGTGATACAGTTTAGATATACATCCATTTTAAAAAAAAAATTAGTGCTGTCAAACGATTAAAAAAAATAATCGGATTAATCACAAATTTTTTCAACGATTAATCGTGATTAATCACTTTTAATCGCAACTCATTTCCTCCAGTAAGAATTTGGATGCTAGGGCATGTTGGATCCTTATTTTGCCCTGTAAAGGCCCTGTTACTAAATAGTTGTCTTTGTTCGTCTCAAATGGGGCAATTCACACCTGTCCCTTACCCCCCAAGAATTCCCCAAACATGTTGTGAGACAGTCAGGAGCTAGGCCATAATCTTTGTATAGTTTGACTTGATAACCGAGCCATTTTCTATCTGAAATTGAACATAATACATGCCATGAAAGTGGAGCCATATCCATCAGGATTAATCTGAGTTAATTTTTTTAATCAGAGTTAAATTTTTTGGATTAATCACGTGATTAATCAGTTAATTTTGCCAGCACTAAAAAAAATCTTTTGCTAGTTTTTGTAAACAAGACTGCACAATGTATTTTAGATCTCTTGTCCAAAACTAGGAAGTTCAGCGAGCAGTATAACATGTTCTTGCCTATCCTGTATGTAAGCCAGCTGGACAGTAACTGTACATCATCAGTAACGCTTAAGAGACGTGCCAGTGCCTGTGGCAGTAAGGGAGAATAGGGTTTTAGCTCACCTGAAAGTGCACTTGACTTTGAAACTGCATTGCTATGAATCACCAGTTTTAGCACTGGGTGTGTGCAGGACTTGACCATACTGGTTAACTCAGGTACCATAAGCATTTAGGCCCAATCTCAATTCACCCCTTGGCCCTACCCCCTACCCCCTACCTTACTGCAGTTCTCTGTCCTCCTACCCAGAGGTTTTGTTTTTGTTCACAAAATGCATTGTCACACACACAAATTCTCACACACTTATATATGCACACAAGCTAATGTGAAGTGTTGGTTAATGCAGGTATACCCTCATCCCCACCTCGGCCATCCTCGGTCTGGGAGGCGCTCCTCTGTGGTCCGCCAAATGCACATACTTGACCATCAGCGGCAACCGGCAAGCTGAGAAGGAGAACAAGAAGAATGAGGACATCATCAACTTTTACTTTGGCATTTTCTTCTTCATATTTCAGTCCTCTGCTGTGTGGGGAAACCTCATGTCCTCGCTCATTTTTGGCCAAGACCCTACACTAGGTACAAGACTGCCCACTACACAAAATCAACCACAAATTTACATATCACAAGTGATGGTGGCTCAGTATATAGGCTAGCATAACATTTGATTTTAAACACACACACACACACACACACACACACACACACTACTAATACATACAGTTATGCATGACACATGTTGCTGTTGTTGCGGTATGTAATGTACTATGTGTGTGTGTCTGCAGCTGAAATTCCTGAGGAGCAGCTCCAGTTCTGTGGGGCAGCACTATGTAATGAGAGCTTTGCCCAGGCTGCCAATAACACACGACCGGAACGACACCTCGTCGAAACACTGCTGGGGTGCTACATAGGTAAATTATAGCTATATAAAAATTATAAGTCTTTTGCCTTTCATTTGTTAGGACAGAGAAGTGATTGCCTGACATGGCCCACCCATAATACTTCTATTCATTTGTATTCATGGTCTGGCGACGGTTTTCTGGGGAGGGTTTAGACCAAGGGTTTGGCCAATCGTTTCAAACCAGAACTGAGTGTACTCCCGCCTTATAATCACTTCTGGTCAAAGAACCTCCAGACCATGAATACGAATAAAGTATTATGGGCGGGCCATGTCAGGCTAGTGAAGTGAGTGGGAGAAAGAGATGGGTAAGGATCGCACCTGGGTCCCCTGATTTGTGGTACAACGCTCTTGCTCGCTGAGCCATGTCGCCTCCTGTTCATAAAACTGGAAAATATTAGGGCACAAGGGCACAAGATTATGAAAAATAAATATGGAAAATATTAAGGTTGCCTTAGGGTACAATCTGTTCAGCTACAATGTTCTGTTTCTTTTGTAAGTAGTACAGTAATGCTAATAGACAAGCCCCTGGAATGAAGTCTTCTGGTCTCACAGCAGGAATCGATGCTTGTTTCATTACAGGTGTTGGAGTGTTGGCCATGATTATAGTGGCTGTGTTCCTAGATAACATTGACAGAGACGTAGCCAAGGAATTCAGGGGTAACAGGACACCATTTTGGTCTACCTTCTTGGCTACGTTCAGACTTCTGAAAGACAAGAGGCTGATCATGCTTATTCCCTTGACTATGTACAGTGGCTTTGAACAAAGCTTCCTGTCTGGGGAATACAACAAGGTATATTTACATGGAATCAGTGACATATTATAGGCTACTTATTGTTTTGTGTGTTTATGCCATTTTATAATGCTGTGTTCTCTCATGGCAATGCGATGAGACTGTATGTTACTCTTTAGCTGCATAAATGAAGCTTCTCTTCATCTTCTTCCACAGAACTATATAACCTGTGCTCTGGGAATACATTTTGTTGGATATTCCATGATTTGCTTTGGTGCTGTAAATTCACTATGTTCCTTTGCATTCGGGAGGCTTGCAAGATATACAGGGAGAATCGCCCTTTTCTGTTGGGGTAAGACAATCCATTAGCTTTGAAGCATCCCTTTGTAGGTTATAGGAGATATTTACTTCATTGTGTGAGTAAATTCACTTTTGACTAATTGTTGGGTTGATCTCACAGCTGCCATCCTAAATTTCGGCTGCATAATTGCCCTTCTACTCTGGCGGCCTCATCCGGATCAACTTCCATTGTTCTTTGTGTTTCCTGCTCTGTGGGGTATGGCAGATGCCATATGGCAAACCCAAACAAACGGTAAGTCATTTTGACCATTTTCTGTAGATGGAAAGTCAATTATGCTATAAATAATCACTTTTTACCCTAAGTGGTTTTTGTTTTTGGACGCGATTCTAAAGAGGTCGTAATCCCAATTGTGTTGAGTCACCGTGTTTTTAGTGGTAACAGTGAAACCTTCAAATTGCAGCACTCTATGGAGTTCTGTTCCCCGATCACAAGGAGGCAGCGTTTGCCAACTACCGCATGTGGGAGTCGTTGGGCTTTGTCATAGCATTCGCATACAGTAACTTCATCTGCCTCTCCATCAAGATCTACGTGGTCCTGTCCATGCTTATACTCACCATGATCACCTACCTGATAGTGGAGTTCCTGTACTGTAGGAAAGTTGTGAACCCCTACAACTTAGAAATGGCCTCTGAGAAAGAGACGGAGGGGGCAGTGAGTGTGAAACAAACCAATATGTGAAGGGGGTCAAATATGTGAGACCCAACCATGGCTATCTCTATCAGACTGCATTGCTTATTAAAACAGAAAAGATTATGTTTTTTTCCAGGGAAATGTTTTTTTTTTTAATATATTAATATATGCCTAATGAAACATTCCACCATATTTTTTCTAGAGGTTCTATACATGTACTGTTGTCGTTTAGTGTCAGCTACTGTATCTATTCACTGTTTCACGTGCACTTTATCTTTTTCATCTTAATGATGTCTAAACATCATAGCAAATGTTGCAATTCTCTATATACAGTACATTTAGAAATAGGTAAAATGGACACATCATATGTTGGACTGTAGTAAAATGTTATGATGCCTTTAATACCTTGATGTCTTCTATAACTGAATGCTGATGTTCAAATTGAAATACCTTTTTAGCCTTGTCAAAACATTAATTTTGTGATTACATCACCATGTATATACAGGTAATTCTGTAGAAAATTATCCATCTTGATTACTTACCCTGTTCAGCCTTAGTTTGTGTGTGTGTGTGTGTGTGTGTGTGTGTGTGTGTGTGTGTGTGTGTGTGTGTGTGTGTGTGTGTGTGTGTGTAGTTGTGTGTGTGTGTGTGTGTGTGTGTCGCAAATCTTGTACATAAGTTGATGTAAGATAATAAATTGGATGTTGTAAAACCGCAAACTGGATCTGGGACATGCTATCTGCAGCTGTGTGACTCATTGCATACTGTAAAGTGTCTGACATGCTGACGGTACATCTTTTATCTAATGGTGCCAGAGATTTAATCAAGTGTGGGATGTGTTATATGGGCACAATTACAGTGCCTTTCGGGGTCAGACACACACAGGGTTTCTGGAGTGCACGAAAGCCCAAAGAAGGGTGTGAGAGCTTTTTGATGTCCATCTGTGGCTCCATCATGTTGGCTTATTGGTATAGTAGTTTCAGTGATCTATGAAGACATAAAGCATGGCATTTGACATAAGCTTCTGCCCCTACCCCTTGGTTATAGTTATGTCAGTGACCAATGACCAATAAACGCATTCATTCATTCATTCATTTGATTGGCAGTATTCTCCAATTAGTTTGAATGAATCAATGAATGAATGAATCACTGAATGAATCACTTACTGTTCCCACTGCAGGACTCTATGCTGTTCTCTTTGAGGGCCACAATGAGGCGGCATTCGGAAACTTTCGGCTCTGGGAGGCACTGGGCTTCTCTGTGTCCTTTGGGCTATGTGGCGCCGTTTGTGTAAAGACCAAACTGTACCTGGTCCTTGGAGATCTCCTGCTCTCACTTGCAGGAATTATCGGGATTGAAATGATAGAAAGAAAAAAGAAAACTAAAACAGAAAACAGCAGTCAGCCCGTGGAAGATGAAGTCTTGTAGACACTGACAAGAAGGATTAACTGATTCTGTAAAAGTCTGAAGTACTGGTGTTTTTTAGGGACTGACAAAAACAAAAGGAAATTGTTAACTTCTCCAAGGAACATCAAATAATGTTGGCCTAATGGATGGGTGGAAGCCTAATGGGTGTCATGCCTATGTAAAAGCAAATGGGTTCAAGTCATATATCAATACATGAATGTTGTTTTAAATCGTTTTAATAGTAACGTTTTTAACTGTGAAGTTATGGTTAGCTAGGTAATAATGGAAATACTCAATATGCAAAAGAAATGTGAGGCCATGGTCTACAGGTATAAAGGGACAAAATTTACATCTCTCTGTGCAAATCCTGTGAAATTCTTTATAAAAGTACACAATATAGGGGGGGCGCCGTAGCTGAGTGGTTTGGTGCATAGCAGGGCCGGACTGGGATCAAAAAATGGCCCGGGCATTTTTGGCCATGGCGGCCCACCTTGATTTTATTCAATAATAATAACATTGTGGTTAGCTAAAATAACACTGTAAGTTGGACATGTTGCATGAATATGCAACCAGCCCAATATTCGTGAAAATGATGAGTAAATGACAGCCCTGGCCCAAAAATGACTGTCGGCCCACCGGGCACTGCCCTGTATGCCCTATGGCCAGTCCATGCCTGGTGCATAGTACCACGCTGCATAAACTGCATTCCTATGGTTATAGTTAAGCCTAGGTGCTTACTTGTTTTTCTTCTTCTCAGCTCTTTATGGAGTCCTCTTCAGTGACCAGAAGAGTGCAGCATTTGCCAACTACCGATTGTGGGAGTCCTTCGCTGGATCACTTTCCTTTGCGCTCAGTAACTTCATTTGTGTGGAAATTAAGTTATACATACTTCTTGTAGTTCTCATACTTGCCATTGGACTCACTGCTGTGGTCGAATACAAAGTCAGCAAACACCAAACATGTGATTTAAATATAAGTTCAGATACCTTGCCATCAAAGGAAACCAATTTATAATAGGACTAACCTAGCCTTTTTAAAATAACTTTATGCCTAGCCTATTAGATGGTTATCTGTTGTGCACCTATAGCCTAGTGAACAAACTAGGCTTGTAGCCTTTAATAATATTCGATAACACTTTATTTGAAGGTAGGCCTACCGTCATAAGTCTAACATGACACTGTCATTAACTATGACATGACGTTGTCAAGAATCTGTCATAAACTTTATAAACCTGTCATGACTGTTACATACCCTAAACTTAACCCTAACCATGACAAATACTGGGTGACACTTAATGACAGAAGTCATGACAAGTGAATAAAATCTATGACAGATTCATGACAACGTCATGTCATAGCTAATGACAGTATCATGTCTGTCTTATGACGGTACCTTCAAATAAAGTGTAACCTAAGAATCAAATAAAAATGTTTTGAAAGACTTTCGTCTTGCTCCCTTTCCAACTCCAGTTATCCTATAGCTATTAATCAACCAAATATTAACCTATTTTCTTTCACAGAGTTTAGCATGTAGGCTATTCCAAAAGCATGATTTGCCATTCTTTAGAATAAAAAGTTTCCCTTTCACTTCCGTTGGAGCACGGCTGTATCTTAGCAACATTCCATTTTGGATCAAGACTATGATGCAGTTTAGGATGCTTGGGTGCAATAGCATTATTTGCTCCAGACACCCAGTGCTTGTCCGTTCTCTACACCTACACGAATGTATGTGTAAATGACCTCATTCACAATGTCCTTCAGCATCACTGGATATACTCACCCAGGTGCAAATAGCATCTGCCAAAAATCTTGCCTCACCTGGTAAAATTAAATCTGGATTGTGAGCCAGAAGTGGAGGATGGTTTCACTTGTGTAAACATATATGAAGCTAAGTTATATATGAAGACATAGAAGCATTTTTGATACAAAGTACATCTTGGACTGAAACAAAAAGGGCTGCATTCATACATTTGCAAATGCCTATGGCACAGGTCTGTGAAAGGTGATGAGCGCAATGAAGCAAAAAGTTATACAATTTAATGGTGTGAAGGAAGGTCTCTTCAACAATCCCAATTGTGGATCAGTGAAACCCACTCTAGCCCACAGAAGACTTTCCACCTGTTACACCAGGGCTGCCAAACTTATTTTCTCTCATGGACCTCTTATGTGCATCATGCTTTTCTACAGAGGACTGCCATACATTGTCCACATGCGTGGCAAGGTACTGTGTGAAAAAAGGTAATTTTGTCTTTATGTTGGGAAAATAGTTTCATGATGCACCACATAATGCAGGCAGAGTTGCCATTAGCCGCATTGCAGAAACTCGATTATAGTGTGCATTGTTAAGATCTTAATATTCAAGTAGGCCACGTGGAATTATTTTAAAGCTTTTTGAATCAGGGTGCATGAAACGATGTGAAGGGCCGCAGATCCACCCCCCAGTCCGTATGTCCTCTGTGTTAGACCTTAGATGTACTGGTCAGTGGTCAGTGATCAAACCAGCCACACTCTGGTTTTAAACCCAAATTCCACAGTGCAAAAAGGTACAAACTTTTTGGCAAGGTGAAAAGATTTCAACCCAATAGCCAATATCAGTCCAAACTATTTTTCCCATGAAAAGAGTTGTGACATAAGGGAAAAGTGGAAGACTAGGAGGAGCGAAATCACTATTAGAATCATGGACTCATAGACTTAATTTGGTTTACTGCCTTGTCTAAAAGTGACGTTCCTTTAGTGAACCTTTGACCTTCATGACAAGGCAGTAAACCAAAGCAACTCAAACTAATGTGCTCATTGTTGCTGCAGACTCGAGAGTCTAGCTGATATTTTTGGTAAAAATGGGGCGACACATGAAAAATGTCCTGGTGGTCTCATTTGGATTTTTACTCTTATTCACTGCTACTGGCAGCCTTCTCAACCTACAGGTAGGACTGGGGTTAACTTATTGAGCTTTGAACTGTAATACAGTAAGTACATGCGTAGGCTACTGAATGCAGAATTTTATCCCTCTGCAGAGTGTGATATATAGGCCATCTCTAGATAGATTTCAAATTCTATCAGAAAAGTTGGTCTACCTTGTGGAAAAATGATGAAAACTTTGTCTTTGTCCATAACTGCATTTGTTGAGTATTTGTTGTGTAGTAGAATTTGATGAATCTAGCTTCTGATGAAATGCAATTGTACTCAATTCAACAAGTGATAAAATTGATGAAGTGATGACGTTTTCTGGGGAAGGATGTTAAACTATAGAACATGACTGAAATAGTGCTGCTGCACATGTGTGTAACCCAGAGCAGTCTGAATGCTGATGAGGGCCTTGGCCTGGCCTCCAACAGCGTGACCTTCTCCTGCATCATCCTGTCCTCCATGTTCATCACCCCCACTGCCATCAGGTACCTGGGCTGCAAATGGACCATCTTTGCTGGCATGGCTTGCAATGTCATATACACCATAGGAAATTTTTATCCAAGCTGGTAAGCAATTTATATGGCATTTCCAATTCCACTTCAGAATATTCATGGGATTTGTATGCATACTGTTCATGATTTATATAGTCAGCAGCAGTCAGGACAGATAGGCCTAACATTTATGTGATGAAAATGAAAAATACAAAAGCTTATACCAAAGCTTTTGTGTGGGCATTAAACTATTTTTGAGGATACTATTGTTACATAGTGTTACATTAACAAAATATTTAGCCCTGTTAATTACAGTGAATTAGCATTAGCTCATGTTGTTGGTATGATTGCACTGCACACACACGCCTCCCGTCATAGTCAGCCCTAATCCAGAAATATGATGAAAGAAATCTACATCAGAAGTTGTGAATTGTTAATAATTGATTTTCCAAATGGATACCAGTGGAGTTCATAAATGCTCATAAACTGTTGCAACAGTTTGAATAGCTGTGGTACAATAAATGCTCTGAATGAAGTATGATGATTGATAAATATAACTGAACATGATTTATAAACTTTACTTAGAATGATTTATAAACCTTTTTTATATAAACAACAGTGATTTCAGGTATGGAAGCCAATTTTCACTACAGGAAAAAAATATATGGATCAAGTATCTCACAATTCTAAGAGATAGTATAAGATCGTATTTAAGATAGTATCTCGGGGTTGTGAGATACTACGTCAGAATTGTGAGATAGTGTCTCGGGAATTGCAAGATATGGCTACTAAATCAGAATTGACCTCTACTATACGCCACAGATAAACGTTCCATTTGTTCTTGGAAGGCCGTTTCCACTGAGCCTACATTAACATACATTTCTAGCTTAAAATTGAGCAATGCCTTAAAGATGTCATGTGCAGGGGTGCACATAAGTTTTTTGGTGAGTTACTCATGTGAGTACCAGCAGATAGTGTTTGGTACTCACCTCATCCGCGATAAGTTTTAAAAGTCCTCCTCACTGTCGCCCTCCTCACTGCCGCCCCCATTGTCCTCCTCAGTGTCCACATCACTGTCCTCTGCTTCAGCTTCCTGTGTGGCAGATGCTGCTGCTGCTGTAGAGGGTCCTCCTTGTCCTTGATTGAGCCTTCGGTTAGCTGTCTCCATCCACAGGTCAACAGCTGGCTTTGGGTCAAATGTCTCTGTGGTCTGCTTTGACAGGTGGATGTGCATAAGGGCTGAGAGATGATCATGTGACAGGCGGGATCTGTACTTGGTTTTTATTATGTTTAGATGTGAAAAACCTCTCTCACAAGATGCACTGCTCAAAGGCAGGACAAGAGACAGCTTAACCAGCTCTTTGATGTTGGAGTAAGCATCTGAGTTACTTAGATTATTCACTATTTGCACTAGGTCATACACAGATGTTGCTCCCAGGCGTTTTGCTGACTGCTTTAAGCGCATCCATTCTGTCAGAGTGATGTTTTTGTCAAGGTGCAAGATGGCCTCATATTTTTGGAGAATGTTGCAAACTGTTGTGTTTCCAAAACTGTGGAGGTCTTGCATTTCCTGAGGCCATGTTGAAGGGTCAAATACTAAGAAATGATCACATGACTTAAGGGAGTCATATCTGCTTTCAAACTCTTCAATTAACCCCCTGAGTAAGTCTGCCTTGTCTCTGTCAGCATCAGCATTAGAAACAGTCTGTGGACTGTGGTCTACAGCATCCAGCATAAGTTGGAATTGCCCAATGGCCACCATGAGCTCATCCTTACATTCTCCAATGGTCAGCTTTTCTTTCTGAAATCTGATTGATGTTGTCTTTAAAACATTACCAATTTCAAGCATGTGTGATAGAAAGCATTGAAAACGCTCTGTGCAGATATGCTGCAAGTCAGTGTTATCCATTGTAGTCAATTGCATTTTAATGGCTGGCAGCAGTCTAGATATTTTTAACAGTACTTCATGCCGCCATGCAGACCACCTGATATTATGAAACTTTCCTAATTTCACAAAGGAGATCCCATTTTCCTCGCACACCTTCTTCAATGCAGCTGTTTTTTTGGCGCCACCTTTCTGAAGATAAAATTGCAGCAGCTTGATCACTGACTGATTGAACGTCTTGCAGTATGGAACGATGCGGTCTGCTGATTTAGCGCAATTCTCCAACGTGTGTGCAGTGCACAGAATGTGCACGAGAGAGTCACCAATCGCAACTAGTCCCCTTAGTTTTGGCACAACGCCGTTGTACACCCCGACATTAACAGCAGCTCCGTCTGTGCACACGGAGACCAACTTTGCTGCCCAGTCATCCAAACCTGCGTCATGAAAAAGTTTCACAAGCCCATCTGTAATTGCCTGTGCGGTTCGGTCGGCACCCAATTCAATCAATCCAAGAAAGTCTGACGAAAAGTCTCCATTAGTGGATACTGACACAATGTAGACAATTTCCTGCTCAGTTTTTGTGATATCCTCAGATCCGTCAAAAAGCAGCCCCCAAAACTGAGCATTCTGCAACTTTGCTCGTAGCTCCCCGCTGATGGTGTGAGCGATGGTCTGCATAATTCTTGCCCCCCTTCACGTGAGTGATAACAAAGCAGTCCCAACATTTACTCCTAGCCGCTTAAGCAACGGAATATCCTCTGCAAATGACGACATGGGACGTGCGTGTTTGGCTTTATGGAAAGCAAGTAGAAAAATATTGAAAAGGGCTTGCCTTTGTTCCTCAGTAAGCTTCTCTCGCCATCTGTTAAGTGGACGGCTTGCTATCTCTGCTCGGCTAGCTTGTTTACATATAAATTAATTTATTTTATAGCCTCCCATGGATGAAATTCCACAAAACTTGACATATTCCCACAAGATGTCAGGTTCATCATACACATTAAATTTGGTGTAGTTCTTAACATCTGATCCAAAGATAGGGGCAATTAAAGCGCTATATATTACATTTTCTTTTTTTTTTACCATGGGGGTGCAAATCACAAATGACTGGTTGAGCTAAGTTGATGTGGGGTCTTGAGACCAACATTCCATAAAAATTTCATCATCCTCAATGTAATGAGTCAGGTAGTTCTTTAGGAAAAACAGCACAAAGACAATCATGATATGACCGCTATGCTAGGTAGCCTATGCTAGCGGCGGTCATAATTACCGTCAAGTTAAAAGGATATTTTGTCTTTAAATGAAAATTGTTTTTTCACCCTGTTCAAGTTACACATGTGGGGGAAAGCATTTTAGTGCATGTGTTTTCCTAGTCTGGCAACCCCAGTTTTATCTTAGCACAGGCACTGGAAAGTTAGCTTAGCATAGGCACTGGAAAGTAAAATAGACAAAGAGTTGCTGTCCTGCTCTTTTTTATACTGGTTGAAGAAAAATCGCGTAGGCCTGCACACATGCATTGGGTCCATAACTATTTGCCCAACAACACACATGACAAGGAGAATACTGGATGGAAATTATGTACAAATTCCCTAAACAGAATAATAACACAGCAGTCACCTCTTCCAGGGGCACCCTCATACCTTCCTCTGTGATTATTGGCTTGGGGGAGTCTCCACTCTGGGCTGCCACCAGCACCTACCTGACCATCAGCGGAGGACTGTATGCTCTGGAAAAGAACAAGAAGAGTCAGGATGTGATCAACCAGTACTTTGGGATTCTGTATCTCCTCTACCAGTCTTCAGCGGTGTGGGGGAACCTCCTGTCGTCTTTGGTTTTTGGACAAGAACCTATAACAGGTGATACTAAGGCCTAAAGTGGTGGTCAAAAGCTTTGGTACTTTTTTTCTGTAACATTTATAAGTGCTCCTGGTAAAGACAGTGATCACAGTGATTTTGCACTAAATGTTGCCTTGTCTTGAATGTCTTTTTAAAATGTAAAATCATTTTATCCAAGATGAAACGGTATCCTGTCTCAATCTAAGCCATGTATATGGACAGGTTGAAATGACAAAACACTTGACTTGACATTTGCTGCCAGACAGCTTGTTTACATGTGGAAAGTCATGCAAGACATTGTGTCTTTCCTCAGTGAACAGCACAGTTAAGGATTTACTGTTGTGTGGAGTGGACAGCTGTGGAGTTCCTGAGGCTTCTTCTGGAAATTTCTCCAGCAGGCCAAATGACAGACTAGTGTACACACTCTTGGGCTGCTATGTGGGTAGGCCAACAGCATTACATGACCTGACAAATGTACCTAAACAATGAGGAGAATCAATGTGCCCAAGTGGAGAGCTGTAGCCCTTTTACTACAATCACTTCCATTGATTACTTTGTGGAGCCAGCATGAAATAACTGTTTTGTGTGTGTGTGTGTGTGTGTGTGTGTGTGTGTGTGCGCGCGCGCGTGTGTATGTGTGTTCTACAGGTGTGGGTGTTTTGGCCATGTTGCTGATTGCTGTGTTCCTGGATAATATTGACCAAAAGGAAACTCCCGAGATGAAGAGCCAGAGGTCAGAGGGGTTTTTCAGCACGCTATTAGCCACGTTCAGTCATCTCAGAGACAAGAGACAGATTTTACTCATACCAGTGACATCATACATTGGACTGGAACTTGGTTTCCTGAGTGCGGATTTTACAAAGGTACAAATAACAAACCAAACATGAGTCGCACCTCGATGGCCCTTCTACCTCTATGTTCTATGTTAAACTGCAAAAAACTATTTCTGGCCAAATCCACTCACTCTATTAAATGTATTGATCTTGCCTGAAGAACAGACCACTTGGCCAAACCTCCATAATACAGACAGACAGATGGATAATCAGACAAAGCACACAGAAAACACAATGGCCTTGGTGTACTGACAGAAGGTATTTTTATCCACACGAATGTGTGCTGGTTAGGGCTGTTCTTTCAAAAGACTCTTTTTTTTGATCCAACAGGATTATGTGACCTGTGCCTTAGGAATTCATGTTGTTGGCTACGTCATGATCTGTTTTGGAGTCACGGGCTCCTTGTTCTCCTATGTGTTTGGGAGACTGTCACAGTATAGTGGGAGAGTAGCACTTTTCATCTTGGGTAAGAAAAGTTCACATTTCTAACCTTTACAATTAGATAAAAGATTTAGAATTTGACTGACCTTGCTGACCTCTTACACACTTCACTTAGGACTGCTTTTGTCAAAAGACAGTATTTCAGATTATTTATTGTACAGAAGCTGTCATGTGGTCATTAAGATTATTAGCTTAATTAAGACACTTATAAATGTGCCTTTGTGCAATTAAGATTTTCAAAAGAGTTTTAATAATGAATAAATGTTAATAAATTGATCATTTAAATTGGACTTTCCATTAAACCGCCCACAGCTGCAGTAACTCAGTCCTCCTGCATCCTGGTTCTTCTGCTGTGGAAGCCTCACCCAGACCAGTGGCACATATTCTTTGTCATCACCGCGCTATGGGGAATGGCCGATGCCGTCTGGCAAACACAAACCAATGGTAGTGAACATAAACATAAAGATACTGAAAATGAGCTGAAGATGTCTGTTAACCA
Source organism: Sardinella longiceps (assembly GCA_027497455.2). NCBI lineage: Eukaryota > Metazoa > Chordata > Actinopteri > Clupeiformes > Clupeidae > Sardinella > Sardinella longiceps. The sequence goes on from JAODXP020000025.1 coordinate 2,878,023, forward strand.
TTAGGCAGTATGTCATGAGGGATTTTGTTTAGGCTACTAAAAATCAATATTGTAGAAGTAGATTAAAGGATCCTTTAGGCCTACAAAATAAAATATTTCTGCTTTTTGGAATTCGTAGGTCTAGGATATACCTGTATAAATTCTCCTTTTGTAATAGAAAATCAGTCAAGCTAGCGATTCCCTTCCCTTCAAAAATGACCCTGTTGAATATTGTTTCCCCCACAGCTGTGTATGGAGTTCTCTTTCGAGGCCAGAAGGAGGCAGCATTTGCCAACTATCGTCTTTGGGAGTCGGTGGGCTATGTGATTGCATTCGCCTGCAGTTCTTTCCTGTGTGTGGACATCAAGCTGTACATGCTTCTGGCTGTCCTGCTGCTCTCTGTGACGCTGTGTTGTGTTGTTGAGTATCAGGAGTATAAAAACCCAACCCCAGCACTGGAGAACGCTCCCTCTGTTGTGTCAGATCACAACAATCTGTATGATTGATATGATATAAATGCCTGGCATTATGGCTGTCTAATTTATATCTTACACCTATTTATGTCATGAAATGTAAAGTAAAACTATTACGTATCTATTTTTGAGTATTCCTACAACTTGACAACAAGTAATACTGGTGTATATAACTATTATAAAATAATAATAATAATAAAAAATCAGCTCCAGTACTTTGACAAGCATCATATATCAATGCATACAAGGTTTCAATTTCCATGACAAAACTCTGAAACATTTCCTTCCAAGGATTCTGACAAAGCTAGGTTAGATCCTGAGGAGATGACTCCAGTGGTAAGCAGGCATTGGAATTGTAGGTAAACAAACACAAAAAAAGATACTTTCAGCTTCCTCCGTCCCCTGTAATAGAAGGAACTTGTATGGTCTAGAACTACAGAGAGCGTGAAGACTTGGAGACTTGAAACAGGGTGTTTGTGCAAGAATTCACAGATTATCTCAGACAATTCATGTATAATTATATATTATTTTATTTATCTCGTATGAACGAGAGGCTGGTTGACTGGATGTTCCACCCTGGCCTGAAGTTCTGGTGATGCTGATCCGTCACAGGACTGCAGAAGAGACACACATAGTTACTATAACATTTACATTACAACACAACATTGTCCTGAAACACAATATGTAGACTTCAATGTCAGTACCTGTTCCTGTGTTCTGGTGATTCCTGGAGCTCAGACCAGAATTACTCTTATTCATTCCAAAGTTAGCGTACAGTCTGAAAAATAGTCATCCATTACACTTTATCACATTATACAGTATACTACCACTTAATTAACTTCTAAGATATTCCAGTACCATCACTAATTTGTTTGTGTTGGTTCTGACATACCTTGTAATGTTTACTCCTGGATCTCAGTCTCCTCAGCTTCTGCCCCATCAATGGCTCTTCCTGGTCCCTTAGGAGGAAGAAGGTTCTGGAAGTACTCTGCTGGAATACTCCCCATAAGATCAATAGCATCAGTTTTGAATTTGCACTGACAACCCATTTACTTTATACTGTTGCTTGCTTACTATAGTAGGTGTACTATACCTTACTGCTGGGATGTAATACTGTAGATCAATGTCTGCTGGGTGTCTGTTTCTCTGTGTTTCTGTGGGCCTATGGGTCTGGTCTTACTCCACCAGTGCCACCAAGATCATCCGTAATCTTCCATATTTAACAGAGTATGACTGCAAAAAAGCAAAAGTCTACACAGAAGACAAAAACCTAAAGGGAGAATGGTTACAACAACGCAAAAACCAAATAGCAAAGTCCTTCTAATGCAAGTTCCTTCACTTGGTCCCTTCTCATGGAGATGCATGGCACAACATGAAATTAATCTAACACATTAGCAGTGGTTTTTAACTATGAAAAAAAATACACTAGCCCTCATTTACTAAGACTAGTGCTATTTATGCTGTGTATGTGAATGTGGTAATAGCGCACATTGCGCTTCCTCATTTTGCCAAGTAAACCTTAAACCGGTCAGGAAATCACCACCTACTACCCCGCTCTCTAGCGTAACTACCGTGCCTCTAAAAGCACAAACAATTTAACCAAGCCAACTAAAATATACTACAGGCCAGAAAATCCACATCATCTGGAAAAGAAGAACAGCATTTGTTCAGTCAGTACAAGAAATAATTAGCAGATACTTCAATTAATGAGTTAGGTTTGAATTGATTAAAAAACAATGGAGAAAATAAAGGCAATGTAGGCTGTTTTTGGTGTTCTACTTTAATTCTCTTAACGTGTGCTGGGATGGAATGTGAACACTGAGTGAGATGTTCCAGGACATCTTTGATTACATACAGTAATTTAATTATGGCATTTAGATGATTAATTGTTTGTTTGACCATCTATAATATAATTGTGAGCTCACTTGTTTAAAAATGTAATTACAACATGATGCGGCGGCAGCAATTTAGGAAAATAAAGTCACTTGATGGTTACCTGCAATCAATCCCACTAATTTAACTGTGGCAATGCTGCTTAATCTGTATTGTCAGATGATTTCATTTTTGTTTGACAATATATAATTGTGAGCTAACATTTTTAAAAATGTAATTGCAACATGATGCATGAAAATAAAATCACTTGATGGTTACCTCCAATCAAACATAAAATAATGAAACAATAATTGAATTGTTTAGCTGACATAGTGAGAATCCTGATTAGTCTTAACTGCGTACAATGTTGGAGAAGAGAGAGAGAGAGAGAGAGAGAGAGAGAGAGAGAGAGAGAGAGAGAGGGTGAGACGAGTATTACTGTTTCTTTTTAAATTTCTCTACAAAGCTAGAGAGGATAGACGTCTGTCTGTCTGTCTGTGTGTGTGTGTGTGTGTGTCTGTCTGTCTGTCTGTCTGTTTTCTTCTATCTGTAAGTGTGTGTATGTGTGTGTGTGTCTCTGTCTTTGTTAGTGTGTGCAAGTGTATGCGTGTGCGTGTTTGTCTATCTGTACAGTATGTGTGAGTGTGTGTGGAGTGTGTTGTGGCCTCCTCTCTACCGCCGCCGGATCCAGTTCCACAGGGCCCTGAAGCAGCCGCACGTCCTGGATGGAGAGGCAAACAAAAGCAGAATTACTATGGGTAACATCGGCATGGATGTGTGTCCAGTAAAGTTCAGCCATTATCTACACAAATAAACAAACAAACAGACTTACTGCTTCTCATCCTCGTCCTCCTCGGCATCCTGACGGGTGGCTAAGATAAAACAATAAATCAGTTCATTACTGTCATGAAGCCAATACGCATGCGTTCATTGAAAATGAGACCTTATGCACTGTTTCATTGAAGTCTTGAAGCACCAAGTAAAGGGCCATGTTTATTCCCTGTGTTTATGTTCATGTTCATAGATTCTTGGATTTTACATAGTTACAGTATATGATCTGGTTCGTAAGTCTGCAGTTAATGGACAAAACCAACACACTGTGTGTAAACGTTTCTAATGCTGATTAGAGCATAAAAAAGGTCTAACCTGGCTGATGGTCCTGGGGAGCACCCTCCTCCATCTTCTTCTGGTCCTGGTCTGCCCTGGTCTGGGCCATCACCTCCTCCTCTGCTGCAGCCCTCTGCTTCTCCGCCACCTGCTCTCTGCTCCTCCGCACCTCCTTCTCCACCTGCTCAGAGTCCCCAGCACACAGACCCGGCTCCCCACTCACCTCCTCCTCCACCGGCTCTGCTGCAGCACACAGACCCTGCTCTCCACTCACCTTCTCCTCCTCCACTATAGCCCTCTGTTCCTCCACCACCTGCCCCCTACTCACCTCCTCCTCCTCCACCTGCTCAGCCCCGGCACACATCCCCTGCTCCCCACTCACCTGTGGCCAGGCCTCCGCGTGTCCCACGGCTCCCCGGAGAGCTGAGGCGGTGAGAGCCGTGGCCCCCATCAGCTCAGCATCCTCGGGGTTCCCGCGGATCCAGCGCAGCTGCTCCAGCACGGCCGGCGGAAGCTGGAGAAGAAACAAACACACACACACACACACACACACGCACACATCATACACATACACACAGATGAATAGCAGAGTTAGCTAGAGCAAAAACACCCACACACACACACACACAAGAAGGTGAAGTATGCTCAAAACTTCCTTAGGTTCCTTAGAATTTGATCATGACTCTTACCTCATCATCATCATTATCATGAACAACAGTATCTTGGTAATCACCCAATTTTGGAGCTAAATCTCCAAAGGGTAAAGAGTACATTTTATTGAGATGTGAAACAAGAGGTAAACCACACTCCTCTAGCGAAATCTAATTTGCAATAGCATATTGAATGTGCTTTTCGTGAGATCCCCTGTAAGGACTTTTTTTGTTTAAATAGCTCAAACGTGCATGACCCAAGTTGGACTCCCGCTAAGTGTCACCACAAACGTTACATTCCCCATCACCAGCATCAGCAGCATGAGCCCCACACCACTCCATACCTGTCCCTGCTCCACAGCAGCCTCCACCTGCCTCTCCAGCTCCTCCGTCTCCTCGGTGACCTGACACAAACAAACAAACAAACAAACGCCACAACACATCACCACTGAGAGTCAAACTCTTGAAGCAAGTCTGCCGACTCTTTCACTTTGAGAGTGAGTGAAAATGCGACTGATATTTAGCTGACACTTCTATTTTAAAGCAACATGGACTCACAACATTTGATTCAGCAATTTTAACCCAGGCTGCTTGATTGTCAAGCAGGTGATATTACAAACAAGCACAGGCATTATGTTACAATATCATGGCAACATGGCTTGCTATGGGAACAGAGGGGCATCTTATTGTACCTGTTCCAGAAGACGAGTGGTTTCATCCAGCTCCTTGTGCTTCTGCAGAACGGCCTCCTGTGTGTGTGTGTGTGTGTGTGGGGGGGGGGGAGTTAGTTGCTATAGTACATCATTATATTGACTGAATAAATTAAATAGGCGTTACTATACATACCTCTCCCTCTGGAATCAGTTCCTCAGCCTGGGCCACCCACCGCTCACCTGCCTGCACTGCTCGCTCCGCCAGGAACAGCTGGAAACATAACACATAAGCACACACACACACACACACACACACACACACACACACACACACACAGAGCAAGGGAAAGAGACAGGAGAAGGAAAAGGAAAGAGAAGGGAGAGCAGGAAAAACACACGACACTCACACACGCCACACAGGTTAGCACAAAAACATACACAGAGCAATGGCAGTTTAACTTAATTTTAACATAATCAGTCCATTTGTGGCAATACAGGTGTTCTTAAGAGCAGATTGTGCAGTAGTGTAGGAAGGAATTGTTTTGGGGAAGTTACTAAAGGCAGCATAGGGATGAACACTGTAGGTGGGTATGAACATTTAATCTCCATTCCTACCTCCCTGTCCAGCGAGGTACTCTTCCGGTTCAGACTGGCGATCTCCTCCTCCTTTACAAACACAAACATATCAAGAAAAATAAATAAATAAATCACACATGCCAAACAAACTTTTCATGAGGTGCAAATGAATATTCTAATCATAATTTATATTGGGATAACTTTTGGACTTTCAACAATCACACTGATTCACACACATACGCGCATAAGTACACTACATCACATTTTTACCTTATTTATTTTCTTGAGGAGCAAAAAACACAAGAATCTCACTCTCTTATAGTCTACCACTAGGATGTAATGAGAGATGTAATAAAGTTTTTTTGTGAATCTTCAATCTTGAATCCAAGTACCCCTAGGAGAATTTGGATCGACTTGTGGGTGTACTTGAATAAATCTATGATTGAATTTTTAACCCTCACAAGCATATAGCAACAAACCAGAAGATACAAAACAATAGGATATTTATTAAAAGACACACTTCTATCTCCCAACATTGCATTACTGTGTCACATAGGCTACATAATGTGTGTTCAAATTTTGCATGCAGAATTAATTACGCAGAAATGTTACTTTATATCACGCTGTCCATTGTGTAGGGGGTATTCAGTAGGACATAAAATGATTTAAGATTTGGACCGTACGTGTACCAGTCTTACCAGAGCGCCCGTCTTGATGTAAATGTTGTGGCACAGCCAGTCGTAAGCCTGGTCCGCTAGTCTCGGGTCGATCTCCCTCTGCCGTCGCAGCCCTGGTCGCAGCATGGCACCTGAGTTCAAGATGAAAGCTTATTTAATTATCTTAAATGAAAATTAATCAATTTTCAAATGAAAACAGCCGCATTATGGGAAAATAGCATGCACGTTTTGCCAGGTAAGACTGAACTGGTAGCCTAAAAATAAGTTGATCACTTACCTCCTCTATGCTGTTGCTCACAGGTAGGCCTACTAGCTGATGATAACTGGGAAAATACTACAGTGGTAATCAAACAAGCAAAGTATCAAGTGTACAGGGTACAATACTCACCACTGGAAACAATTAATAACTAGCAAACCTGGCTAATGTCGCTAAAGTTAATGAGATGGCTAACAACAGAAGCTAACTGCTGATTAGCTAGCAGCTAGCCCAAGGGATGTCACAGGCCGTCACAGTCCAAAACTTGACAAATATCGAAAACAAGAGTGTAGTACAATAAAAATATAGATGTAAAAATCTGGAAAAAATTATCAATATATAGAAAGATGGCTTTTTTCGCAGTAAGTCGCAGGAGAACAGAAACAAGCGTGTGTCTCGGTCAAAGTTGCAGGCAACTCTGCTGGAATGTTTGATTTAGTTGTAACTTAGTAGCAATGGAATTCTGTGTGCTGTATTATTATTGGTAGTTTGGATTTACGTCATTTGTTGCTAACTGGCAAAGTTCACTGGTGGCATGGGTGGCAGACGCTGGTTATGTGGGTAATCATTTGGGTCTACTTGGCTCACTCACTTGCGTCGTTTTGCCTACTGATAAAATGTTTATCCACCATTATCTTCTTAAATCACATGAATTGGGCGAGACAGAGTGATTAATTCACACAAGCCGTGTTTGTAGTTTTTAGGATCAGTCATCAGATTCGCACAAAATGACGATAATCCTTCCACTGCCGAACTGCACACACAGTCGATAGAAACAAAAATAGCAGACTATGTGTAAATATGATGCTGCTGATAAGGCTATAAAGTTCTTGCCCATCATGAACACCAGCATTTTACTCTCTTATAGACAGGCTACATGTAATGATTGAAGACCATCTTGAATCTTTGGATCTTGAATAATACTTGTTGGAGCTCAAGTGGGTCAACAATAAAACTGCAGCAAAAAAGATGGGTGGTCAATCACTGAGTTTTCAGTGGTCAAAGTGGCAGGAAGGGGACCCTCAAAGTTTGTGTCAGTGCAACAAAGAAACAAAGAAAAACGCCTTAAAAATGCCTGATAGCCCGGATATAACGATATAAGGTATTAACCGTTGTTTTATGAGGGATAGCATTATAGCCTTGGCCAAGGGTGTCAAACTCATTTTTGTCGAGGATCACATGAGCAATGGAATTTTCTTCAGAGGGCTGACCTGACAAATTTACATGGGCAACTACAAATATGGGTGAAAATATGCACATTTCCTCATGTCTGATCATCACAAACAGTCCTAATGTGCCACAACTTAATGTTGTATCCTGTTCCTACCTACAATTCTTTTCAAGCTTTTTAGGCGGGGCCGCATGAAATGATGTAAAGGCCCCAGCCCCCAGGCCTTATGTTTGACACCCCTGGCCCTGGCCTAGGCTATATAATGTTTGTGTTGTTTTCAGTTTTGAAGATATCCCACTATTGGGAAGCATGCCAAAACAAATATCCTTTCACATTTGGATAGAGTTGACTCTGTTGGACGAAAGCATGGTTGCTAGGCTACATTTACAGTAGCGCATCTTTTTTAAAACCATAGTTGCTACCCTGAAGTGTAAACTATGGTGGTAGCCTACCTAGTTACTATTCATACCAATAATAACATCCCAAATAATAAGATGTGCCGCTGGAGTCAGTCAGGATGCTGAGTAGTGGACATCAGCACATGGAGGTACACGGTACAAGGAGGCAGAGGGCAGAGTAGCCTAGTCATCACCTCTGATCTACAGGAAGCATCCAAAGCTCTGAGAGAGAACAGCGTAGCCCTGGAGAATGGCACACATAGAGGGACAGAGTGGATGATGATTAGTGGACATCCTCATTGATTCAATTTGCCTTTTGGCCCACTGCCCTCTCCAGACCCTACTGACATCAGGTGAAATTTCCTCAGGCAACTCAAGGCTCTAATGGTCTGGCTTTGGAACTGCATTGAGAGAATGAACAACAGTAAACTGTTACAGCCAATAGCGAGACTAAATCTCCATAAGGCAGTCTTTTAAGGACTATTTGCTGTATCTTCTTCACTCTCATAAACTCCTGTGGTTGAATGCATCATTTCTACATTGGACAGCAACCGTCCAATTTAACTACCCAAAATTTCATATCAAATCTGGAGGCAAAGATGTGCTCATCTGACTCGGTCCTGTTGGATTCAAAGCATGTTTTCTCCATTACAAACTACAAACAGTCTGTCCTCTGCTGTACTCCAGAGCCGTCTCTATATACGGCTCTGCTGTCCTCTACCTTTTGGCGCCATCTAATGGCAGCATCAGTGTGCAGCAGGTGCAGGTGTTCCTTACCTCAGCATGGCCAGCTATTGCAGCTGTCATAACAGTTATAACATAAATGTATATCAGAAAAGAAAGAGAGGTGATTGGAACAGTGAATTTGAAGAATGTCTGGCAAAAACTTGTTGACATTTGAGCTCACCTCCAATCAATCTGTAGCCTACCCCTCCCTTGTCAGGGTGCTTGCGCAAGTCTTGAAAGTCTTAAAAAGTATGGAATTTTGAAATGCTGTTTTCCAGACCTTGAAAAGTCTTGGATTTCATGTGAAAGTCTTAATAAAGTATGGAAAAAGTATGCTCAAAGATACATAATATTTTGAAATAAGAAATAGTATATGGGTGTAAAAACTATGATTTAAAACAACGTAAGAAAGACCCCTCTCCTCTACTTTATGCTCCACAGTATTAATTCACCCCAGTTGAGAAGTCCGCCCAATTCTATGATAGATGATATGTCAAACATTGTTGTGCATGAATGACAGCAGGTAACCTTAAAATTTAATATTACGATGCGCTCGCCGTGAGCTTATGGATTCCAAATCTATCAGTTCTTCTCTTCTTCTTCTAACTTGGAGAGTTTTCCTCTCAGAAATGTCATACATATATCATTTGAAAGAGCGTCACAACAACTGCTCATAGTTAGCATAGCATACCTATCTGTAGATCTACAATGAGGTAGCAATAACATCACTGTACCAAGCACAGCTGTTTTTGTAGTCTCCAATATTAGGCTGAAGTGGTAATTTCAGACATACCATGACTGATATGTTGGTCAAGGAATAGCCTACCCTGTGCTAATTAGGCTACTGATTCAGAAACACAAGGAAGGCTACTGTAGCCCATTTCCTTCAAGTGTTTAGACACATTTTCAATTAAATAATTAATAATGAATATCAGTGAATTTAACAAATTGTAAAGAAAGACTGCCCCCTATCATGTTTCTCATTATTATCCTAAAAGGGTCCAAAAGAATAAAAGACTATGTGCATCACATCAAACTGAAAATTCAACAGTAAATGCCATGAAGTTAAATCAATTTTGGTTCAATTGTAAGAAATATTACAACGTCTCACTACTACAATGATATCAGCCAGGGCTGCTATTGTCAGCAAATAATGTGCAATGCAGTAAGTAATCCACTTAAATAATTGCTATTAGAGTTAAAATGCACCAGATTGCAGGAAATGTCAACTCATTTTTCAAAAATTTCTTGGGGGGGAACCCCCAAACCCCCCTACTACTTCTCTATACAAATATGCATCCTATTCATTAATGTGCTGGCTTCACTGTTGTTGTCATGTGTTGTTCACAGTATACATTAATTATCAACATACTACTTTGAAGGAAGGAAGGGGGGGGGTAGTTGCGCTCTGACTCAAGGTCTTGGGGAAAAATATATCAGTTTTGAAAAAGTCTGGAAAAAGTCTGGAATTTTGATTTGGAAAAAGAGCAAGCACCCTGCTTGTATGTGCTTCCCAGGCAACAAGCTAATTGAGCAAACAGTTAGCATTGAGGAGAGCTTGAAGTCCATGAGGTGCAATTCACCAGATTTGGCCAAAATTTGTAGCCAACCTTATTCGTACCATAAAAGGGATTCTGTCTGCCAAATCTAGATGCACCTTAGCGATAGCATTTTTTTTTAAAAAAAATTTTGCCCAAATGGCGGCCCGTGGGCCAGATCCGGCCCGTAGGAACCAAATGAGTGGCCCGCAGCACCATTTGACTTATCAGTTTTCTCCATAAACATGCTTACAGACCTCATAAAGTCAAAGTCAAAGTCAGTTTATTTATATAGCACATTTAAAAACAACAGAAGTTGAAACCAAAGTGCTTCACAAGGTTAAAAGACAGGCACATATGTGCTTCCAATACATAAATAGTTCAAAACACAGAAATGTATATCATAAGCAGTAGGCCTGTACAGGAAATTATACTATATATGAAGTTTAATGAGGTGCATTAAAGAAAGCAGAAGACTAAAAGAAGTCACACAACTACTTTGTGATGTTCTAACTAGCATCCTTTCAACGCGTGGTTTTGAGTGTTTGCAGGGTTGGCCCTTGGCTTTGTATACTTGATAAAATTCGGCCCTTGAGGAAAATTATTTGGGGACCACTGCCGTAGGGCCTCAGTAGTCTGACATCTTCTACAATGCTCTGTTTTTAGAAAGTCAGAACAGTGGTAGTTTGAAACAACCTTGTTTCAAACGATTCTGCCCTATAGGATCTATCTGGTCTATCTGTTGTGACCAGACTATACATTTTGATGATACAGTATGGTTTATCAGGCTCAGACTGTGCCTTTAAATCTTGACAAGGAGCTCAAAGGTTCACTGATGCAATCTGTTGAGAAGACAATAAACTATAAAGCAAGCCCACCAAACTTTTATGACATTTTTTATGGCTTCAGAGAGCAAGACTGATAAATTCTCAAAACAGGGCACATGAAAAATATTCTCTGATCTGTTTCTGCAGGGGCGCTGCTAGAAATTTTGGGCCCTATGACAAAATAATTTTTTGGGCCCCTCAAATATTGATTTTAATATGACAATTTTCTTTGGGCCCCCCTGCCTGTGCTGGGCCCTTAGAATCATCCTAACTTTTCCCCCCCTAGCGGCGCCCCTGTGTTTCTGACCACACACACACACACACACACACACATTGTTACATCAATAGCGCCAATATAGTCCTATACATTGGTATTCGATGTGGGTATGTGAAATTTGATGAGTAGAATTGAGCCGTGGCAGTTACATGAAAAAGTGTAGGCCTACAAAATGTTTAATTTTGTCATGAATTACTTTAAAATATATTATGTTTGTGAAGTGATGTTAGACATCCCCTTATTACTGTAAATACATGGGTGACGTGAGGCGAGGTTAAATAACGGGTTCACAGATAATAACGCTAGGCTACTTAATAACAAGACTGTACTTCTATTTATTACACAATGAACTTTGATTCATGCAAGTAAGTGCAAAATCATCATTGACATCATCATTGACCATTTAGTGGTGTGTTACTTATTAATGAGGTTATCTAGCACCTAGTCACAAATGGTGATAGTAGGCTGCTGCATGGTAAATCTTTTTTCATTTTGGAGGCCATGTGATTGTTGTTGGTGGTTGACTCTTTTTGACATGCTTCCTTCAGAACAATCTTCAGACAACATCTAAAAGAATGTACATTTGTAAATAGTTTATTTATAGAGACAAACATGGGGAGAAACTTGAAAAATGTCATAGTAGCGTCTGTTGGATTCTCGCTTGCATTCACAGCAACAGGGAGTCTTCAAAGCTTACAGGTAAAATAGAGCTTTTTGTCTGACATCATCCTGATTTCGAGTTGTCTAAAGCTAGGTGATTGTGTTAACCTCTTAATTTGCCCTTGTTTACTACAATTTGGTCAGTGAACAGTGAACACTGTTCAATGTGTGTGTGGTTTATTTCATTATCTTAACTTCCTTGCTCTCATTTATGTAAAGCACATTCAATTATGTAAAGCAAATTAAATAAATCTTGCTTTACCTCAAATTAAAAGTCTTGAGGGAAATTACTCAATCTGAGTGTGTAAGTGTGAATGAGTGTGTCACATTGCAAGTACTGTGAATGTAAAACGATACAGACATTACATACTGTATACTGTATATGATGTAATGTGTAATAGTGCATGAGTGGATCTTCCAAATTCTCTCAAAATTAACAGAGTTTACATTTCTCCACAGAGTAGTCTGAATGCAGAGGAAGGGATGGGTGTGACATCAGTGAGTGTTGCATACTCCATGATGATCCTGTCCTCCCTGTTTATAGTACCAACACTCATCAACTATCTGGGCTGCAAGTGGACTATCGTTGCCTGCACTGGAGGCTCTGTTCTTTACACACTTGGAAACTTCTTCCCAGGATGGTACTTGCTCAGTCTTCATTTTTCTGCATTTTACTTTCTAAGTAGCCCAACCTGCATGTTACAATGAGCAGCAGCTATACAATATCACTTGAATAATTTTATAAGCATGAAAGACTTTTACTTGTTAATGATGGCAGAGAAGGTCAATTTGCTAATATGTGTTATGGCCTGAATTTGAGTGAGAGGATACCCCCTTTAAATAATGTCTGTTGATTTCAGGCCAAGTTTGATCACAGCTTCTGCAATCATAGGCTTAGGAGCCTCTCCGCTATGGTCGGCTTTGAGCACCTACATCACTGTCACTGGCAACCTACAAGCAGATATAGACAAGAGGAAGAATGAAGATGTAATCAATCAATATTTTGGCATTGTTTTTCTTGCCTATCAGTCATCCAATGTTTGGGGTAACCTCTTGTCTTCATTCATACTACAGCAAGATTCTAAGACAGGTAAAAGAACTCTTAAATTTATGTAGCCTACATGATCAAGCAGAAAGTAACCAAACCAAACGCAAGGAAAGTGAGATTTAACTAGTTCTTCTGCCACACATAGTGAATGTTTCTCAGGGGGAGCCTTTGTTCTGTGGTGTCAATAGCTGTCACAACTCCAGTGGGTTGGAAGCACTCATGGAGAGGCCTGGGGAGAGACCTCTGAATATTCTCTTGGGCTGTTATCTCGGTGAGACCAGCTTTAAAGTCTCCTTGAAAAATTAAAAATTATTGTCTGACAGGTATTTTCTATGTATGGCCTAACGCCTGTATTTATCACATAGGCTGTGGAACCCTGGGGATGGTCATTATGGCTGTATTTCTGGACAATGTAAAAGGGAATGAAGACTCTGATTCTGAGAAAAAGCCATTTTGTACTGTCTTTTTAGCAACATTTAAGCAGCTCAAAGACTACAGACAAGTTCTTCTCATTCCTCTTACAACATTCATTGGGCTTCAAATAAGTTTTCTTACAGGAGACTACACTAGTGTGAGTAGCTTACTGTAGGCAAAACATACACATGCATGTACTCTACCACTGATTTATTTGTATGATGTTGATGGACTACAATTAGAGTAGCCTAATGTTTACTGTTTTCCTTTTCTAGGTGTATGCAACATGTGCCTTAGGAATACACTATGTGGGATTTGTAATGATCTGCTTTGGTGGAGCAAGTTCAGTTACTGCTTTGGTGGTTGGAAAGCTATCCCAATATACAGGAAGAAAAGTTTTGTTTGCAGTTGGTAAGAATACTAAAACGTTAAACGTTAAGAAAGTGTTGTTATTAGGCTGCCGTGTTTTCACTTTGTACTTGCCATTACATTTAGTTTAGTGCACTTATGTGACATTCTTATTTTTCTTTCTTTTTTTTCCACAGCTGCACTGTCAAACCTGTCCTGTATATTGGGTCTTCTTGTATGGAGCCCTCATCCAAACCAACTGCCAGTTTTCTTTGTATTCCCCTTTCTGTGGGGCATGTCAGATGCAATATGGCAGACACAAACAAATGGCAAGTAGGCGAGTCTAATGATTTATTTTTCTTCCCTTAGCTTTAACTTGTGAGAAACTAGGCTACTAATTAGTCCTTGAGCCAGTGTCGGTTAACTTGGTGCTACCTGAGGCCAGCTAGCGCGACAAGCTTGGCGGCAGTATGTGTCAATCCTCGTCACCCAATTCCTTGGGTGCTTCTAACGGCTGAGTTAGAAGCTTGGGCTTTTGGCTCAGTGGTTAGAGCGTCCCATAAAGCCATTAAAATTTAATTTTCTGAGCTTTAAATTCTTCCTATGCTGAATTTAATGTTATGGACAATTTTGGGATGCACTCCCTATTAAAGCCCCATGCATTTCGAATGCAGTGCAAATACTACACAGGACAATGAATTATACATGATATGGAATAAGATGGGACCTTAAAAATTACATCTAGGCCTAAAGGGTGTACAATACCTGCCAAAATTCAGAATATCAAAGTCTATGATGCCTCATTTAGCCTATACATTTTATGTCATTTCAGAAAACGTGCAATAGGCCTACAAATTGTTGCCTTAATATTAATTAGGTTTAGTGGGGATATCAATTATTCACCTTTTTTAACATTTACCTTTAATCAAATCCTCCATAGGCAAATAATGTCCATAAAGAAACTCATAATAAAACACAAAAAGCTACACTGAATGCTGTTTTCTTGGGGGGGAAGGTGGAACACATTGACAAAAAAAAAAGAAAGAAAGAAAAGAAAAACACAATATGACCAACAGGCCAAATATGGAGCACTGGCTAACTTACTATAGCCTACGGGTAGCCTAATTGTGGAGAGGATAACATTTTAATAGTGATGGTGAAGCCAAGAACATTTTCATAAACTGCATTCTTATGGTTATAGTTAAGCCTAGGTGCTTACATGTTTTTCTTCTTCTCAGCTCTTTATGGAGTCCTCTTCAGTGACCAGAAGAGTGCAGCATTTGCCAACTACCGATTGTGGGAGTCCTTTGGTGCGGCACTTTCCTTTGCGCTCAGTAACTTCATTTGTGTGGAAATTAAGTTATACATACTTCTTGTAGTTCTCATACTTGGCATTGGGCTCTATGCTGTGGTCGAATACAAAGTCAACAAACACAAAACATATGATTTTAATATAAGTTCAGATACCTTGCCATCAAAGGAAACGAATTTATAGTAGGACGAACCTTTCCTTTTTTAAAAAAAATAACGTTATGCCTAGTCTTTTATTGGATGGTTTTCTGTTATGCACCTTTAGCGTATGAGTCAACAAACTAGGCTTGTATAATAAGATTCAAATAAAAAATGTTTTGAAAGTCTTTCGTCTTGCTCCCTTTCCAACTCCAGTTATCAATCAACCAAATATGCATAGAGTTTAGCATGTAGGCTATTCCAAAAGCATGATTTTCCGTTCTTTAGAATACTTTAGAATAAAAAGTTTCCCTTTCACTTCCGTTGGAGCACGGCTGTATCTTAGCAACACAAAGATGACGAGGTGGGCGGATGATACAGAGAGAGCAGGGCAGGCGGGTGGAGCGCTGCGCCGCCGGTGGTTTTGCGCCCGTAAGTCAGGTTAGTTCCCCATGGTTAGTATGAATTTGGAGAAGTGTTTATATTCGTCGTTAAACTACCTTTGCGTGTTTCTTTTACTGGTAGTCGTACGTTTGTCATTCATGTCGCCTATGATCTTTGTCGGTAGGCTAAGTTTAGGAGTAGGCTGAGGCTATGTGCATGACCTTTGGTGGGCTTATTATTAGACCTAATGGCACATCAGTGATATCGATAAAATTGACAGTTTTTTTTTCCTTAACCAAAAGTTAGGCATTGGCTGGGTTGTCTGGGCTTGTTTAGATGATTGTTTGTTTATAATTGTGGGTGTCAACATAGTTACATGAAAGGCGACTTGTCAAAAGTAGGCTATTCAGTTTTTCAAGTAGAAGGTAGTCCTAGCCTAAACGCCAGAGAGGGTTGAAGCTGAGTATGCCTACTCCATGATCTTTGTTAACACTCTTTGGGATGCAAACATTACAAATAAGACATAATTACAATTCTATCAGAACCATTTTAGTCAAGAAACACAAGAGAATATTCTGAATGAAATTTCTTTATTGTAAATAATGAATTACATTTGGCGGTATGGCTCTGTTCAGAGGCGCCCCCTATTTCCGTGAGCACCATGGAAAAGCAGAGAGTCAGGGGGCAGCAGCAGTTAGGGAATTCTTGTCCCGGCCGAACAGAGATAAATATTCCCCCATGAACAGAACCAGGCAACATGACAAGAGAACATGCCAAGTCATACACAACAAGGCAGAGCAGGGGAGGAGGTGGGTAGTAAAAACCAAGCAGCATACGGTTGAGGGGAGAAGGGTAGAATTTAAAGGGCCTTCTGAGGGTGCGTGGCCAATCACTAGGGAGGAAAGATAATCAGCTGAGGGGATACACCTGGATCAATTAGCAATGGGATGAGAGGGGAAAGCAGTAAGCCTCTTGACTACCATGGCCTGGCCAGACCTAACACTTTAAAACTCGATTAGTCACATATATGCCTGTATGAAGTGTCATTGATGATATCCCTGATAGATGCCATGTTATTCCACACCCTCAAGTAGCCTAAAGTGTTTATTTTTTTCCTCATTGCCTCATTATCTAATTTTTAGTTTATTGGACTAGGAGGTATAATTATACATGAAGTAACCCAATAGCCTATTTAACATATTGTCCTTAGATAGGCCTATTGCTTAAAGTCACTTCTTATTCATTTGCAGCTTCAGACACCAGGCACCATAGCTTTAATATGTCTACTGGTGTGTACGCCACTGAACCTCTAGTGTTCCGTCTTCACGAGGGAGCACCTGAGCTTGTGCGAGAGGTGCTGCTCGAAAGAGGATGGGAAGAGTTTGAAGAGCAACAGCAGGATGAGGGAGACTGGAATCTTTACTGGCGGGCTTCCTCCTTCCACAGCTCCAACTATGACAATATCATGCCTTGGCAGAGACTCAATCACCACCCAAAAACAGTAGGCATTACGCGCAAAGACTGGCTGGCACGCAATCTGAGGAGGATGAGGGGCACGTTTGGCTCAGCACTTTACAACTTCAGTCCAACAGCTTTCAATCTTCCTAATGACTATGTTCGATTTTTGGAGGAGTACTCAAAACACCGTTTAGGGAATGGTGGCAAGGGCGCTTACTGGATCTGCAAACCTGTGGACCTGTCAAGAGGCAGAGGTATATTCATTTTCGAGGATATTAAAGAGTTAGTCTATGACTGCCCTGTCATTGTACAACGATATATCAGCAACCCCCTTTTGATCTCAGGCTATAAGTTTGACCTTCGGATATATGTTTGTGTGAAGAGCTTTTGTCCTCTAACCATCTACATATATCAAGAAGGCTTGGTTCGTTTTGCAACTGAAAAATTCAACCTTGGTGCTTTGAACAACCTCTTCTCTCATCTAACCAACACCAGCATTAACAAATTTGGTCCGTTTTATTCAACTGATAAAGAACGCATAGGACAAGGTTGTAAGTGGACACTTAGTAAATTCCGCTGTTTTTTACAAAGCTTGGGAATCAATGAGCTACTGCTATGGCAAAAAATCAACAACATTGTCACGCTCACTCTTCTTACCATTGCCCCGAACATTCCCTCAAGTCCAAATTGTGTGGAGCTTTTTGGGTTTGACATCCTTATAGATGAAAACTTCAAACCATGGCTGCTGGAAGTCAATTACAGTCCTGCTCTTTCCCTTGACTGCTCTGCTGACATAACTGTAAAAAAAGGCCTCATCAATGACCTCATTGACCTTTTGAACTACAAGCAAGTTGACTGCCTTCGACAAAGAGGATACCTGAGACAAAAGTACAGAACCCCTTGTTATTTAGGAAGTCAGATTCTACAGGCCAAAACCCCTCCAGTTCTCCTGCTCCCAAAGTCTCTCTATGAAGCATCCTGCAATGAGAGAGAGAGTCAGTCTTGCCTGTGCAGCTGTGGAGCCTCACAGGGGGCCTGTGGTACAGCACAGCAGCCACAACAGGATTCCAATGAGAACTTGAATTGTGTCCTGAAGTTGAGATTGAGATCGAGTTTGAAGTCAGCCATATGTTATTGTGGTAGGAAGAAGCATTCCTTTCACTCGCAGAAGTCAGAGTCTCCGGACTGTTCAAAATCACTGAATTCGGAATCTGGGAGTGACAGTGGTTCATGTACTTCATCTGATATGTTGAAAGTTAATACAAAGATAAAGACAGGACGCTCTCTAAAGTTACCATCAATTCATGGACACAAATACAAGTCCCCTATCTATCCATGGGATAGTAAATATCAAAACAACACTGTGCCTGCATGCCGTGTGGGAGATTTCATTCTGACTTTCCCCTTTAATGAGGTAACTCTGAAAGCCTCACAGAAGAAACTTAATATTAAAATAGCCGTACAGGAAGTTCACACACTCACCAGCCAGCTCATGTCTTCCGGTAGTCTTAAAGGTAAACGCAGGAAAGAGGAGAAAAGCACCACTTTCAGGGGAGAGGACAAGCTCAAGTCACTGCTCTGGGGACCTAGAAACCCTCCACCTCTGAGTGAGTGCTGCTTCAAAACTTGACCAGTCATTTCTGTTATATTGTGCGACACACAACTGTTTGGAAAAAGAATATAACCAGATCTAGCTCTTTACATGGCCAATAAATAACCCAAAGCTTGCTTTGTCCATCTTGGTGTCTGATCATTGTGAAACCAGAGAAGGTTAAGGTCAGGTCAAAAGGTCACAAGTCTTCCTGAATACTGTTTCTCTGTTGCAGGTAGGATAGTCATAGGCTCTACGCACATGAATAATGACTTAAGCCTACCTTGTGTCTCAGTAATTCATTGGATTCAGTTCAAAGTGGTGGCTTGAAATCACAAAAAAATGGTTGATTTTTTCAAATGGTTGATCTTTCTCTTTTTTATAGTAGCCTATATCAGTTGCATTGTAGACTATAGGACTTTTGGCAAAAATTCAAGTTTTTTGCATGTTCAGACTTGTTGGGTTGTTAATCCTTATTTAATTACGTTACCCTTACGTATCTTGTTTGAACAAAGGCCATATGGTGTTGCCAGACATGAGTGTACAATGTCACAATGGAAACAACTATTGACTTGGCCAACAAGTTTCTACAATAGCTCCTGACTAAGTCTAGAATAGCTCCTTGCTCAGATAAACACGTTAAGTAACTTCATTATGAGGATAACTATAATCGAATCAGAAATGTAAAGCTATAAATAAAGTAGTGTTAGCAGAACTAATTTTTTTATAGTTGAAAAGTAATTCTATTTCTAATCATTACTGGTGAAATATAATTGATATTGGAGATTGATTGTCAGTGAACTGTAGTGAATACATACAAAAACGAGAGTAGAACATCCGAGAAACACTAAGATTAAGTTACAAACAGTAACGCGTTGAGAGCTACAATGTCTCAGCACAACATATCAATGGGAGCCTGGGTATTTGAGAACTATTGATGTCAAATTAATAAGTTCCTTCCTTGTAATCAGTTTCACTTAGCATATAAATTAGGAATGAAGCAAACCTCTGAAATGCCAAATCAAGTTTTAACACTTATGTATGTGCAACAGAACAGCAGGCATCTTCATTACAGTGGTATGAATTAGTAATGACAGCCTGAATCCATGATCTGACACTGAGCTTTGTTCCTCTACATAAATAATTTCTGCCTTGGTTAAGGACCGCTTCAAAACACATTTCACACTTGGGTAGGTTGATAGGAATGCAATCTATCTACTTGTCTAGAGAGATTTATGTTAGAGAAAGTATTTAGACAAACAAACTGGAATGTAAAATATTTCAAGTATTAGAAAGAATAGGTGTCCAGAAGATACCTCCACAAGGTCTGTGTTAGGGGTTGATTGTTCAGTTCAGTACACACCATCTAGGCTACATGATGAGTACAAAATTTAACATTTATTGGTCAGTTTTGAGTTATGCTGGTCTTCAAATGACACAAGAGATGTGGAGAAATAATCAGTCACATCTCAATGTGCTTCAACATGTCAACTTGACCCTGCTGTCCATGTTTAGAGGTCAAATTCATTTACAAGGAAGTATCATATGCACACTCATGGGCCTATGAAAGCTTGCTTAAGTGTCACATCCAGTGATGTCGGCTGTTTTATCTCTAGTTATCTAAGAGCTTTAGGGCTCATAGGTGTTCTTGCTATACCATATAGATTTACATTCAGTGGGGATTTCCCATGTTGGAACAGGTAGAACCAGATGAAGTTCACCTGTTCCCATTTAAAGATATTCTATTCTCTAATATTTCTGGGCTTTCAAGTGTTTTTATCCTGAGAATCATTTTGGTGGTATGCCTCTACTAAGGGAAAATAAATATTATCTCCACAAGCTGTGTAGCCTGTGTAGCCGTGATTGGTATCCCCCAAAAATTCAAACATAAAGTTGACATTGCACACTAGCCTATTTATCAGTGCCAAAATAATGTTACGAATAATAACCTCCAAACCTGTGATGTTATCGAATAAATCTGTTCATGTTCAAACACTAACCTCATTGCATTTGGCAAATTTGGGTATATAAAAAGTGAACTGTGAAAGTGAATTGTTTTCACATATCCGAGAGAGACAGACTGTAAAAGATTATATATCGGACACACTTTTTCAGCCAATAGGTAGGAACTGTTCAGTGTCTTGTAGGCTTACAGGCCTCAAACACATTGTCCTTCCATATAGCCTAATTTTCAAGGCTAGAGGCTGCTGCTTTCCAGTATTGAACCTGTGTTTTTCTCATCTACGGAAAAGTTATTGCAAAATTCAGAAGGAATTAAGGAATTAAAAGAAAATCAATTGATTGTTTAAAGAAATACAGAAATTATTGACAATACAAAAAGTAGCCTAATGAGTGTGGAGGATCATGGGATGCTGTTGCCCTGGCTGAGTGCCCAAGGTTGTTTTCATTATTATACAGTATATTGATAGACAGTGACACTGTATATCAATGTTGGAAAACAGACAAGGAAACAATGATTATGATAGATATTATTATTGAGAATGTGTATAAAACAAACTGAAAGTAAACACCAACATGATGACTGGAAATAAAAAAAATGATCATGATATACCAAAATCAAATAGAAATTCCAGAAAAATGAATATGCACTCTTACAATACTTTTCTTTCTGAACTGTTACAAATTATGTCATCATTTATTCCTTCAGCCTGACCGTATAAACAGAAAAAAGGTGTTCATTTAAATTTCTCTATTGTGTTTGAAGAATTTATAAATATTTACAGTTTATATATTTGGCATTTTGTATCTGAACTTTACAACTACAATGAGTTATAAAATGTAGAAAAAAATGATTGGATACAAATATCCCAAATAAGACACATAAGTCCACATCTAAAATAGCAAACAAAGACACAATTCTGAGTAAACATTTCTAAATAAAGGTGGTGATATACTGTTACACAATACACATCTTTGAAACTGGCATACATACTGTCAGTTCCTATGAAGTCATTAGAGAAGAGAAAGAGGCTTAACCTGAAAACCTCCTTAATCCATTAGGCATTGCTCCTCCTCTTCATCACCTGCAGCACTTTGTAAATCCTGGTTACCATTGCTCAAGGTGCACTTAGGGAACCACCTCGCAGAAATCTTATTGGACCCCTCTCAGCACTGCTCCTGTCAATCAGTTGGTCTCCAACCTATAAGAAATCAGAGGAGGTGCAATGTAAGTGCAAGGGGAGAGTAATTGGGGCAGCAGCATGAGGGCTGTCGCTGGGCAACTATCCAGGCGTAGCTTCTGTGAAGCAAACAGGCGATGGCTAATTTCAGTAAGGATTAAGATTAGCAGTTGGCCCTCTCTTGGCAGATCTTTGTAAGTAGATTTAATACAAACAAATGGGTGTCAGTTGAGGGCTGTGGAGTACAGCAGAGGATGAAGCCCATGTTGTGGTAAAATCATTATGCTTACCCAAAGCTTGGCCACAAACTGAGGCATGCAGTTTATGATGTAATGATCTTATGCTCTTTGAGTTAAGTAACATTAACACATATAAAAGATATTATTCAACAGTCAATATTGTCCATGGAGTAAAATGGATGTCCTGTCTTTTCTTTCGAAAATTAGTTCAGCACTTTAGCGTTTAGCGTTTTTAATGTGTAGAATAAATCTGTATAAATATCTGAATCAATTTTACATTTCCCTGAAATGATCCTGATATTGTCCTTAAATATTCCAAATACCTCTATCTTTTGCTCTCTTTCCCTGGTGACCCTATTTACTATTTCATAGAAAGTTGATGATACTTGCTAAGGATGTGGAATGTAAATTGACCTGATTCCTATTATCTAGAAGAAAAGGTATGTCTGTCTTTAAGTTGAGAAAAATACATCTCCCTCATAAAGCTGACCTACGGTATGTATCTGATGCCTCATTCAAGAATGTTGTGAGAACATATCGTGAGAAACAAATATTCACTCACGTGTTCAAGGTAGACTATATCGTGCTAAGAGCAGCAATAGAAAAAAATGAGGGGTTTGGTTGCTCGCCTGCCATTGCGAAAGGTATTGAGCAACAATCACCTGATGTGACATACAGAACTGCTAAATGAAAATGAAACAGATAATACATAGGCTACAGTATGACCAGTATGTAGGTTAACATTTATTTCGTACTTCATCAATCTTATCCTGAGCAGCCACAATATTTACAAGATATGAATACCATGTTTAACCCTATACCTCAAGAAAAGATTGCATCAGTATAAAGTGAGATTCCCTCACTGATCATAACTAATGAGCCGTTAAGGCATGAGCATCATATACCCATTATCAGACTTTGCATTTTCATGGGAGTTAGCAGCAAAACATGCTTTTGATTCATTAACGATTACATCGATGACAACTTCTTTACAAGAGGAATACCCTGAAAAACAAGCTGATCCTGTATCTTAGAGACATAACATCTGGCATATCTACAGCAGTTGTAATCTTTCTCAAAGGATGATGACCTACAAATAGGAACCTCTGAATAATTTATCCACGAACAATCTGGAAGGTTGAATTGGGATAGATCTAAAAGTGTGAATCATTCTACATGGGTCATGAAATGTGAAGTAAAAATATCTTAAAAAATATTTGCAGATATTTTGGAGAAATAAGTTTCAAGATTTTGAGCAATGATATTATTGGTTAAAAAATTAACAATTAACAATGTGTCAGTTCCAGAGTGGGGCCATTTGATAACAGCTAGTTCATGGTGCAAGTCAGTTACTTACTCTGCACTGGTGGCATTGGGTTCAGCTGGGTCCTTGGAAGTTGTAAGGGGCTGTTCAGTTTGGTAGGAGCCAGGTGCCCGCTGTTCTGAGGAACTGCGTCTTTGGAAGCTCTGCAGGCCTCTGTTCATTGGTAGTCTCCCACGGGAGGACTCTCCCCAGGGACGAGGCAGGGTAGAAGTGCATGTTGGTGTCCTAGTGGTCTGGTCTTGGCAGAAAACAGAACGAGCACTTGCAAATGCCACAGCTGTCAAGACAGGGATGTTTCCATCACTATTGCTGTTCTCCCTTGTCGACCTTGAGGTGGGGGGTGAAGGTGCCCGCCACTGGCCCCCAGAGAGACAGGTTGGGGGCGCAGGTATAGTGTGGCACACTGAGGGGCAAGAAGGTGGCAGCCTGGTTCTAGAAACAGGAGGTGTTGTTGGTGGGCAGGCCTGAGGGCTTAAAGTATCACCATCACCTCCTTGGTCACTGCTTCCTTGTCTTGATCCAAGGCCTGCTGGAGGAGCAGATGCACTCCAGGTGCCATTTTGGCTTCTCTTGGCTGGATTGCATGCAGCATCACGGAAATTGGTGATCTTATGAGTCTCAGTCTGGACTCTTTCAGCATCTGCATCATCAAGCTGATCCCCCACAGCATCTGTTTTAGTGGGGCAGGCTGGAGACAGGCTTAGGGAGCCGTTGTGGATGCTTCCCCGATTAGGCAATACAGTCATGGACTGTACAGATGCTCTGAGTTTCTGGGACACACTTGTTTTCTGGCATGCTGTGGAACTACCCAACCTGTTTCCCCCTTCCTCTCCTGGAACCAGTGAACCTTGTGTCATGTCAAAGGAGTCATCCATCAATACCTCTGGGGGAGGAGGAGGAAGGCTGTCCACATCGAGTTCATGGCTTTTGTTGCTAGGGCCATCAAAACTTGTCTGTGCATTCGAGATCATTGGGAAACGGCATTTCCTGTTTATTTTCACATGGGGAGGAACAGACGGTTTTTCTTCCACTCCATTACTGAAAGTTGTGATGAGTCTTTTGACTGCATGGCGACCTGGAGGCACAGGGGCCATCATAGGAAACACGGTGGATGGGCCACTGGCCCTGATGGGACCCCTTTCAATACTCTGTCCTCCTGAGGAGTGTCTTCTCAACTTTGCCTTTAATGAGCCCATTCCAGCAGCCCCTCGAATATTCTCCACATCTCTTCCAATCCTCTCCTGGTTCTGGGTTAAATCCCTCAGATTCATATTTAGTAAAGCTAAGGAGTTCTCATTTTGCCAGAGTAGGTTGTCCATGGAGCGCGTACGGCGTCGGCCTCTGAACTGGCCTGGCCTGTGTTTTGGTTTGGTAAAATCTGCTGTCTTTGGGCGGGTTGACAGCTTTTGTTCTTTGGAGAGATTTTGTTTTGATGCTTTGATATTGAGCTTTTGATTTTGAGCTGAGAAAGAGGAGTTAGAGAATCGTCTGTCTGTTCTCACAACTGTATCTTGTTCTCTCACCACCTCCTCATCATCTACCTCTTCCTCATCATCATCTTCTTCCTCGTCGTCATCATCTTCCTCATCTTCACCATGTGGTAGAAGTACACTGTGTGTAGCACTTGGAACACCAGATGATGCACAGCTCTCCCTGTGCTGGCGGTGCCGTTCTGACCCTGCAAGACTCTCATTCTCCCCTCCAATACCACTGTCCTCACTGTGCAAGGCGGAGTCCTCCGCACCAAGCTTGCGCACAGCAGCCGCCTCCACACGGGCCAGTACCTGTTTCAAACGACTCTCTGCAGCCCTCTTCGACTTTAGCTTTTCCCCCAAAAGTCCTGAGAGGGAGGCGAAATACTCTGTGGCCTCCTCAAGGGCAGCATCACCCAGGCCTGTTACAGACTCTCCCACGAGACGCATCTTCTCAGTTGAGTGCTGAAGAAGCTGCTGAAGCAGGTCTGGGGGTGGTGGCCCATGGGAGCCCTTGTCCTCCCCACCTGGCTTTGCTCCTTGGGCTAGTTGGGTTTTCATCAAGGCAGCAGGCCAGGCCATGTGGTCTCCATGCTCCTCAAGCATCTTCTCACCCTCTTTTGCCATCTCCTCTAAGGTTTGGTTGATCTCATCATAACGCATTGCCACCATTGCCACCATTGGCTGCAGGGAGAGTTGAGTTTGAGCAGCTTGGTCCAGTAGTCCCAGCAATGTCTCGTATTTAGTGATATTTGGGTTTAGGTAAGCATAGGCGGCCTGGTGAGCTTTTATCATATCTTCAGGCAGCTCAATTTTTGCCTGGATAAGGGAATTCTTTTTAAGCTTATCCTTTGACTTCCCTTTCTTTCCCCCTTTGGTTTTCTTTCTTCGTTCACCTTTCTCTCGAGGTGGCTTACTTTGAAGCTGTTGTTCCTCTTGTGATAGTTTCTCATGGATAAGTGAATTTACATCTGTTTTAGGTTTGCTTTCCTCAATCACTGAAGTGGTATCAAAAATTACTTCACCCAGAGAAGATCTTTTCTCGTGAGAGATTACATGGTCCTCTTCAACATCTTTTCCAGAAACGCAATCAGCAGCAGATTTGTCTACAACACATTGTTCAGTGCTCTGAGCGACTGGAGTACCATTATCAGAGCTCTCACATGGTGCCAATAGAGCCTTTTGTTGGGGGCTGGAAGCCCCAGAGAAAAGTCTACCCTTTGATGGTGAGCAACCCATTTTTACCAGTAGTTTTAGTCAAATCGTGATTGTAACAAGAATAAAAGAACAAGGCTTCAAGGTGATTTAAAAAAAAATAGCTGCAAGCATAGAATGTTTTTACCCGCTGCGAGTTCCCATCGTCTTCATCTACATCTAATCCCCTGTAGCAGTCTTCTCTCTGCAGACAGGGATCGTTGTTGCAGACCCGATTCAGAGTAGAACTTTCACTCAAATGTGAAAGTACATTTTTGATGTAGTTATTTTCATTTCCTCCACTGCCTTAGTGTTCCCACCGGCATGTCCAGTCTCAGGTTAGTGTCTTCAGACCCAGGTAACTCAGCAATAGTGTGCGGTTCACCATTCGCACTGGAAAGGTGAGTGCACAAAGAGGATTGGAGTTCCCCTTTCTTTGCATGCAACAGATGGTCACGTTGATAGAATAAGGCCTATACGTAAGACCTTAAGCCCATCAAGGTAATCAGGTAGCCTGTCAGATTGCTTTTTCTGTTTTTAAGTCCCATCTCTATGTGTGGTCTAATCAGAGTTTGGCAATGTAGAGAAGAAAAAAATTTTAAAATTTCAATTTAATAGTTCACAAAAGCAGAGTTTTCATCTGTTATATACAACAATCACACACCAATACTTGCACTTGTACTTACACATAAGGAAAAGTAACTCTCCCAGGTTTCCCTTTCGGAATCCTCACTGACTTTTCACCAACCCCTCGTGTGACCCAAAGCTCAATGCCCCCCCAGTTATCTGATGGACTTACCCTGTAGAATTTTGTAAGGCAAAATAAATGCCTTGTTGATTGCCAGTATCAATTTATGCCACTTTAGGCTTTTTACTTCAATTGGTTTGGTTGTCTTATGAAATCCTTGTTTTTAAAAAATGAATCAAGAAAGCTCATAATTTTTAAAGGTTGAAATTTAATGTGCAACTTATTTACTTTCATTGTTTAACAAAGAAAAAAGTTAAATTAAATTCTTTTTACTGGCGTGAGTGAGGCTACATGTAGCATACAGAGCAGCCAAGAAGGAAATTACCAATTATGTCTGACAGGGAAAGTGACAGAATAGTTTATGGGTTGATTGGTGACATTTTTCTCTTTTGTGATATGCTTACTATCAGGCATACATCCAAATATGATAGTACAAACACCCATGCATACAGTCAGACTTACAGGCACACATACTCGCTTACCGTAACAACCTCCTTAATCTTTTGTCGCCATGCCAAGTCACAACAAGGTCAAACAATCACACGTGCTGTCAACAGTGTGCTTAGAGTATGAAAGTATTTAGTTCTGTTTTAACCTGAACTGCTCTGGCAGGCTGTTGGCAGATTGATCTCATTAACATGGTATGTTTGCTGCTGTAAATGCTTTTTTCTTTCTCTTTCTTTTTTTTCTGTAGGGGGGGGGGGGGGGGGTGATGACTATCTACATAGTAAAATATGTCATATGTCATATGACTATCTACATACCAGCATATGTGTTTACCAATATTCCCCTATCTCCTCTTCTGTCACTCTGTCAGTGTATTTCCTTTAGGCTATAGTAAATACAGTATACTAATAGAATGTTAGTGACATATTTTAGTAATACATTTTACGCACCCAAAGACTCTATTTGTTTGGATTTGATTTGAGCATATCAACCTTCCTGACATATCCAGGGCTACACCAGCCATCATCTATGATTAAAATGACTGTGATACACTAAAATGCTTTACAATTGTTATTGAATGTGTCTAATAGTTTACCTCCCAGTGCTGAACTTAGATTGTAGTTATGAATACTTCATAACTTGTATGAAGTGACATGGAAGCAGACTTCATAAGATAGTCATAAAATATTTAGAGGGAACATAATTAGGTAGGCTTAACAAGTTAAAAAAAAATGCCATTCTGTCTTTTAGAAATGTTGGGTACGTATGAATATTGAGTCATGTCTAATGAAACAGTCATGAGCAATTTATGACAGCTGCTATAAATGTGTCATTTACTCACCTGACAAGAGTGAGTAGGCTATAAGTATAAAAATGAGGGAATGAAGAATGAATTCAAATTATGAATATGAATTTATAAATCCTTGTATATTATTTTAATATGATCTGGTAAATGGAAAATCTATGTTACATAAGATTTTACATATGAGGCAGGATTGCTATGAAAAAATGGCAAATATCATCAAATAGTATACAAAGAATGTGATGCACACGTGCACATCTTTGTCACTTTTTAATGCTTGCTGAAAAACACTGGGATATTACGCTTGTGAAAAGTCCAATGAATGAATAAGTTTGTCTGTCTGACAACAGTTTAACTAATCTCATGGTCTTGCATTTTCTGCCAGTTTGAAATGCTTTCACTTTTGTAGGTTAGACTAGTGGGTTATATGAACCACGTCAGTTCTGTGCTGTAAACCCCTTATGTACATCAATATTCTCTCCTCAATGGCATATTCAAGAACTCTGCTGCACAGTAACATAGTTACATTTCTAAGAGGTATTTAAGCACTTTTCTCTTTATGGTTACGTGTATAATGCAGCGGGAATTTTGAAAGTTGCTTTATTGATACTTTTGTCCGGACATAGCATTTAGATTTGTTTGTACACATTTGGGATAAAATAATAAAAAAACACTAGAACAAGATGCCTTTGCAAAAAGTGGGTTTAATGGAAGAACTACCATAACTTGTTGTATCCTAATGAGACAAGAGAGACTTGTGAGACAACAGGGTAAGGGTTGATTCACTCAAAATATCAAATAATAATTTAATCAAATAATGTAATTTAATTCAATTCATGAAGGTGAGTAATTTGTACAGGCTACTCCGGCTAAAACGGGTCAATGTGAAGCAAGTCAAGGATGGCGTTTCTGACTGGCCCTTGGAATGAAGCTCTGGCAACTCCCACTGACGTAAGAGGGATTTTTACAGTGAACGTGCTAGAACCAGACGCCTATAGGGGGAATTCTCTCAGATTGTTGCCACAAATGCTTATAACAGAATAGGCCTAGCTGTTTATCATATATTCCCAGAAAAATTGCAACAACAGAACTATGCTCCACCCACAATCCAATCTTTGATGTTTGATGTGTTTTCAGCATAGAGAATAATAATAATAATAAAAAAACGGATATTATTGTTATACATTTTTGTATTATCTTGTAAAAAGAAAAGAATCCATGTTACATGGTATTTACCCAACTATACAGACAGCTTAAATTTAGCTTATTACAGTTGAAAAGGTCAGAACTAACACATACAGTATCATGTGAAACCGGAGAGGGCTCTTTCCAAGTGAAGACAGGAAGGGCAAATCTCATGCGCTGGTGGAATCCAGACTCTAAAGGAACTTCAGTCTTCAGTGCTGGCTCAGTTACCCACTTGGACTGTTCATGCTCAGCGTGGCTTTGTGTGTTGACTGGCAGTCTCTGTGTGTTTCTTGTCTGATTAACTGCTACTGTAAAACAGTGGCCACCAAAGTAGATTACTACTATTACACTGACTAGGTGAGGTGCATAAAAGGTGATGCTGCTGGTACACTAACAGAACTTTGGCAGAAACACTAACAGATGGTGGCATGCCATTTTAGTCTTGTAAGTCTTAAGAGGACACTTCCATAGAGTTTTGCTGTCCATGCTGTCCAATGGCACTAGCCTGGCCATTGCCTTCCTATCATTCTGCTCAATTCTCATCTCCACTTGTGTCATTGAGCTCAATTTCTCAGGAAGCAACTCATCCTGGTAAAACAGCGAACTGATACAGTTGTTGTTAATGTATAGTATACAGTATACGACAAGCTACCAGTCAAGGGCTGAGACAATCTTTTTTAATTTAAACACCTCCAGCAAGCAATCGTTTCTCAATAACCAAATGTCCAGACCTACATCCAAGCCTGTTTTCACCACAATATCTGTCCAACTGTCCATTAAGATATGTGCCTCCTCTTCCCCTCATGCCACTGATATGCTTTTGATTTGATGATCAGATCTTATGATGAAGTGATCACTGATTAGGCCTGACAGGTCTAGTGTCTACTCAGGGAACTGGACCAGACATAGCCCAGACTTGTAGGCGTGCCTTCATCCGTTCTGTAGTGTTTTGCCCAAAAATGGCTCGGTAACTTTTGGGAATGAAGAAACAGAATATGATGCCATAGTTGGAGACCAAGATGGCGGAGGCCTGTACAATGGGGCGAAACTCGTTCCTGGTGATGTAGATGGGGATAAAGCAGAGCCACACAAACAGGTGGATGAGCATGCTGAAGATGATGACACCTGTCTCGTTGTAGTCGTGTGGGACCCGCCTTCCTTTGAAGGCCAACAGAAAGCAGATGAAGGCCAGTAGAGCGATGTAGCCGTGCATCACAGCAAAACTCACTTTACTGCCCTCGCTGCATTGCAGTACATGGACCATGCTCTGGTTGGATGGGGGAGTTGGATCAACATGTGGGCTGTCAAAAACTAGCCAGAAGAGACATATAAGGCCTTGACCAGCAGTCACTAGGACCATCACAATCAGGGGTTTGTAGAGCCTGCTGAGACTAGCAAGTCTAACAGGATCAAAAGCCATAAATGCCAGGAAGGTACGGAAGGCTTTGACCAAGATACAGGAGACACACAGGGTGAAGCCCAAGGCATACATGATCTGCTGGGCACGGCAGAGGTGGATATTTGGCTTATCTATGAACAGAACCACACTAGCAAAGCTAACTGCTAAGCCAAGCATCATGAAACAAGACATGAGACAATTGGCGGATTTGATTATTAAGGTGTTCCGGTGGATAGTGAAACAGATGAAAACTGTTAGAAGAAGCAAGAGCCCAATGGCCACTCCCACAAGGAGAGCGATGGGATATGCCTCAGACCACTGCAGATACTTTATCTTGCGACGTTCACATTCAGTCCAGCCCCTCAGTGACCAGGTATCGTTAGGACACTTCTTACAGTCGTTCTGATCTGAAAATAGTCACACATGAAGCAGAGTTTAAGAATCTTTATCCTTTAGCCTTTATGCTTCTGTGATGAATTGACACCATTACGTTGCAGAGCCTCTGCATTAAAACTAATCCAGACAGTGGTTCAAATCTTTAATAGTTTAAATAATTTTGCTTAATGTTTAAACTATTAAAATCATTAAAGTCATCTAAAGTAATTATCTGCGAATTACACAAAACATAATGAACAAGCAGTTGTCATTCAGTGATATGTAAATTCACAACCTACCATAGCTGTCAGAATAGGTCCCTTCAACACACTGGATACAAGTGTAGCAGCAGGAAATATTAGACACCTTCTTTGAAGTGCCAGGAGGACATGATGCTGAACACTTAGACTCAGGTTTCTGTTTGTAAGTGATGAAGAGATTTATAGCACAACTGCCCTATGCACACAAGACATCTTCTATTGACCAATTGTGTTTGTACTTACTGTGCTGTTGAGTGTCGACGTCCAGTTGATATTTGGAACGGTGATGACCACTTTCCTTTGTGGTAAAGTGTACCTCCCTACCACTACTACTTTTCTGATCTCACCATCTGGCAACAACATGATGACATCATAGCCATCTTCAAAATCACCATGTTTGTCAAAGACCTTCCTCTCACCATCAAGGGTAAAATTCACCCTCCTCAGACTCTGAACAAGCTGAGAATTGAGACAAGAAATCAAGTGAAAAAAAAACATATAAATACAGTCTATAATATAAAAGTGTTTGATCTTCCTCATACGAACAAGTTATAAATCAAAATCAACAACTTAAAAAGACATTACACATGAAATTCTTTGCATGTACAGTATATTGACTATTACCTTATATGGTGGGAAATGTGTGTCTCCTTGACAGAAGGTATCAGTGCATCCAAGTAGATCTTTAAGAGCATAGGCTATGCTCCAAATGGCCACCCTCTCACCATATACAACTGGGAGATCTACGTTTTTCACCAGATAATCAGCGCTTGGCTCTCTGCAATCTTCTGGGGAATCTGGAGCACAATCTAATTTCAGTTGCTTGTACTCTTCAATCAAATCATTTTTCACCCCTGGCTTGACTGTAAGGTTTTGCAAGTAGTCTGAAAACCCATCAATGGTTCTTGTGACAAAATTTAACCCCAGAATGTCTCCAACCTTTAACAGGAAATAAGCAATATCAGTTAGTACTGCTCTAGATACAGTTTTTCAACATCAGAGAGAACATGAGAAGAACATCTAAACAAAACACACAGTCCACCCACCTTATTTATCTCCTGCATAGTTGTCACAACCGCAGACCTGGACCAAGCATCACTAGCGATCCAAACACGAGATGTGTTGGTGTGGATCATCTCCTCAAATAGCATCTTCGCCAGCTCTGGCCGCAGGATCATCATCACCACCTAGGAAATTTACATTCCAACATGGTACTTAAAAAATGCTCTCTGTTGTATTCTGTACAATGAGATCTTATTTGAAATCGACCAAAATGCAATACAGTTGAGTTGCTAAAATTTGCATCACTATAAATGTATATACAGTACTTCACATTACAGCTAGGGTAGGAAACCCTGGGGAGGCAGTTTGAACAAGCTAAGCTTTTGAAAATACACAATTCAGAATTTCAACGCCCTTTCTTCAGACTTCCTCTGAAGCCACGCCTCCAGAGTACAGGAGCAAATTGGGAGGGGGTGGGGACCAACGGCAGTTGGGCTTGATAGACATATCACCATCACCATCATTTTGACTGGTTGCTTAAAATGATTGGATGGTGTTTTCTCAATCCAGTTCATTCAACAGTGACTAAATTCTGAATTAATTGGTTGAAATCAGGGTGTGAAGGTCATTTTAATCAATACAGTAAAATATGGTCCAGGAAAACATTTCATACCCTATATTTTCTTTGGCATAGATTACAGTATAAATGATTTGTTAAAATGTACTGTACATAGCTGTTTGTAGACAAAACCAAAACTGAAATGAATGTCAAAGCTAAACTTTAAAGCAATTACACTTAATGCCATTACATTGAATTCAATTACATTTACATTAAAGCTACCTGTGCCTCAGGTGTGTTCTTTATTTTCCTCGCCACCTCCTTGATGCGTCGCTCACTCTGCTCATGGTCCAGGTAGTGAGGAATGATCTCCTCATAGGCAACACACACTCCAGCATCCTCTGCACTCTTCAAGAAATTCTGGTGGACTCCCCTACCATAGTCGTCATCCATTGAGACCAGACCAACCCAGTTCCATCCAAAATGTCTGATGAGCTGCGCCATGGCCTCTGTCTGGTGCACATCACTGGGGATCGTTCGGACGAGGCCCGGAAACTTCAGTTTATCACTCAGCACAACTGCAGATGATGTGGTGCTGATCTGAAGGACAGATACAGTAGTAAGAAATAGATTAAACAAATTCGATATTCATAGCCTACAGTAAACAATGTATGTCCAGAGAGTCAGTTGTGCGAAATACAGGAGGGGTAACTAGTGACCCCATGAAAGTCTCAAAGCAAAATTTAGAAGGAGTCCAAAATTTTGTCTCAATAGAAAAATGCTGCTATTAATGGCCACTAGAATGTTACTGTAAAGACACACCATGTCCAGTATATGTTTTCTGAGTTAAGAAAGACGTATTCAGAATTATTTTTTGCCAGGCAGTACCAGCTCCAAAACACACCATTTAGCATCTCGAACCTTGAAAATTTGTTTGGGGGCGGGGAGAAACCCCAAGACCCCTGGTAGCTTCTTCATTCTTGCATTCTCACTTTAAAGGTAGTTAATGCACCAATGGTGTTTGTGTTGTCATCATGAAATATTGTAATGTTACAAGCTTACTGAATATTGACAATTCAGGTTGGTTGCACAACAATGGGGAGATAGAGACCCCCCTGATACTGATGCTTGCTGAAAATACTGAAAATAGTGCATTTTCTCACCTGAGGGAAGAGATATACACTGAGTAGCTTGGCCACAGGGATCGTCAACAGAGAGTATCGTGCCCCAAGGATAGCCTTAACCTTTGGGCGGAACTCAGAGTAGTCATCCATGACAGGGAAAGAGCCATTGGTTGACAGCATGTGTTCCACACAGTGGAGAGCTTTGGTGGCATCTGCACAAGGGTCACACACTGTGTATCCAAGTCGAACACCTGGGAGGAAGCCTGAGTCATTGATGCTGTCAATGGTGTAGATGGCAGCCAGCATTCGGACAAAAGGGAGCAGGTCAAACCTGGCAGAGGAAAAAGAAGATCAAAGATAAGACAAATTTCTTGAAAATGAAACCTATGAGAGATCCTTTGAATGTGAGACCCTCTGTGCTTCTATACTCACTCACTGCAGGTGAACTCCTCTGGTCGATCACGGCCCTGGAGATTATCCACTGTGCTGTGAGCTGAGGTGAGCATCCCTATGATAATATCTCCATCTGCATAAACCTTACACTGGGAGCTCTTCTCATCTGCCTGGACATGCACTGCCCATAGCACCAAGCTGAGGAGATGGAGCCACATGGTTTCCTGTGTGTGCTACGAGACTTACAGACAGAAATAGTGACGCCTCTTTCTACTCTGCACTGCTTTATAGTTAAGCAGAACTGTTTCTGGGAATGCCTGTGGGCTGTGTCTTTACAGATAGTATCACAGATTACTACACGGGGAAGTACACCGGTTAAGTGAAAAAAGAAAAAAAACACACACACATACCACTGATCAAGAGTAAACTTAGGATCACACGAAGAGGTGATGAGTAAATGGAGTGGTTAGAAGTACAAAAAGTAGTAAAGCTTCTTTTGTCTTTATAATGAAAAATAATATTCTGAAGAGGTCAAAATTCACTCTTCAAAAATTAAAGTGAAATGTGCATTGCACATTTTGCCACGTAAGGTAAATAGGCCTACATGTGGGGGCTATGCACGATTTGTTCAATCATTCTACATTCTCATCCTGGAAATGTGGTAAATGCATCAGCACATGAAGTAAAGTACAAGAAAACACTGATCTGGGGTGTATTGTATTTATACAGATTTTTTTGAAAATTATGCAATGTGTTTTATAACTTCTGTTAAAACCTAAGATTGGCTGGAAGTTGGCTGCACTCAGATGAGATCATCATGCCAGGGGTGTGGAATAGGTGAACAGGCAGAGATGCGCAATTTTAATCTTTAATGATTGAAGACTGTAGACAGAATCAAATTTTCCTGAATTTTGTTGTAATAAAGGTATTTTTCTGGAACATCTGCTTTGTTTTCTACAGTCTATAATACTAAAGATTTGCATTTTGATAAAACTCATTGTTGTTGTTTAATTGAAGTATGAGCCCGTGACTCAAACTTCACACGTGTACCAAAATGTTTGCTATTGTAGAAAAACACCAGGGGAATTCTCTTGGATAAAGTGGAATGTAGTACCTTGTAACAAAATATGTCTGACATGAACATCCTAATTGGTCATGTTGGCTCTGCCAGTTTGAAATGCTTTCATTTCTACGGGTGAAACTGATTAGTATCAAGCATTTCATATCAGCACTCTGCTTATAATCTGTAATCGCTGGCATTGTGTTTCTCATCTCCTTACATCACTCACTTACAGTTTCTTCCCCTGAAATATGACGATTCATTAGCATGGCATTCTCCAGCACTACAACATTAGCCTATAGCTTGACCTTGTGGTGTGAACAGTACGTTGTATCTACACACAACATTCAACTTACAGTATGTTCAGCCCTCTTTGTTTTCTCTCCAAATGAGTGTGATCAATACTTTCACATATAGCCTTTGAGAAACAACAGCTGCAACAACAGAAACTAGAAATGGGATTTTACTGAAAAGATCAGCTGATGTGCTCTTATCTTCAACGGACAATACAATCAATTGAGTCCACACCAAAAGAAAACAGATTTTGTTTAAGCAATATCTGTCAGAACAAGTTACTTTACAAGACCAATCACAACAGTTTAGCCTCAATGGCCAGGCCCCTTTTTCTGGATTCTGAATTTTTCAATAGGCCTATTATTTTGTATGATGTCATTTTTGTTTCTTTACTTCAGGATGTTAGTCATTAGTTCTTTAGCCAATGTCTTTTAACACTTCTGTCCTGCCAGCTTTCGTTGGTTGTAGCATGACATGGAATGAGTGATGATTTACAAGTAAACCAGCTTACCAACTTTTGCTCTCTAAACATCACATTGATTACCTAATAATTTTCTCAGCTTAGCATGTTCATCAATAGGCTACAGTATATCTGAGCCAATAATTATTAGATTAAGTATAACTCAAATATTTTCATCTATGACTCTAAATCACAATTTGATTTTACTTACACATAACTCCACAACTTAACAGTGTACAGTAGCAGATCAGAATACAGCTGGCATGTCAATCATTTGTTGGAATGTACAGCGCTTGACAGAGTGCATGGAATCTATTGCTGCATTCCATTGTGCTCAGTAGTCCCACAGAATTATATAGAGAACCATGACAGGCAAGAGAAGAGATTAACTTCATTATTAAATGAACATATGGTCACCAAACCTTGAGTCATTAAAATACCTTGGAACAGTATATATGGCCAGAGTTGGAGAGGTTTGGTATTCATTCTGACACCAATGAATCCAGAGGATGTTCCACATGCTTCGTTACTGCGTATTACTGGACATAAAAACTGCCTATCACCAAATGAAGGATTACAAAATTTTGGATCCATCATCCTTCTTCATATTTTTTCTTACAGCTTGTGTTCAATGGCTCCTCGTTCAAACAAGCAGTTTTTGTCGGGGTATCCATGTTTTCACAGATAAAAGCATTTAGAATGGAACTTCACTAAATAAGTGACTTATCGACTACCGTCTTGCAATGGAATTGAGGATATTTGATCCTAGCCTGACATAGCCAGCCCATAATACTGCTGGTCTGGAGGTTCTTTAACCTGACGCGATTATAGGGGGGGGGTCATTCAGTTCTGGTTTGATCCGATTGGACAGCTCGTCTAATCAGCTTCGCTTATTGGTCGGTTGTCTGTTTACCGATGTAAACCCGCCCCAGAAGACCATCTCCAGACCATGAATACGGATGAACAGCTGTATTATGGGCGGGCTATGTCAGGCTAATGTGATCCATGGCACTTATGGATTTGTGCTGAATATTTGCTTTGCTTACTGGCATGGCAACATTTATCTAGTACATGTCACAGGTATGACAGAAGGCACGATCTGTGCGGTAAAGGATGGGTGTGCAGAACGTGTGCAGTAAAGGGTTGGGAGATGGGTGTGCAGATGGTGTGCCTGCTCTATCAGGCGGCTGACCTGGAGAAACTGGTGCTGGGGGGGAGAGCTAAGGCTGCCGGAGACAAACACACGTTCTTGGGATTGCCAGGGCAGATGGTGGCTGTATGAGTCACATACCAAGGAGAGGATTAATTCATGATGGTTGGTCTACACAGGAAGGCAAGAGTGGCAGTAAGCCTGAGAGCATTAACTGAACAAAACAGCTCTATAGTAATCACTCTTTAAGTTTTCTTTAGGCCTATTTACATTTGTCTCAGCAGTGTTACATGGAGCCTGTGCACAAGCTGAAAGCCAAGTAACATACAGAGCTTGTTTACTGCCCCCTGCTGTTTCCCAGTTCATGTACAGGTAAAGTTAGGACAAAAGTTTTATTGGGTAGTTGCCTGGTATGAAGAACAATGGATCCAGTGTAAATGCAAATTAGTTATTTTCATAGAGTGCCAGATGTTCAAAGGTAAAATGCACAACTCAATTCCAAAAAAGTTGGGATAATGTCCCAAACTGTCCTTCCCTGTCGTCTGACAAGCTGTCCTGTGCATTATATGTCCAGGCCCATATACCTTCTGGATCATGCCCAAATAATCTTTGCATAGACTCATCACCTGTCAAATATGGAGTGTGAAAGTGCATGTATGTTTATAAACAACGTGCATTTTATGATCTTGTTAACCCATAAGATGATTTCCAATACAATATTAGATCTCATACACATAGAATTCTTAATTAATTCAATTCTAATAAATAAAGTCATAAATGAGTAATGAATGCCTCCACATATATGTCCAATTTTGTGAAACTCCACCTCTCTGTGATGGTCATTCATGTTTTCAGTTAATATAATTATTTTTTTTAAATCCTCCTCCTTGTTTACCATTATGCAACTATTACAGTATTCTATTGACTCATTTTTTTTTTGAGACATGTTGGGAGACGTTGATGTTGATATTGGTTTCATATATGTTGTCTTTTCACTATTATCTCAAAATTAACTCTTGCATGTTTTGAAAATAGTATTCTGTTTTTATTGTCTTTTGTCTTTACAAGCATCCCAACTTTCTGGAATTGGGGTTGTAGGACCTGATACATTTCAAACTCCATATAGCCAAAGTGAGATGTTTGTGAAGCCCTTACAGTGAACTGTTTCTCTGTGTTAATTCAACTCACCTCACCTTCATGTTTATCAGCCTTATACTGAGATGCATGGAAACCATTCACACCTAGCCTGGGCGAAAGCGACTGTTGACTATGTCATGTTTAGCGGAGGTACGTAGGATGGCATCACCAGGCTAATTCACACCAGACATTCTAAGAAAATGGCTGAACTCCAAGAAGAATTGGCTGAAATACAGCAAAAATACTGATCCAATTGACAGTCATCTGGAGCTCTGGCTTGATTCAACCAGGTATTTTCTGAAAAGATTGTTTACCTATGCAAACAGTTTTTCCTTAAAGATATAAAATAGCCAAGAATGTTTTTTTTATTTGTGGTATAACTTCAGCAAATTGTGTTCAGTCATAATTGTGAGTTACATGAAGATCAGATCACATTTAGCGACCGATTAATGTAGAATACCAAATAATTCTATAATAGGTTTCACAAACTTTTACTTCAACTGTATTTTTTCCTGCTGCCATTGTCCTCAGCATGGAATCCTTTATCTGGTCCTAGTGAAAATGCTTTCTGATCAAGCACATGCCACAGTCAGGATTACAGCTCCCCCTTCAGGCTTTACTATTGTACACCACTTTATACATGTGTCTTCACCCCACACATGGGTCATTTTATTTGACTCAAGCTGATAGTGCTAGTCAATTAAAAAAAGAGACTACAGACCTCTGCCGAGGCAATGTGGTCACAGACACAATAGAAACTCCAGTGTCATAAGAATCATGTTAAGATGTAAGATGAAGATCATAGAAATCTTGGAAGGCTATGATTTTATCATTTATAACTGGCCATTACAGTAAATGGTTAAGTAGCAGTAGGCTAAATTAATTTAAGTTAAAGTAGGCTTAATGCAATGAGTTTATGAGTAGTGAGCGGACATTCAGGGAAATATATTAATATATAGTGTTGAGAAAAACAGGGAAAATCAGAGTCCGAATTCAAGTCTGAGTCGTCAGTAAACCAGTCAGAGTCAAGTCACAAGTCCGTAGAATTATGGCGCATGTCGTACTGGCTGTTACTGTTACAGTGAGTTGAATACTGTCAGACACATCTTATTCTATTATTCTATATTCATTAGCTAAACACTTAAAGTGGTAACTTGGAAAACTCTTCTCTTGAAATGAATAAAAAGTAGAATAGCTGATGATTCTACATTCAGGGAGAACTCATTCATGGGGATTAAAGGATGTGTGAGTACAAAGTATTTTAGGCCTTACCAGAAAAACATTATATACTGTAGCCTCCATGAGGTAGCCTATGACATATGTGTAAACATTAATAAAGTAGGAATGATGATGAAGCGCCCTCCCAATTCCCGAGTCCCTGTGTGCGGCTCACCCGAGTCAGTATTGACCCATTGTGTTCTGTGAGCCTGCTGAGTTGTGACTCAGTGACAATGAGAGCGCATCAGACTATTGATAGTGTGAGTCAGTTTTTTTGCAATTTAAACAATTTGGAGTTTGGACTTTGCAAGGACTCACATGATTCT
The DNA here is from genome assembly GCA_027497455.2 of Sardinella longiceps. Taxonomy (NCBI): domain Eukaryota; kingdom Metazoa; phylum Chordata; class Actinopteri; order Clupeiformes; family Clupeidae; genus Sardinella; species Sardinella longiceps. The sequence continues at coordinate 2,917,866 of JAODXP020000025.1, forward strand.
GGTTAATGGAGATAAGATCTAGACAATATAGTCAGCTCTCTAACAGAATTACTCATCATTAATCAACAAAGAATAATTGCAACAAATGATTTAAACAGTAACAGAAATGGCCATTTTAATCTGCATTCTTATGAGGTAGAAATATTCTATGTTAATGAAACACTGCTGATGAATGGACAGATCTGTGACATGATTTTGCAGGGTCAGAGTGGGTTTCAGTTCATTTAATTCATAAATATTCTTATGTTATTCTGATTTATCTAAAGAGATGGCTCATAAGCCTTAAATATACCTTTGAAACATCTTGTCAGTAAGATCAATAAATGTCAGATACTTATTTTCTGTTAAGCACAAAGAGAGACCTTTAACCTCAATGTTTTGAAGTGACCTAACCTAACTGGGGGGGACAGGGTCAACAGGTTAACCACTGCAGCTGTTCATCCAAAAACAAGATGTCACTCGTTTTTCCCCCAATACACAAGACAACAAGTTGCTCTCTCTTCTTCCCTGATACATAAAACAAAACAACAGGTTGCTGCTCTCTCTTCTTCTATTATGCATAGAACAAAACTGAGGGTGAGGAAAGCTGGGACAATTTCTTTCTGCAACATTTGAGTCCATGGTGTATTAATTACAGTACATTGCCTTGAGGGCACAGAAAAACAGGTTTAGGCTATGAAACTTCTCACCTATCAGGACCTGGCCAAAAGCTAGCCCTCAGTTATTATCAGTCCATTAGTAGGTTGTTTTTTGTTTCTCCAATATCCATGTAATTATAGTAAACAAGATACAGAGTCAGTATAATGGTTGTTAAATAGTCCATTTACTTAGTGAGTGGCATAAAAATTCAAACAAAAGTTGAATGTATATCAATGGAAGTTATCACCTTCATTCCAGAGATTTATTGTAAGGCTATAGCACCAAATTTCCAATGCAAGTAGCCATAGTCACACAGACAAGGGGCCTTGGGCCTATAACAAAAGCATTCTGATATCCATTCCAAATGTTAAAGCAGTACACATGGTTGACCCTGATCTGGAGTTGCATGTTAGGCTTACAGCAGGTTGAGGTAAGTTGTATGATATTAATGCAAAAACAGTATGTTTTTAAAACAGGTAAAAACAATTAAAAATGTTTCATCCATTGTTGCATATTAGTTTCTTCTGAAATTATTAAAACATTTCATATACAGTTTAATAACTGCATTAATAAAAATAATCAATTGATGTCACACTTAATGCAATTACTGTTCAGCAATGATTACTCCTCATTCAGATCAAATTAGCCCAGACATCAATTCATCGCTATGGAGATCATTAAAGCATGCTCTACTTACATTTTACAAACATACTTTGCATGCTTCAACAACAATAAATAGGCCAATAGGCAAGGAAAATACATGTCTTGATGGGCTACAACACTTTCAACTTTCCACGCTGTTTGCATGATACTGGGAGAGGCTTCAGAGAGGAGGGGATGGGCAAATCATCAAGGCTCTTGGGAAATTGCTCGGGGGGCAAGTGCTGGAGAATCTTTTGCATAGCAATGAGAAACAGCGGAGCCGGATTCTTTCCGACGAGGTAGTTAAATTTGTCCTCTCCAAGTAATTTGGACCAGCGCTTGGGGTCCTTCTCCAAAGAAGTCTTCATCTTGAAACGAAAATCGGGCATGAACATCAACAAGTTATCCAGGCATAGCTTTTTCGCACCTGCATTAACCTTTGAGTCCCAAAGCTGTTCCAAAATTACGTCGAGAGGCGTCATACCGTTGTGGTCTTCGGCCTGTGGCGAAGCACCATTGCCAAGTAGTAAAATTACCGCTTCGGAGCGCAACAGCTCACAGGCCAAATGAAGAGGAGTTTTGCCGTCCTCCAGATGGAAACACCCACCTCGGTTCATATATGACCGCAAACTCGGGAGTCGGTGCGCCACCTGCAATATAAGCCCCAATATGTCTCGCCTGTCATATCTTACAGCCATAGCCAAGTGCGGTGCAGAGGATGGGCAGCAACAAAAGCGCTCACCAGGCATGGCCAAGGCCTCGTCCGAATAATGACTAAGCAAATACTGTGCATAAGCTTGATGATCATGCACGATAGCATAAAGTAATGCCTCTGATGGGGTATATGTTCTCTGGCTTGCATCTTCCTCCCAGTAAAATGTCTCCATAGTCCGCATGTCCTCTAGCATCCAAACAGGCTTGAGATCTCTTACCGCTTGATAAAAAAGAAAAGACAGAAATTTGCGTTGCTTACATATTTCGTCTCTTTGGGATCTCTCTTGGGCTGACGCCGAAGCAGACATGATTCTACTCTGACCTGGGAGACCGTACGCCGAGTCCTTGATAACAGTAGCCTAGTTCTCTGGCTTCATTCGTGTCGCACTAATGAACGGATGAAGGCAGATAACTCCATAGCCGAGCCTTTCTTCTCCAGACCTTTACCGGTGTCTTAGGAAATCTACGAGCCTTTCATCAACACAGGCATGCATAGCGGCATTTGACCATCAACATCGAGACACACACCTCGTCGACACACATGAACACAAGCTGACGGCTGGGTCAGCAACCCAGTCGTCAGCATCAGAAGAAAATTTCGTCTGCAGTGCTGTCACATGACGCATGCGCATTCTTTACGTGTGTTAGGCCTACGCCTTAACGCTGATACAAATGTATTACATTGTATCTCGGAATGGTGAGTTTGTGACATTCTCGTGCGTTGAGTGACCTCTGTAAAGTATCGATTATTAAAATATCACCTGCAAGAAATGTCAAACGTCACAAATGCACACATCTAGAGTGGTTGAAGGGGCCCACTGTCAAAATTTGTTCCTACTCTATTGAACTATGAAGTTTATTCAGCACTGAATCTCTGTATACGTGGTTCTTAGATAGCCTGGCGCTTCACGCTCTAGCTCCAGTTCAACAACAAATGAATAATTGAAAACACAGGGTGCTCATAAACCCTATCAAGCTCTGTAACCTAACCCATGTGAATGGAGCAGTGTCAGCTTGCACAGGCGCAGATGCCTCAGTAAGAACACAAACAAACTTGCCTACTTCACAAGTGATTTTATTTGGCCACTGCGTTGTAGCAGCGCATCCACTTCAGTTTCATCAAACAGAGTGTGGGATTAGCAATGCGGTTTAATCTAGGATGGAAACATGTTACCAATACGATAAGAGTAGAGTAGAGTAGAGTAAGTAACACGTCAATTTGAAGGTAATTTCTATTTTGTTTTGTGATAGAACAATATGCAAGTGCTCTTCTTCGCTATGATTCACTGGCAAGGCATAATTTACCGTTGAATAAACTCGGGTACATTCTAACTGGAAGATGAATACAAAGTAGTCCAGTAGATGGCGATGGAGTTTAAACAGTGCTTCTCCAGACTGCAGGACAAGACAATACCATAGGCTTGGCAAATTTGGGCAACATTTTCTTGATTCTGCCTTCATAATACCTTTGAACGGGTTATCCTCACAGAGATAAAGGAGGAAACACGTAAAGACCCGATCCTGCAAAAGGTATGTGCTTTTATAAGGAGCAACACATGGCACAAAGTCTGCGAGGACACACAACATGCTACACTCATGAAATACAGACAGATCAGCAGCGAGCTCACAGTGTCCCCCACTGATGATATCATTCTTCGAGGCACAAGAATTGTCATCCCTGCACCCCTTGAACACAGAGTCCTGCAACTAGCTCACGAGGGGCACCAAGGCATCGTAAAGACCAAGACGCTACTCAGATCAAAGGTATGGTTTCCCAACATAGACCAGAAAGCAGAACTGACTGTTAAAAACTGTCTTGCATGCCAAGCTAACACACCAGTCACACACACAGAACCCCTTAAGATGTCTGAACTACCAGAGGCACCCTGGCACAGCCTCTGTGCTGATTTCAATGGACCATTTCCGAATGGCGAGTATTTACTTGTCATTGTAGATGAGTACACACGCTACCCGATTGTTGAAATTGTGAAATCTATTTCAGCCAACACAGTTATCCCCGTCATGGACAAAGTGTTCTCCATGTTTGGAATTCCCAGAGTGCTAAAAACAGACAATGGCCCTCCCTTTAACAGTGAGCAGTTCTCTCAGTTTGCAAAGTATCTAGGCTTTCATCATCGTAAAATAACACCTCTGTGGCCCCAAGCAAATGCAACAGCAGAGCGTTTCATGCGCACATTAGGGAAAGCCGTGCGTGTGGCACAAACTCAGAACACCCCATTGAAACAGAGACTTAACACGTTTCTCAGAGAATATCGCTCCACACCACACAGCACTACAGAAGCATCACCTGCAGAATTGATGTTTGGCCGCAAGATCCACACCAAAATTCCCCTCATCTCTACAACCAGTGACAATGTCACTGACCAAAACGTCAGAGAGAGAGATCAAGCTGCAAAAGCAAAGATGAAGTCAAACTCGGACGAACGCCGTCACGCCAAGCCAGGTACACTCAGTCCCGGTGACACTGTGCTATGGCGACAACTCAAACACAACAAACTTACACCACCATACAACCCTGAACCTTACACCGTCACTGATGTCAAAGGCTCCATGGTCACAGCGACTAACAAAAATGGACATTGTGTGACCAGGAACTCTTCCTTCTTCAAGAGAATCTCTGTCGAGGACAATGATGCCCCAATGGACTCTGATGAAGAGACAAGTGACACAGTAGTTGTTGCGGAACCCAGGTATCCGTCACGAGTGAACAGACACCCGCCAACTTACCTTAAAGACTATGAATGAGAGTGCCTAAATCTGCTCCAGTTAAATGTGTTTGACTCAGACCTTGTTTATTTTAGAAAGGCTCTGATTTCTATTTCAGCAGATGTTTTTTTAGTGTGTCTTCAGGTCCTGAAATGTGTTTATGCAAATTACATTACATTTATCTGAACCGTATTCAGTCTAACAGATCTTTCAGGTTCTTAAGAGTGTTTCTAGATATTAAAATGCAATGATATTCACACTGTCACACTCTGAGAATGAGCATGTAAACTAACTTTGTTAAATACAAATAGCAAAAACTGACATTATTTGAACAGATGGCCAAAAGAACTGTTTCACGCCAACAGAGACCCCTGCGGTTCTTTCACTGTAAACCCCCCAGTTTACTGAATGCTTATCAGGAACAGCAGGATCCTTTGATCCTCTGTCAGTACTTTTCCTCTGTCACAGAGCTCAAGATGATCTACCGAGTTTGAACTAGATGTGTTCACATAAAAATTACTCATGTTTGGTCTGTAATTTATCCTTGTGATATGGAGAACAGTCTGATCATGGTTTTATTTCAATCTGAAGTCTAGGCAAGTTCAACTCAATTCTCAATGTATCCTCTGGTAGACCTAGGGTGCTAGTTTAGGGAGTGGTCAATGCCCAATGAATAAGAATGAAACTGAGGGTTTTAATCTAAGGAGGTCTTTGTTAATTCCTTGGCATTAACATTGTCATTTCTTTCCATTTATATGCAGATGTTGCCTATAGCCTATCTCTCAGTGAAACCTAATGGCTCTATACCAATTATTTAAAATCTGAGATTTTCCTCCTAACCTATAAAACCCTCAACAACCTAGCTCCAGCATACTACTGTAGGCCTACTTATCCCCTTAAATTCCAAAAGGCTAATCTCATTGAAACCTTGAGAATATCTAAATGTAACAAAGCTTTCTGTTACCATGTGGAATTTTCATCCCCCCTACACTTGTGAAGCGGAAACTATATACCTTTCAATGACAATGTAAGCCAGAAAAGACCTCCACCACCACCTTACCAAAAGACCACCTCAGACCTCTGCCAAGGCAATGTGGTCACAGACACAATATAAATTCCAGATCATGTTCTGGATCACCGATCACCACCAAAATTGAATCAGTTCTTGCTTGTCCCAATATACACATTGTCCGAAAATTTCATCCAAATCCGTGCAGTACTTTTCGAGTTATCCTGCTGACTGACAGACAGACAGACGAACAGACAAACCAACGCGGCCGAAAACATAACCTCCTTGGCAAAGGTAATAAATGTCAATTTCCACAAGAACAATTTACAGAAGTTGTCGTTTAAGTCCTCTTTGGCGCTTTCAACAGTTCATCATTCATCATGAGTCTTGTTGAGAGGGACCATCTGTGTTGTTGCCTCTAGAGGTAAGAAGCAAGACTGAGTAGCATAGCATATCATTATGTCTGAGAACCAGGCTAATGTAATTGCTCAATAGCTCAAAAATGTTTATGAAGGCAGTGCTATGGCTCAGTGGGCTAGGGCGTCATACCATGACACTGGGAACTGGGGTTTAAGGCTGGCCTGAGGTCATTGCATGATCCTTCTCAATCTCACTCTTCTTCTAATTTTCTGTCACTCACTCCACTGCCCTTTACATTTAGGGGAAAAAGCCCTAAAATATATTGTGTGTGATCTCTTTGGAGTGGCTCATATGTTAGGGAGGCTCATTCACTTGAAAGTAAATGTTAATCCACCAGTCTAACAACCTTCCTTACACTATGGCCAACACTCTTCACAAATAAGAGTAAATAGTTGCATCTATTGACTGTTTGATACCGTATGAGATCTATTAAAGGGTGGCTGTGGTGCTCAACAACTGTGGTCTGTGGTGCAACAGTGCAGTACAGGAATGAAGGAATCATTTCATGTTCATACTTAACCATTTCTATTGAGAATTTATTCACATTCAGTGAATTAAAGTTCAGTTGACTTTATTTATTTATTTGAAAAATGAAGAACTTTTCAACTTTTTAACTAGTTCTTTTGACAGGAAACTAATCTGCTGACTCATGTCTGATCCCAGCACACATCTTCTGCATCTGAGACCTGGTAAAAAAAAGAGAGAGAGAGAGAGATGCCATTAGTGTGATCAGTCACTTTTTGAGTAACACCAGGGCTGGTCCATTCTAGATCACACCGGAATATTGTGTGTCTTAAAGCAAAATTCCAGAGTGAAATCTGTCTTCACATCAAATCAAATCAAATCAAATCAAATTTTATTTGTCACATACAAATAAATACATAGTACAATCTGTAGTGAAATGCTTGGCCCGCATGATTGGGAGTTTGAGTTAACATAGTCACGTAAAACACGATGTGTTTTGAGAGTTAGTTTTTTTGCAACCAAACGGCAGTGTGTAACATTGCAAAAACAAAATGATATTTTTAACCATTGAAGGGCTCAAAACAACATTGCACTTTTGTGTGAGCGAGTGTCCGTAACTCTGTCAATGTACAGCCAGATTCTGTAGAAGACAGTTGCCAACAATACCAGAGCTTGTCCTACAGACATACAGTACTCTTTTTCAAAGAGATCTTTGGCTATCTTCCTCATAGACAGTAAAAGAAAAAAGATCTTGCCGTAGTCCTCTCTATCGGCAACAGCCGCATCACTTGAAATTTCAAAATTACAATTTAGACTATGCTGTTGAATGCAAGAAAATAGCATTTTGTGGTACGATGACATCTCCCAGCCACTGCTGTTTTAGCGCTTCAGGTTGAAATTCTAAATACACGACTGATTGATTGTGCAACCTACTCAAATAATTTCCAATCATTTCAATTTCAATTTTTATTATAGGGATAACCCCTTTAGATGAAAACATCTAGTTTACAAGAGGGTCCCTTGAAGACAAGACAAGTTCAAACAGACAGTCCATGCACACACTCAAACACAGCTCTTAATCACCCTAGCAGCCCGCAAAATCAATGCCAAAACAACCCTTAAAATCTTTTCACCCTGTATTTTTCGCTCAATGGTGTTTTTTGCCCCCAACTGCACCTTCTAGGCAGCACAGCCTAAAAGGCACTACCTTTACCCTATTCCTAACCCTAACCCCCTCAACCCTCATCCTAATCCTAAACTGAGTCTTGAAGGCAGCGCTGCCTGGAAGGCACCGTTGAGGGCAAAAAATACCAAAGACCGTATTTTTCTTTAAGATGTACAAAGAAACCCACCAAGCTTGCTGTGACATCACAAAGTGACTGACAGCCTTGGGAAAGCCATTGAAGTTGGAGGCTTTGAGGCTGTTGTACGCTCCCATGTTCTCCACCAGGAGCCAGTCCCCCCGCTCCAGCTCAGGCAGAATGCATTCTGGGACTGGACAGTCCTCACTGTCACATGTAGGCCCCCAAATAACAGATGGGAACAACTGACCATCTTGCTTTACATTCTATCACAAGAGAGTAGATGTTTAGCCTGTTGCGGCATTTGGGATGTTTTATTTGCAATCATAGCCCAGGGTTATCTACTGACTAAGTTGGGAGAAACCTAAATAAATAATTGGCCTGTCAATCGTAGGAGTAGGCCTACTCTTTTTTAATATAAAATTGAGACTGCTAACTCACATAGTAGGCTACATACTGACCTTGTGCAGCGGGTAAAATGAAATGATTGCCTTTTCTGGTTCATCAACATGGAAAGACCCGTAAGAGCCATCATTAACATAATACATGATCCTGACATCCTCATCTGAAGAAAATAATTATTGAATTATTTTACATGGTAGCTTAATTCAAACCTTTTGTTTTGGTTTTATTCTATCAAATCAGTGTCTGATAGATAGAGCTGTATAGGAATGACAAAGAAAAAAATGCATGTTCTGACCATTTTTAGTTGTGGAGTTCTTCTTGACCACCTTTTTCCCAATGATAGCAACAGCTAATGTTGATGCTGATGCCACGTAATATGTACCAGGTTCGGCAATAACTTTTACTCCACTTTCTGCTGGAAACCATTTTGCTAATGCTGAATTAATCTCAGAGGCAAACTGTGGAGCAGAAATAGCAGAGACAAACCTATAAGAATTGTTCATTGTTACCTATATATAGGCCTATATATATATATGTAACATATTTTTATATGTTATATAAATGTTCAGATGGAAAGTTGTGATCAAAGGTTGTGCTCACATCTTCAAACTTCGGCTCAAAATTTCTTTCACCGGGGAAACCCCCACCAATATTCAGCAGGGTCATGTTGAAACCAACATCCAACTGCAAAAGGACACATCATGTCACCTACACCACATTTTGTGCTAAACTTTGCTCAACCATATAACTGAATACTGAATAATACAACTGAATTATTTTCAAATATGCTTAGGCAATGTTTCAAGTAATTATTACAGAAAAAAATCGCTGAATCAGTGAGACTCATGGTCTCTCGATATTTTGTGTCATATGAGGATATACACTGTAACAACCGATTATTACAAATGACAGGCTGTTCGTGAAACATTTTTTTCTGAATAGGTTGGAATAGAAAAGTAGCTTACTAGTTTGTCTGAGAGAAGAATGGACTACGCAGCGATCGAACTTGATGCAGTAAAATTCGCCAAATCTGCTGTTTTGTTCGACCAGAAGGGAAAGTATAATGAAGCCGCATTCTATTACAAGGTAAGATGTGCATTATCATACTGCACACGTAGTGTAAGTTATACTCAATTCTAAATTCAGCCACCTGACAGAAAACTAAATTAATAGAAAGTTCATCTCACATTCTGAGAAAATGAACAAGGATGTCCTCACCCCTAGCCTAGGATTACCCATACTCCTTTGCACGCTCCATTTCATTTGACTCTGCAAAGCAGCATGGCGACCACAGCAGATTTTCTCACCTGCTTTAGGTATCAATCACAGAACAAAAAGGCACTAGCACAGCGCAGCGCACATTTTATTTTACGCCACCCAGTGGCTCTGGAGGGAGCGTGTCTATGTTTCCACAGCTCTATGTTCCCACAGCCCAATATTACCACATTTTGCCCCCCCCCCCCTCCAAATCATGCCCTATAGTCCCACATTTCTACCCCTGTCTGGTAGGCCCCCTTTGAGAATTACACAGCTGACTTTGTTATGGAATGTAATTGCGCCACCTGTTGGTGGCTCGCATAAGCAGTAGTTAAAGGGCAACTTCAGTCATTTTCATCAAGAGCTCTATTGCTCAAGCTCGACTTGGAGATTAGGATTCCTTGAACAGAGAATAATCACTTACAACTAGGCCCAGGGGCGGTCCTACCCTCTTTGGTGCCCTGGGCGAACACCTTATGTGCCCCCCCCCCCCAAAAAAAAACATAATAATAATGATAATTAATATTATTATAATTAATAATAATAATGACGCAGCACACCTCATTGTATTATCATGGCCTAGAACAAGAGGATAAAAATAAAACAAAGTTAAATAGCCATTGCTGCTAATTTCCATTTTTTTCTATTTTTTGCAAAACTCTTATGGTACTTATGGTAGCTATTAGTTACTCTACTATATGCATGTCTAGCTTCTACAGCAAAGGAGAAGATCTGAGCCCCAAACCCCTCCCCTTTTTTGTGTGTGAGACTTCAGCACTGAAGTCTGAAAGCAGGCAAACCTTAAGGGATTTGGGGTGTTCATTTTCTGCAAATGGGTGATAGAAAACTCTTCTGTTCAAATTATAGGTCTATATCATAATGTGTAGTGATTGTTTTGGTTTAGTTTTATTTTTTGAGCTCTTGGTTATTAGATGGAACTCCAGCAGCCAAGTTTATAACACCAGATAGATATTTAAAAATGGGGGGCGATCTTTACACTGAAATTGAACGCCCTTATTCTCAAGTAAGTACATTACAAGTGGCACCAATGCATGCGTCTGGATGTCTACTTTAATTTTATACCAAATACTTCTATTTTAGGCGGAGATATACCAGTTCCAAAGCTTCCAAAAGACAATGAAGCAAAACCGGATCACCCGCGACTGTAATTTTCGGCGCTCGCGTGCGCAATAATAATTAAAAAAAACTTCGGAGTGCCCATGATGCCGCCCTCCCGACGATGGCGCCCTGGGCGACCGCCCATATTGCCCATGCCAGAAACCGCTCCTGACTAGGCCAACAGTTTAAAGGTTTTTAAACTGTGTTTTCAGCATCTAAACATGCACCAAATATCACCCCATGCATCATCATCAGACACATTACAACACACCACTGTAGTGTTTATGACTACAAATGTCTGACAAAGTGGTTAAAATAGTGTTTTTATGCAGCGTTTACAAAACCGTTTTGTAAACAAACAATGTCTGGCTGCTTGCATAAACACACAGTTTTAACACTTTTTCAGCCATTTGTAGTCATACACAATACAGTTCTGTGTTGTAAGGTGTCTGTTGATACTTCATAGTTTTTTGTGGTGACATTTGGAGTATGTTAAAATGTTAAAAATACAGTTCAAAATTCTTTAGCGATTTAATTGGACTAGCTCAATGTCCCTCAAGAAAATTATGAGCAAATTATGACAGCCCCAGCCCAAAAATGACTGCCGGCCCACCGGGCATTGCCCTGGCTGCCCTATGGCTAGTCCATGCCTGCTCATGTCTTTATTTATAGTTCAATAAAAAAGGATGGTTGGGCTATTCTACAGCCATGGCAATTTAAGCTATTGTAGCCTAATTTTATTAAATAAAATAGGCACATTCTTCTTAATAAAATTTTATCAGGAAGAATGTGCCTACTCCTCATGTCCCTGTACTAAGGCACGAATGTCATGTACATGCCTTGATCAACTTTAAAGGAGCTGCGTGTAAGAAATATATTCCAAATAATCCTAAAATGGCCTTGATAAGTCATCAGACATGAAGGAATCATGTTCATTTTTCACACTGATATCACTGACCGTTAGCCTGACAGGCCATCTCTGTACAGAAGATTTTCTGTACTTAAGTCTGGAAGGGCTGGATTGGGTAGAGGGCGGGCGCAGCCGTTGTCTGTCAAGTCGTCTCTGCACGCGATTAGCCTAGAAATCTAGACGCCTTTAGCTAGCCTAGTGCTCGCTAATATTATTTTTTTTTTTTTAGCTCGCTAATAACTTGTAGTATCATAATTATTGTCATTGCCTGATCTAATATTAAGTTCATCTGCAACAAAAACGAACAGTAACAACTTACTCCTTAGGCTTGAAATGATGACAACCAGTTGAGGAATATCAGGGATACATCTAAAAAAAACTCTCAATAACTCCATAAAACGATAGCGACTCAGTTTATTAGTTCCATTCCACAAATTTTAAATTTGCTTCAGCGTAACAAAAAGATGGAAATCTCTGCAACTCTCTTTCGTCACTTCTCCCTTATCCCTCAGGACGATTTCATTGGTCTGATACAAGTTAGATCTGGGCGCCTTCTTCTCTGCCGAGCCTGGCTAGAGTACTGTAGTGGCCAAATGAATTTGCTGCCGCTAGGGGGGGTCTAGATTTCTAGGCTAACTGACCGTTGTAGTCCAGCCAGAATATTAGCATTTGTTAAGCTAAGTTGCTAAGTGTTTACGTTGTCATTTCAAGTGTTTTTAGTGTTGTTTCATTGTCAAGGCCTCATCATTCTTCAAAAATACATCATGAAAAACTGAGAAATAAAACATATAGGAGATGCTTTTGAAAGATGGTGACAGGTTTATAAAGTTTACAACAGATTCTTGACAACGTCATATCATAGTTAATGACAGTGTCATGTCAGTTTTATGACAGTACCTTCAAATAAAGTGTTACCGATGCATTTTGTGCGATGTATTCTATAGCCTATGACTTGCGCGTGTTTGCATGGGCTTGCGAGGAGTAGACAGAGAAGTGTTGTGACAGACAACACTTGGGCATAAAACGTAAGCACAAATTCTTCATCATTTTAATATAGGCTATAAGCCAACTTAGAGATGATAATTTAGCGTGAGGAAAGCCATGTGTGAGCGTGTGATAAGCTACCTGTCAATAGTGTGCGTCTCAAGTCCTAAATGATTTCCAAACACAGCGCCTCAAAAAAGACAACAAATGCGTCCGGCTTGATGTTCGGTCGGACATGGCATAGAAAAGACTCCAGACTACATATCACTTGTGATTATTTAGTTTGGCAATAGCCAGGCTACCTCACCCCCGTTTGGAATGCTCTGTAGGCATCTCTGATGGCCTGGCTGTACATTTTGGGATCCTTACATCTGAAGCCAACATGGAAGCTGATTCCAATGACATCCAGGCCCAACTGTCTGGCCCGCTCCAGAAGCTTTGGACACTGCCAAAGAGGAGCCCCAAATTTTGAACTGAGCCTAATAACAGATGCTGAGTCATCCACAGCAATACGAAGAACCAACCTGTGAGCAAAGAGCAAGGAAATGTTAACGGATAACTGATACATGTTGCCCATGTTGATAATATGTCACGTACAGTATGTGCCCCTGGAGGTGTAAGTAAACATCTGGTGTCTGAATAATAACAATACTCTCTAGACTCAAAGTTGTTCTGTTCAAGAGAAAGTGCAGAATCTTACACACAGCAATTATTTCCAAGTTGATTTTTTATATTTTTACACACTCCTACATGATACAATCTCTGTAATCAATTTTTAAGAAGTCACTGGCCCAATTCTGACATCTTGTGCGTACTGTATGCATAACCTTTGATACATTGATCATCAGTCAAGAATTGGAAGTCATGGAGTGACTCACTTAGCATTGTTATGTGACTGGGAAATGTTTAACAACTCTTCCTCTGAGTCAAAGGTCATCATTTGCACTCCGTGTTTGCAGGCATACTTCAAATGTGAGTCTTGTTTGCATGGGTTTGCATAGATTATTCTGTCTGGAGGAACACCAAGAGACAATGCCAATTGCAGTTCTCCCTGCAAAAAAAAAGAAAAAAAAAAAGATTTATAGAGAATCCCACTTATGACATATGAAAAATACTGAATAAATAAAACATTGTCTTGTCTCAAGGCAGACACATCATTTTGGAATTTGCAGTTGCTTATCTATTTCTACCTGGATTTGCCTGATTGCCCAATTATCAATTTTGTAAAATCTAATTTGTAAATCATAATGGCCTAAACTCCATTTACATTTTCCATTTACATCAAACAAAATAAAGCAATATACATGCAGTTTATTATTGGTATTACCTAACTGTACGTTCACACCAAGAGCTACCAAAGCTGTAAAATCGCTGGAAGCCATTCACTTTCTATGGGCAAGAGCGACAAAAGCGATAAAAGCGTCAAAAGCTACCAGCTGTAAAGGGCGAATTGGGAGTTTTGAGCGACATAAAAAAGCTCAAAAACGGTTAACTTTATGCAAATTAGCTATGAAACGTTTCAGCTGTAAAATATAAACACTGTCATGTTAATGGAATGACAACATGCTCGTCATGAGCGATTTGGGCGAACACAGACATTTTTTGCGACTGCTTTTTTGAGCTACAAAAGCGATTTTGTAGCTTTAGCAGCTCTTGGTGTGAACGTACAGTAAGATGTGTTACAGACACAGAATATGCAATATCAGACACATATACAATTGATACAGATCATTGCTAACTCCTACTAACCTGACTGGCACAGTCAAATCCTGCACCCAAATCACGTAGCAGTACTAGGATAGAGGGACTTGGATTAGCTTTCATTGCATAGAAGGGAGTGATGAGAGGCAGATTTCTCTGCCACTCAAGGTGCTTCCCCAACACATCCCCGAGATCTGTCACACTGAAGGCGTTGCTGTTGTCCTGAGGAATGAAGAGAATGTTGGAGAATCTATAGTTTTTTGGGTGTGTGTGCATGAGCTATAGTTCAAATTTCTATGAACTGCGAAGTGAGTTATTGCCCTACTTGTGGTGATTGAGACATGTATACAAATAATATTCACAGCTGGAGATGGTACTGATTGGTAGCTGATTGAGGGGGATTATTGTTGAGGGTTTATTAATCTTTCACGCAATTGACTGGAAATATGCATCATAGGATTGCCCTTCCTCGCCTCAAGGCAATTATGGCCAACTAAGGATAACAATATCACAAGTGAACAATAATGCCTGTGTTTTGTCTTCTTATTATGCACAAAAATAGCCTTATGCCTTTATTTAGTTCCATTGCAATAATGCATTTCCAAGTCAAAAGATGCAATTGAAAATATAAGCCTGAAATATTCATTCACTTGCTTAATTTAAAGGAATAGGCCACCCCAAAACGAAATTTAGTCTCTTACCATATTCCCCTGTGTTGGATAAGTGACCAAAAGTGTTTTTCCTTCAGACCTGTGCTTCTCCGTATCCAGAAGCGCAGCGTTAGCTTAGCTTAGCATAGAGCGCCGTAATTTGGAGTTTCCATTTAGCCTGTCGTTCTCAAAATAGTCATAAATGAACTCAAGATTTTTCCTAATTTCGTTGTTTCACCTGTACATTCAAACCGAGTACAAATGCCAATGCCATTATCACGAAGGGTTTGCCTAGGAGTGACAAAGTCTCGGGACTATATTCAGGCGAAAGCACAGGCAAAGCACCGCTGATAGGCGTAAAGTCATCACAGCACCTGAAAAGTTACCGTTTTCAGGTGCTGTGATGACTTTTCGCCTATCTTGAGTTCATTTATGACTATTTTGAGAACTTCAACTTTTAAACTTCAAGAGGGTCAGCTGCACTATAATTATTTAAAATTATAAAATTT
>JAODXP020000025.1:2933417-2971096 GCA_027497455.2 Sardinella longiceps
TCAACAGGGCTACTGTACCACCAAATGACTCCAAACTATCACTTTAACCTTACTTCCCATAAAGCATCACAAGTTGCTCTTAATGCTTTTTTAACCGTGTTCATGCCTCGTCAACATACTGTACATGTCCCAGAAAAGTTATATGCAGTCATAACCATAACCAATCAACATTGTGCCTCCAATGAATTAGAAGAGTGTCAATTATTTGTTTATTACATAAAACATGATACAGAAGTAGTTGTCATAGGGACATGTAACTTCACAACCTACCATAGCTGTCAGAGTAGGTCCCTTCAACACATGGGGTACAATTGTAGCAGCAGGAAATATCACTAATCTTCTTAGAAAAGCCAGGACTACATGATGTTGAACAGTTAGATTCAGGTTTCTGTTTGTAAGTGATGAAAACTATTATAGCACAACTGCAGTAATATATGTACTGTATGCACACACAAGAAAACTTCCAATGACTAATCTTGTTTGTACTTACTGTGCTGTTGAGGGTTGGCATCCACTTGATATTTTGATCAGATATATGGACCTTTCCTTGTGGTAAAGTGTAGTTTCCAATTACTACAATTTCTCTGATGTTATCATTAGGCACCAACATAATGACATCATAACCCTCTCTAAAATCTCCATGTTCATCAAAGACCTTTCTCTCACCATCAAGAGTAAAATTAATCCCCTGGAGCCTCTGAATAAGCTGAGAATTAAGACCAGACATCAATTAAAAACACATACAGTATTTACACACTATTTGAACTCTTAGGCATCACATGTCCAACCACACTATACCATGTACATTTACTTGCATAAGAGAACATTAAATTCTTGTACTGACCTTATATGGTGGGAAATTTGTGTCTCCTGGGCAGAAGGTATCAGTGCATCCAAGTAGATCTCTCAGAGCATAGGCTATGCTCCAAATAGCCACCCTCTCACCATATACAACTGGGAGATCTATGTTTTTCACCAGATAGTCAGCGCTTGGCTTATTGCAATCTTCTGGGGCACTGGTAGCACAGTCTATTTTCAGCTGCTTATACTCTTCAATCAAATCATTTTTCACCCCTGGCTTGACTGGTAGGTTTTGCAAGTAGTCTGAAAACCCATCAATGGTTCCTGTGACAAAATTTAAACCCAGAATGTCTCCAACCTTTAACAGAAAATAAGCAATATCAATTAGTATATCCTATATACAGTATTCTCAGAGTTGTTAGAGAACATAAGAACAAAACACACTGACACCATGCAGTCCACTGACCTTATTTATGTCCGGCATGGTTGTCACAACTGCAGCCCGCGACCAAGTATCACTGGCGATCCAAACACGAGTGGTGTTGGTGCGGATCATCTCCTCAAAGAGCATCTTCACCAGCTCTGACCGCAAAATCACTATCACCACCTATGGCAAATACATCACTGCAAATTTACATACGCACTACAATAAATTTACTGTAATCATGTAAGGGATTTTAGTTATTTACTCCATGTGAAGGTGTGAAATTCTTGCCAACAAATTATATTGAAACTTACCCGTGCTTTAGATGTCTCCTGTATCTTCTTTGCCACCTCCTTGATTCGTTGCTCACTCTCCTCATGGTCAAGGTAGTGTGGAACGATCTCCTCATAGGCAACGCACACTCCAACTTTCTCTTTACTCTTCAAGAAATTCTGGTGGACTCCCCTGCTGTAGTCATCATCCATAGAGATCAGACCAACCCAGTTCCATCCAAAATGACTGATGAGCTGCGCCATGGCCTCTGTCTGGTGCACATCACTGGGGATCACTCGGAAGAAGCCGGGGAACTTCAGCTTATCACTCAGGACAACTGCAGAGGATGTAGTGCTTATCTGAAGTACAGATTGAGTGAAAATGAAACAAATTTATACAATTAAGCAATTGTGGAGAGGGAGAGGGTTTGTCGTGGATATCCCTACATGTGTGGTTTGGTCACAGTTTGGCGTGGCAGTGGTTTATACAACAGTTCCATTTCCCTCTAAAAAAGTTTTAAGACACCAAATTGTATTTACTACCAATAAGTTTTCATTTCTGTTATAGAATAGTTTTGCTTCTTCTGTGCCCAAGCAATATAACACTTAAAGGAATATACCGGAGTAAATTCAAGCATAGCCCTGCTGCATGAGCCTTCTAACAGCAATATATTTCGCATGAAATGAAAGAATTTCGAACAGCATAGACCTAACGCGAAACACTTTACATTGAGTCAATGTAACCTCAGATCTTACTTTCGGTTTCCAACAGCCAGGTCCCATTGATTCAGCGTAAAGTGACTGTTCGCTTTTGCGTTTGCGTTTGGTCTGTGCTGTACCAAATTATTTTGTTCCACTTGCTAACTAGTGCATTTAGCAAGCTCTTTCAACAGGGCTATGCTTGAATTCACTCTGGTACTTTCCTTTAATCAACGGTGCATGGAAGTTCACGGAGTGGCAAATTTTGCTTGTGCACACACCTGCTTGCTTGTCTGTATGTCAAATGTCCAAGCTTCATCATTCACACAGCTAATGAATGTTCGCATAGATTGCACTTCTTCCAATTAGAAATTGCTAACCACCAGACATATACTGTTTAATAACAATGAATATGCAGAAGGTATGTACAACAGTGCATCCTCTCACCTGAGGGAAGAGATAGACACTGAGTAGTTTGGCCACAGGGATCGTCAACAGAGAGTATCGTGCCCCAAGGATAGCCTTAACCTTTGGGCGGAACTCAGAGTAGTCATCCATGACAGGTAAAGAGCCATTGGTTGACAGCATGTGTTCCACACAGTGGAGAGCTTTGGTGGCATCTGCACAAGGGTCACACACTGTGTATCCAAGTCGAACACCAGGGAGGAAGCCTGAGTCATTGATGCTGTCAATGGTGTAGATGGCAGCCAGCATTCGGACGAATGGGAGCAGGTCAAAACTGAAATAGAAAAAAGCAGATCAAAGATAAAATGCTTGAAGAAGAAAACCAAGAAATATAATTTGAATACGCCTTGGAGGACACTGTACTCACTCACTGCAGGTGAACTCCTCGGGTCGAAGACGGCCATGAAGATTATCCACTGTGCTGTGAGCCGCGGCGAGCATCCCTATGACAATATCCCCATCTGCATAAGCCTTACACTGGGGGCTCTTCTCATCTGCCTTGGCAAGCGCTGCCCATAGCACCAAGCTGAGGAGATGGAGCCACATGGTGCACTGTGTGTACTAAGACAATGAGACCATTACACTTTTGTAAGGAGGATGGTCTTTGGTGTTTTTGCCCTCAACGGTGCAAACCATGTAGCGCTGCCTTCAAGGCACTACTTCACTCAGTTTAGGGTTAGGATGAGGGTTGAGGGGATTAGGTTTAGGAATAGGGTAAAGGTAGTGCCTTTTGGGCTGTGCTGCCTGGAAGGTGCCGTTGGGGGCAAAAAACACCATTGAGCCCTGTGGCAACGCACCTATAATGTACCAAAAATCATGTTTGGTTTTTAAAGGCAAAATCATGGATTCTTTGTTATTGTTTGGGCACAAGCTTGCTGCAAAAATCTTAAGGTGGCTACAGACCAAAGATCCACGAAGAGACGGGCTGTGACGTTCTAAAAACCTGCAACGTTCTAAAACTCTGCAAGTGTGCATTTAAAGGCATAACTGGCCATGGGCAGCGACAGTATGAAACAGTATGAAAGTCAAGCTGGCATAGGTTGAAGTAGCCAGTGTTTATGCCACTAAAGACACCGTAAGATTTGTGCAATACTGTGACTGTTTACCTCAGCAGTGTTAAAGAAACTGTACATGGATAAATCAAGCACAGACAATCAACTTCTTTTATCTGAAATCTATAGAAATCTGCTTGGTTGACTTTGCTTTAAAGCTGTCCATCCAGCTTCGCCATTTCCATGAGATCTCGACCATACCACCTCTAAAACACACATTTAACAAACCCACACTTCACAGTTTATGTGTAGTACAGTGTCTACTCACATGATCCAATCTTGCCAAAAAACACTGAAGTGCTCTTGAGAGGTCCGATGAATTATGCTGTGATGTGTATTTTAACCTGATCTGATGCTGTGAAGCTGGATAATTTAAGCTGTGGATTTTGCCAGTCTAAAACACTTTCACTTTTGTGGGTCAGACTTGCTTACTGTAAACATTGTTAGATCAGGATATTGCAGTAGTGGAAAAAGTACTGAAAAATTGCACTGAAGTAGGAGTATTCTTACCTGACTTCAATGAAATTACAAGTAGGCTCAAGTGTTGAGTAGAAAGTACTTGGAATATTATATTTACTTTGTCAAAAATGTAGGCCTAATGATTTTCAATTTTTTAAATAATATTTTTTTGCCTGTTTTTCAATAAACCAGGTTTTCAATTTCCTGTCAGGAATTCATTGGTGTTGTTTTCACTATGTGCCCATGTAGTCTTCAGACATCAAGATCATTAACAAGTAGCCTAATAGGTCTGGAGCAGTCAGGGTGTGTTTCAGGGATATCCTGGCTGGCATGATTGTTTGTTTAGTTTACTGTTTATACAATAACATTGGATGGCATAGGCCTATGCTGGTAAGAGAAAAAAATGTCACATGGCTATCTCAGGGGCGTAGCACCCAATTCTGGGCCCTATGCACAAGCAGTGGCCATGGGCCCCCTCACTGCCTGGAATACAATACGCCCCTGATCTATCTGATGATGTATAATAGCTAGAAATGAATTGTTCAAAGGCATATTAACTGAATACCTAATCTTATACCATCTTATTTTATTTCCAAAAGATTTGACAGGGTAAATAGCACTTCCGTAAGATGTGGATATTTTAGCGAGTTCAGGTAGGCTACTCTTTAATGATGGCAAGGGCAGGTAGCCTGACAAGCCAGACAATCACAAAATGTATAGTCTAGCCACGAGTGATAGACCCTCGAGTAAGATGGCTAAAACCTCAGTGCAACAAGCCGATTCAAACAACGCTAAGCCTGCTCAATGACTCACTGTCCAGATAGAACATATGTGATAGGCTAAACACCACGATGTCTGATAGACCTACAGCGTTGCATTTGGATTTAAACAGCTCAGATACCACTGATGTCTGTACAACCTATGGCTGATGGCAAGTGTACTCGCTGAGTAAATTCAATTTAGCTAACGCTAGAGTAGGACTGTCTCCATTATTTAAACTGAGCAATGACTTGCACAGGACATTACATTCAAACACATTTTAGCCATAGAAACTACCACATTGGCTATATACATTTCTGACCTGCAAAAGCTGCAATACTTGGTTCTTCATGCATTTGTTCTTGTGTAGGAGAGGTATGAGTGCACAAACATGCCAACTTGATCACATCAGAAGAGCTTGTTTTCAAAGACAACATGGAGTAGGCCTAAATTTTATATTCACAAACACAAAAGTGCATCTGCTATCCCCAATATTACTCAGTTTTCGGTGGACTTATCTCAACTTGTAATTATCTGGATAATAAAAAGTATCTACAATGCTGAAACATACAGTGTTTGTAATTCCCTATTCAGATATTAAATAAATGTATTTTATTTGGTATTTATTTTTATCTTTTTCTTTCTTTTTCCTTCCTTGTTGTTTTTTCAGTTATTTATTATCTTCACATGCAGGTTACTGATTGTATGGTCTTTCACTGTTGTTGTAACTGTTGTGTTGGTTGTACTGTAAATGTTTTTTTTTTCTGTTAATAAAGCTTAAAAAAACAGAAAGAGAAATGTCTATGGCTGATCTGTAATGATGGGAAGGGCAGGTCAAGGATGCTGTTTCTCATACAAAGAGAGAGAGAGAGAGAGAGAGGGAAAAAAAGACATTTTACTGCCCTCTGGAGGTAAGGACTGGCAGCATTTATTGTCATCCTCTTCCACTCTAAAGCATCATAAAGTAACAAAAGTGGCATTTTTAGTTGCATTTGACTATTTGAATTTTCCTTGCAGGACTGACAAGATCATGTCAAAATGTACTGTCAGAATAAAGTAAAGTGCACACACATTTGCCTCCATGAAGGCCTGTAGAACCTGATAGTGTACAAGTAATAATTACCCAATAATGTAATAAGTCCCGATAATGTAATAAAAACTCATAAGTCCTTCATAAGTCCCTAAAACATGTAATAAAACCTGATAATGTAATAAAATCCCAATAATGTAATAAGAAGCATTTCCTAATAATGTAAAAATCGGTATACTGGAAATGTAATGTAACATTTTATTACATGATCAGCCTGCCGATTATTACATTATCAGGTTTTATTACATGTTTTAGGGACTTATGAGGGACTTTTGAGGGATTTTTATTACGTTATCGGGAGTTATTACATTATTGGGTAATTATTACATTATCAGGTTCTACAAGGCCCATCACCAATAATATAGTTAGCAAAATGCTATAGCCAAGTGCTCCCATAAATCTCCCATTCCGTCATGTTGTACAACTTTCTCTCTCTTTGCACATATGATGGACAGGAGGCTTATACCATTACATGTCCATAGAAGTCAGGCAAAAGGCCTCAGAAGAAGAAGAAGAAGGAAACAAAGTGCAGGGTCACTCAGTGTAGGTATTCATTTCCTGTTGAGTAAGTTAAATAACTCACATATTTTGCTTTTCATAGAATTAGTTCAATCGAAATGATTTACAATTAAAAGGCCACCAGTGCAGACGACAATTTTTTCCAGCTGGATGGCAAACCACTGTCAACCACCCCATGCCTCAGTAAAGCCTCTGAAAATATGTACTTTGTAGGCCTACTTACTTTAATATATTATATTCATATTTCTGATGCTGATTTCAAATGCATGTTCTTATTCGTCTGTCAATTACAAACAACATCTAAACTCATACTGTACATGTGATGAAGTCGCATTTTTCATCTTGATTCTTTTTCATTTTTCTTTGGTTGTTTTTGGAATGTTTTAATGTTAATATTAGCCATTTCCAAATATGATAATGATAGCCAAGTAAAGTGAGAAAACTAATTAAAATAGTATGCAGCCTGAGAACGCAGATGCACACAAGGTTTTTATGAGGACTCAGCGGTCCAGTTTATTTTAAAGTAGCAAAAATACATTATTTAAATTATCAAAAGTCCATCAAAAAGGGTCTGTCACATCAAGTGTCATGTGACACAGCAAGTCATATATTGTATGGTCATTCACCTGAATAGAGTAGCAGAAAAGCTAGTGAGTTAGGGATTAAACCTGCTCACAAAATGAGACAGTGGGTACTTTGCTGTTATCTGAAGCCATTTTCTGAAGCCCTTGAAAACGCACTCAAATCACACTATATTTTTGTTTTGGTTGTTGTGTGGTTGTCAATGGTCAAATTGACTTGTTTATTTATTCACTTGAAAAGAATATGGGTGGACTGATTTTTTTCTAACCAAAGCAAAGGGGCAAAGTAAGTGGTGTGAAGAAAGGTCCACAGAGGAACGGCTCGTCAGCACTTTGACATGGGGCAAGAAGCATGAAGATGTTTTGCCTCTGTGTTTTGGCAGCAATTGCCAAATACAACCTCCTGTAGTCTTAAAATGGATAAATAAAAAGGGAAATTTGGCAACTACAACAAGTCTTATTACAACAACCATTAGTCAATGACTGTACAGTGTGATTTGTTGCGTTTTTCAAAGCCTTCTGAAAATGGATTCAGATAACGACAAAGTACGAAGAAATGTAATGAATCTAGTAATTCATATTTGGACATTTGTTCCATGTCCAGGTTGCTAAAATATAAAGTGTAATCTGTGATATTTTGTCTATAGCAGAATTGCAATTTTAATTACAGATTGAATGCCGTTAACAGGGTGTGAACTGGCTGACCGTAAACGGGCTCTGCTACATGAACATATCAGAGATCTCTCGATTATGCACAAGCCTGTTCCACACAGATGTTTGATGGAGATCATGTTACTTAAATTACATACTTAAAAAACATATTATCAACATATTATCAAATTAAATCTGATAATGAAAAATACTAATAAATATTATCAAATGGTAAACACATAGTGTGAAAAAACACACCTGCACCTGCATGATGTTACGGTCACATGGACCGACTTCTCAGTCTTTGTCGCACAACCATGTCTGGTCTCTCTAATTCAATATAACTCGCAGAGTAACCAGATACTGAGTCCATCTCTGAGTCATTGAAGTCAATCCCGGAGTCTATGGAGGCATTGAGTCTAATCTCGGAGAGGCTTTTCAGGCGATCCTCCATTTGCTGTGTTCCAGGCGATCCTTCATTTGCTTTCATGTGTTTCCCCCTGATAACTCGGTATAATCTGGGTATGAAGAGACAGAATATGATGCCATAGTTGGAGACCAAGATGGCGGAGGCTTGTACGATGGGGCGAGACTCATTCCTGGTGATGTAGATGGGGATAAAGCAGAGCCACACAAACAGGTGGATGAGCATGCTGAAGATGATGACACCTGTCTCGTTGATGTCTTTTTTCACCCGCCTTCCTTTGAAGGCCAACAGGAAGCAAATGAAGGCCAGCAGAGCGATGTAGCCGTGCATCACTGCAAAACCCACTTTAGTGCCCTCACTGCATTGCAGTACATGGACCATGCTCTGGTTGGTTGGGGGAGTTGGATCAACATGTGGGCTGTCAAAAACTAGCCAGAAGAGACATATAAGGCCTTGACCAGCTGTCACTAGGACCATGACAATCAGGGGTTTGTAGAGTTTTTCGAGACGCTGACGTCTTATGGGACTATCAGCCATGTATGCCAGGAAGGTACGGAAGGCTTTGACCAAGATGCCAGAGACACACAGGGTGAAGCCCAAGGCATACATGAACTGCTGGGCCCGGCAGAGGTGGATGTTGGGTTTATCTATAAACAGAACCACACTAGCAAAGCTAACAGCCAAGCCAAGCATCATGGAGAAAGACATAGGAATGTTGGCAGACCTGATAACTGGGGTATGCCGGTGGATAATGAAACAGATAAAAACTGTTAAAAGAAGCAAGATTCCAATTGCCACTCCCACCAGGAGAGCGATGGGATATGCTTCAGACCACTGCAGATGCTTTTTCTTTCGAGGTTCACATTTGGTCTTGTTCCTCAGTGACCAGGTGCCATTGGGACATTTTTGACAGTAATCTTTGTCTGAGAAGAAAACATAATGAGAGACCACCTATGTGAAAAAGTTTTATGTGAAACTTATAAGAAGTGTCATATAAAAAAACATATAAAAACCTTTCCTGCCAGAAACATATAATATAACTATCCAAATCTTATATGGCACATACTACAAAAGTGGCCCGTTTCATGAATTGAATAAGTAAATTATAAGGAACATTTTCTTTCAGTATATGAAACATGTAATGTTTAGAATAGCTTTACATAAGGTTTTTGTTTGTCCTATATGAGGAAACACATTATATAGGTTTGTGTATGAAACATACATGAAACATACATGAAATTTATATAAAACTATGCAGGTTTTATATAGTTTTGATAAGAATATAATTTATAATTAACCCAGGTGGAATTGGTGAAACACAGCACACAGTGAAGTGAAGTAACCTACACTGACCTGGTAGAGTTGTTGCTGGAGAGTAGGCCTAGTGACTGTTTAGATGATGCATTGGACAGGAATTGAACTGTCAACCTTTTAGTGACAAGTCTTAAGCCCTAACCACTAGAGCTGTTTCAAACAAAGAAAGGCAACAATATCTACCATGGCTTCCCCATGTATAAGAATATGATAATATAAACCACATATATTTTATATGTGAAGTGTACACTGTAAAAAACGATTTGTAATGCTTACTTGAAAAATGTGTGGAAACTCGTTGCCTCAAATGAGTTGAGTAACTATAACTTATCTTTTTAGATGTAAGGTGCTTTTAACTTGAAAAAGATAAGTTACAGTTACTTAACTCATTTGAGGCAACGAGTTTCCACTCATTTTTCAAACCATTACAAATCGTTTTTTAAGTGTATCTTTTGTCTGATTTTTAAAGTAAATTTGATGTGTTTGTGTAATTGTCAGTGGCCTGATGTCAAATATCGTATTGACACCCTTATAAGAATCGTTATAGGGGATTTTATAGGGGATTCAAAGCTCACAAGCTGAATGCTCAGCTTTACTGATTTACTTCACTACTACTTCAGTAACTATAACTTTTCTTTTTCAAGTTATAAGTGCTTTACATCTAAAAAGATGAGTTATAGTTACTCAACTCATTTGAGGCAACTTCTGCACATTTTTCAAGTAACCATTACAAATCGTTTTTTACAGTATTGTGAAGGCCTGCACTGTAAAAAATGATTTGTAATGGTTACTTGAAAATGTGTGGAAACTTCGTTGCCTCAAATGAGTTAAGTAAACAAGACTTATCTTTTTAGATGTAAAGCACTTATAACTTGAAAAAGAAAAGTTATATTCACTTAACTCATTTGAGGCAACGAGTTCACGTTTTCCAAGTAACCATTACAAATCCTTTTTTACAGTGTGGCAAAACAGGACATAGAAACTATGAATCTCAATCACATGTAAAATAGGTAATGCATATGACCAGCAAGCCTCCCCAAAATCCACCAGATTGCAGGAAATCTCATCAACAGAATGGAAAATTTTCATTAATTTCCCCAGCCCCCATTTGATTGTATTGTCCATCCCCACAGTGTAAAAAGAATTTGTAATGGTTACTTGATAAATGTGTGGAAACTCGTTGCCTCAAATGAGTTAAGTAAATATGACTTATCATGAAAAAGAAAAGTTATAGTTACTTGAGGCAACGAGGTTTCCACACGTTTTTCAAGTAGCCTAACCTAACCATTAAGAAAATTGTGAAAAGCGAAAAGGCTCGAACCGGCCCTGGCAATCTGCCATTCCCAACACTACTGTAGGAATTCAACTACAGTACACCTGCCTGGTGTAGTTTCTACACCAACATACAGTACATGTCAATTAACATATTGTGCTCACTGAATGGGAGGAAGGGTTCTAATTCAATTGGTTGTTGGGTCCATATGTCAACAACAAACATGAAATTAAGTCAAAGACGGCATGATTACAGTGTGGCATCCATGCCCTTTTTAGACAGTCACACAAAACATAATGTAGTATGCAGTAAGCGTTGCCAGTAGTATTGTTCAGTGACAAATTACAACATACCATTGCTGTCAGAGTAGGTCCCTGCAACACACTGGACACAAGTGTAGCAGCAGGAGGAAATATTAGACACCTTCTTTGATGTGCCAGGAAGACATGATGTTGAACACCGAGATACAGGTTTCTGTTTGTAAGTGATGAACATTGTTATAGTTATGCAGCAAAATATGTAGGCCTACATAAGACAGCTTCTATGGATCTGGGTTTGTACATACTGTATTATTTAGAGTCGACGTCCACTTGATATCCAGATCGATGATCACTTTTCCCTGTGGTAATGTGTACCTCCCTACGACTTCTATTTTTCTGATCTCACCATATGGCACCAGCATGATGACATCATAGCCATCTTCAAAGTCGCCATATTTGTCAAAAAATTTACGCTCGTTATCAAGTGTAAAATTCACCCTGTAGAGCCTCTGAATAAGCTGAGAAGTAAAGGAAAGGTCAGGTGTAAATAATATTCCTGTGTCCTGAATACCCTCTGTCATTGAGTACTATATTTAAAGCAAGAGTTCGCCCAAAATTATGAAATACGATGTTTAAGATAAACATTTTGATAAACGCTTCTGTTCCGAGAATTTTCGGTTTGTTGTGTATCATCTTAACAGCAGCCTATGTGCACTGGAACAATCCTTCCTAAAACGCATTAAACGTCTGTTTACAAAGGTATGAAACTCACTGAGTGGTCTGTAGTGTTCACTGATATGCTGACGTATTGTAAATATCACCGCAAAATATGACTTCTAGCAAGTTTTATTGTAGTTTGTAGTCAAACCCCACTGACTGCTGGGAAGTAATACGTCACTCACAAGAAGTCCAAAATAATGCTGGAACCTGCTAGAAGTCATACTTTGCACTGATATTATGTCAGCATATCAGTGAACACCACAGACCACTCAGTGAGTTTCACTCCTTTGTTCCAGCATACATAGGCTGCCGTTAAGATGATCATCAACTGAAAATTCTCAGAATAGACGTTGTCAAAATGTCAGTCTAAACCATCATATTTCATCGTAAGCTATCTGAAAACAAACATCATTTTGGGCGAACTATTGCTATAAGAAGAAGTAACAAGAAAATCTTATAGGAAGAATAGACAGCAAAACAGCAGTTAAAGCTACCTAATGAGGGCAAAGGCAAATGAGTTATTTTTTTGGCCTGGTTTTTGGTTTTTGATATACCAGAATTTCTTGTTCCTCTCCCTACCAACAACAGTTAACACAACACATTGAATCCACTGAAAACATATATGAACACACTGTGTCAATGTGTTCATATACTGTATGTGCAACAATCACATGTGCAATCACACCACTAAGGGCTGTATTTACTGCCATAAAGAGGGCATTGCCTAAATAGATAATATTCTTTACCAATGTTCAATTCTGACTATTACCTTATATGGAGGAAAGTTCCGGTCTCCTGGACAGAAGGTATCAGTGCATTCAAGTAGATCTTTAAGAGCATAGACTATGCTCCAAATAGCCACCCTCTCACCATATACAACTGGGAGATCTACGTTTTTCACCAGATAATCAGCACTTGGCTTATTGCAATCTTCTGGGGAATCTGGAACACAATCTATTTTCAGTTGCTTGTACTCTTCAATCAAATCATTTTTCACCCCTGGCTTGACTGTAAGGTTTTGCAAGTAGTCTGAAAACCCATCAATGGTTCTTGTGACAAAATTTAACCCCAGAATGTCTCCAACCTTTAACAGAAAATAAACAATGTAAGTTACTGCTTTAGGGCATACAGTATTCTCAGAGTTCTCAGAGAACATTAAAACAAAACACACTGATATCAGTCCACCCACCTTATTTATGTCCTGCATAGTTGTCACAACCGCAGACCTGGACCAAGAATCACTTGCAATCCAAACGCGAGATGTGTTGGTGTGGATCATCTCCTCAAATAGCATCTTCACCAGCTCTGGCCGCAGAACAACCACCACCACCTTTGACAAATTGAAATGACTACAAATTGATAACCTTCACCTTAATCCAAATTAATTAAAAATTTTAATTGATAGTTATAGTTATCTCATTCATACCAGCCCATAACTGCTTATTTTGATTTCTGAAAGTTGGCAACCCTAACCAAGAATAGGCCTACTAGTTGGCTAAGCTTAGCATACTTTCAATGTTTAATTGAACATTAATATAACATGCGATTATTGGCCTCGAGTTAATGGTTTGAGTATCATGCTTTTTCGGCAGCCTGCACTTTTACTGCTTATACTGCAACTGACCATTCTTATCACTTGTTAGCCTACATGCGGTGAGTTGTGTTTAGTAAGCCTAATGCATTCTCAGCAGTATGTATTCGCTATTCCATCAAGTGGAATGGGATTCTTTCACAATGTAATGGAGACAACTTTGAGAATAGATTAACGGTGTTAATTTATCTAAAAGTCTGGCGTTACTTCATTTTTAATATTTATATATAACTGAAAATTCTTGAAACAGAAGCATTTGTCAATATTCCAATTGTATTTCATTGAAAACTAGAAAAGTGCTCAGAGAGTGCAGACCTCCGCCAAGACAATGTGGTCAGATGGTGTTCTGGATCACCGATTGCCACCAAAATTGAATCAGTTCTTACTTGTCTCAATACACACATTGTCCGAAAAATTGATCCAAATCCGTGCAGTACTTTTCGAGTTATGTTGCTCACAGACACACAGACGGACACACACACACCGAGCAAAACATAACCTCCTTGGCGGAGGTAACAATCTGAGAACAAGGCTTAATGCCAAATAAACCAAACTTGCACTTTAAATATAGTAGTTTGTATGAAGGAATGTGTCCTATTAGGATTTTATTCCATTAATGTTTTCCACTGAAGATAAGCAAAGACCATAAAGTATCAATCCTAAACCCTAACCCTACATTTGACTTATATATTTTATGATATATTTTATTTTATAAAAATAAAAAAAATGGGTCTATTTGATTCAAACACCACAGGGGGTTAAATTAAATTAAAACTACCGTTGCATTAGGTGTGTTTCGTATCTGCCTCGCCACCTCCTTGATGCGTCGCTCACAGTGCTCATGGTCTAGGTAGTGTGGAATGATCTTCTCATAGGCAACACACACTCCAGCATCCTCTGCACTCTTCAGGAAACTCTCATGGACTCCCCTACCATAGTCGTCATCCATAGAGATCAGACCAACCCAGTTCCATCCAAAGTGACTGATGAGCTGCGCTAAAGCCTCTGTCTGGTGCACATCACTGGGGATCACTCGGAAGAAGCTGGGGAACTTTAGCTTATCACTCAGGACAACTGCAGAGGATGTGGTGCCGATCTGAGGGACATATTAAGGAAATAAGGAAAATAAAGAAGTCTTTACAATTAAAACTAAAGAAATGTAGTTTTCGTAATGTAGTATACACTCGAGAATAAACAAAACATATAGTATAGATAAGTGCATTTTCTCACCTGAGGGAAGAGGTAGACACTGAGTAGCTTGGCCACAGGGATCGTCAACAGAGAGTATTGTGCCCCAAGGATAGCCTTAACCTTTGGGCGGAACTCAGAGTAGTCATCCATGACAGGTAAAGAGCCATTGGTTGACAGCATGTGTTCCACACAGTGGAGAGCTTTGGTGGCATCTGTGCAAGGGTCACACACTGTGTATCCAAGTCGAACACCAGGGAGGAAGCCTGAATCATTGATGCTGTCAATGGTGTAGATGGCAGCTAGCATTTGACTGAAGTTGAGAAAGTCAAAACTGGCAGAGAAAAAAAGCAGATGAAAGACAGGATAAATGCTTGAACAAAACAAGAAAGATCCTTTCAATAGAGGAGACCCTCTGTGGTGCTAGAGACTGTAACAGAATACTCACTTGCTGCAGTTGAACTCCCCTGGTCGACCACGGCCCTGGAGATTATCCACTGTGCTGTGAGCTGAGGTGAGCATCCCTATGATAATATCTCCAGCTGCATAAACCTTACACTGGGAGCTCTTCTCATCTGCCTGGACATGCACTGCCCATAGCACCAAGCTGAGGAGATGGAGCCACATGGTGTCCTGCGTGTGATAAGAAAGTGAGACCCTTACACTTCTACCAGGGCCGCCATCCTCAGTACTTTTCAATCTGGTATTGACAATACTGCTTTTTGGTGCAACATCAAGCTTCAAATCTCACATGAAGAACTAATAGGATATGATATGACAAAACAAACGTGCCATAATCAGATTAGATTCTGTCTGTAGCCTAAAGGTAGCCTATGTGATAGAATGTATTACTGTATGTCGAATAGCAATGCGCTATGCCATAGAATCTCTCGTGGCAATATTGTAACAATTAACGTCTCTTTCTTACATGGTGCAAAGTTTCACATTATGTTATATGGATTTTGCATGTGGTCTGAGTCCCCTATAAACCCCATACAAGATTCTTATACAACATAAAAAAACATTGTAAAATCAAGTTTCACAATATGTGCTTTTTATATGGATTTTGTATTGAGCTTTGAGTCCCCTATAAAATACATATAAGATTCTTATACAACATGTAGGAGAAATGTAAGTTTCATATAAAACTTTTTCATATGGGATATTCTACAACCCTGTAGGCATTTATGAGGAAAAGTTATATAGCATTTTTAGACAGTTCATAGTCCCCTAAATATAGATCAACTGTATAACATTTAAATCAGGGGTCCAGTTTCCGGTAATATTTGGTGAAATATGGATGCATTTAACATAGACAAGATAGTGCAGGCTGATAGGCTAAACATTCTAACTTTCACATATCACCATAAAAGTTGCACAATTTGTCTACTGACATTAAGAGAAGAATTTCTTGTGTTACAAGTTTTCTGAAATGTAATGTTTTCATAGGCAAATGAGGCCAAATTTACTGATACGTTCATGTTTACAGCAATAAACCGGAGTGAATCAACACATACTGTAGCCCTGCTGTTTTACCTTGCTAAGCGGTATCTCGGTGCAACACAGACCAAGATAGTGAAACAGCACGATGAATGTTGATAAACCTGTAAATAACTGTAGCCTTCAACTTCATGCCTGATTGAACACCAAGAACACCCTTATCTGGTGGTTTGGTGGAGTCCTGGCACATACTGTACGCCCGGTACAAGAAAGAGAGGTATGTTGGCGGACAAGTTGTGATTCCATAAAGGCCACGCACGCCTAAAGTTTCGATGCCAGCGGCGAGGCACATCAAACAAGTTCAAAATAAAACCTACAGTAGTTGCAACATGGCATTGTTCACGGCATTGCTATCAAACACTTACTACCATCATCAAACACACAAAAACTTTATAGTTAAAATTCCTAAAATCATTGCAACTACCGTTGCAACTTTTCAGATAACCTGCCGCAATATTGGTTTGTTTTGATTGTCTAGGGGATGTGTTCTTTATAAAATATATGGTTAATCAACTTCCCCTTACTGTTAAAGGCCAAATTGTATTAAAAAGTTATTTTTTACTATTTCTCTTATAGGCCTACCTTTTATTTATTTTTATATTGTTCAGCACTTTGTGACTTTGTTTTGAAAAGTGCTACAAATAATAATAATAAAAACAACAACAATAATGTACTGTGGTTAACAAATCAGCAGTAGCCTACAAGCAGGAGGCTATTAGTAGGCCTATGTGTGTGATTGACAAATGATAGATTAAATGAGAGATCTGATCAGGGAAAACATTTCAACAACATAAACTACTCTCTATATGTATCTATCAACTCAGTCGTTAATACTCTAATGTAATGCATTACATTGATGATTACATTAATGATTTTCAATGTGTTTTAGCTGCCATTTTGTTTTTTATTGTTTATGGCTAAACAGTGACCTTTACAGCTTGTTATACAGCAGAAATGGATTCAGCTCCTAAAATTCATTCAGAATCAGTAGGCCTTCTTGAAGTGCTTTTCCTCAAAAATGCCTACAGCTTCTTACTTTGAGCTCCTTTTCAATTTCTGGTCTTGGCTTTACCAGCCTGATGCATTTACAAAATTTCACTTACAGTACAATAAGAAAACAGCAGCGAATAAAATAACCCAACAAATTAACTATTGTCTTCTAGTAAGTCCAAACTCAAAAGTGAATAACTTCTTACTCCGCACAATAATGGTGAGCATGTTTTTAGCCCACCAATGACAAATTAACCTTGGCTGCTTAAATGTGTATGCTGCAAGTGGTAACAGATTCAATTTGACCTTTGCTCCTTGATAGCCTTTCATTCTGTGAAATTTGTGAGGTCTACCTTCTAGTCTTTGTTACCTCATATTAAAAGCTCTGCACGTACACAAACTACATTGTCTATAGACGTCTGAATAGTCCTATGTTTTGAAATGAGAATTTTGGTGAGTAGCGTACACCTGGCTATAATGGACTTCAGGTAGGCCTACATTTAAACAGCATGTCAATTTAACAAAGCTCTTTTTAGTAGGTCTAAAGCTTTTTTCTCCGTCAGCAGTAGCCATATTAAACTATAATGTCCCCACACATGTAACATCACAGTTCCATTAACTTTACACAGCCTATTAGCCTAATTAAGCACAGTGTTGGGTTTTCATTGCTGCAAATTTAACGGAGGCCAGCTAGCTTGGTTATCTTGGCGGCTGTACGTGTAAATCCTTTTCACCCAATTCCTTGGGCACTTCTAACAGCTGAGTTAGAAGCTCGGGCTTTTGGCTCAGTGGTTAGAGCGTCCCACTCCCATGCCGGGAGTTTGTAGCTTGTGGGGTGGCGGGTTAGAGACCTGTGTGCGGTGTGAACGGCCACCGTTTACACAAAGATTGCAAGTCAATTGTTGAACCCTTTCCATGAAACTCCTAAAAATCATAATTGACAATGCTAAATTCCATTCTACATGTAGCAAAACACCTCCATAGATTTGCAACATTGCACGCAATGCTTCACACTTTTTCGAAAATTTAAAAAAGACACAGAAATCACATAAGGCTATCAGGGCTCGTATTTGCAATTGAAGGACACTGCTCTCTCTCTCTCTCTCTCTCTCTCTCTCTCTCTCTCTCTCTCTCTCTCTCTCTCTCTCTCTCTCACCAAGCATATAATGTAACACCTTCACAGTAACATCAAGGTTAGGTGTGTAGAGTGGCTGAGGGAACAATGAATGACAGTTTTTTTTTTCCATTACAGTTTTTTTTGTTTACACACTAAAATAAAATTTCCACTCAATAATAAATTGAAACTGAAAAAAACAAAACAAGAAAGTAGCAGCATTGTCTGGCAAAGAAGTCTAGCACATGCACCAGTTTTCAAAATTGTATGTAAACAATTGAAAAAAAAAAACTGCATACACTTAATTGAATTTCAAAGTTGGTTGTGCGTGTTGTAGTTAATATCTTTTTGTCAGCTTTTGTCCCATACATATAGCAATATCTGTCAAAATAGTCTAGCACATTTTATTTAATAAAGAATCTTTTTAAAACAACACACACAAAAAACAAAACAAAACAAAAAACAAATGTGTTTTGCATTTATCACTGTACTATGAAGACTTTCTGAAATGAAACAAAACTGCGTTTTTATAAATGTGTGTATACTGTATGTTGACTAAAGTGTATATGTTTTGACTGAAGTGTGTCAATTTGAAAACAATCTAGCAGTTATTAAGTCAAATCAACTTGGCTGTTATACTATAATATTTAATTGTGAAGTATATGACTGACTATACAAATGTTGTTTTTAAAGTAACTCAGCAATGTTAAAGAAACTGTATAAATCAAGTGTTTGTTTGGGCAACCACTTACCTTTGTTACATGGATGAATCTTTAGAAATCTGCTAGGTTGTCTTTGCTTTGTAGATGCTATTCTCACCACAACTCACAACTATGATTTATTTATCCATTGTTTTTGTTGTTGTTTACTACTATTCCCAGTATTCGATTTTAACATAAAAACAAATGTGGGCTATAGAAATATTCTTATACAGCACAGTATCTACTTACATGGTCTCACTTCAACAAAATAACGAGGAAATATCCTTGCAAAAAGTCTAACGAAGTCGGCTATGTATTGTGATGTGGGAGTTAACCTGCTTTATCTGGTCTTTCAGATCCTGCCAGTCTGAAATGCTTTCACTTCTGGGTACACCTCCTGAACCATGTCAGATTAGAACAGTGTTTCTCAAACTTTTTCAGACCGAGGACCACTTTGCCCAAAAAATGTTTTATCAGGGACCTGCCCTCTCTCTCCCTCGCCAAGTCACATGCTGCTACCCTTTAACCAAGTCATTTATAGAGTATTGGCACTTCAAATGCCAATGCCAATGTCAAATTACAGGTCTGCCTCTTATATTCAGTGAACAACTAATATTTGGCCTTCAAATAATGACACAGGCTAAATTCACATATTTTTATGGTAATCAACTCGCGGACCACTTGAGCTTGCTCACGGACCACCAGTGGTCCCCGGACCACACTTTGAGAACCACTGGATTAGACTAATGCAGAGGTGGAAAGAGTACTGATTTTTTTTAGGCCTACTGAAGTAGATGAATGGCTGAAATTTTACTCAGTTACAAATAGTGTGGTCTAAGAGCTATTTCCTTAAATACAAGGTTTTACACTGAAATGTGTAATCCATGTACTGTAGAAAATATTAAACCAGTGTAAATTTTGACCATTTGGATGATCCCTGACAAGATCAAGACAACTAGCCCCTCCTTAAGATTATCCTTATCCTTTCATCCAGAATGATAGTCAGACTACGTCACTAGGAATTTTACCTTGAGATAAGTAGTCTACTTGAACAACAAGGTTCACAAGGTCAGCAACTCCCAAAGCATGAGATGTGGTTTCATCCATTTAAATGATTTTAGTTAAGAAAAAAAAAATACTACACACACACACACACCATAAATGCAATTTATGGTAACATCAGCTTGTTTAACCTATTATCTGATTAACCTATTATATGATTAATACCTAAATGCTACCTCATACGATTGATCCAAGCAATTGTATTGTATCAAATCAAAACAGTCTCAAATACTTGAGTTGAACTGAGTTGAACATTATTTAATTTTGGCTTCAATTCTTCCGGGTGTTTAAGTCCAAAAAAGTGCGTAGTGCAGCCTGAAACACATGTAGCTAAGCACTTTTTTTGGACTTCAGCACCAGGGAGAATACGGACTTAAGAAACTGTTTGTCTTAGGAAGCCTCCCTCCAATTTCCTTAGTTGTTGTGTGAGATGAGAGGAGTTGTGAGAGTTGTTGTGAGATGGGAGGAGTAATTCTAAACCAGCTCACCAGCTTTGAATGATTAGATCGAAATCAAATGACCTGAAAAAAAAATCAGGAAATTGCTTGTATCCAGGGTCATTAAAGTTCATCTATTTAAAAGATGAAATCAGAGCAATACATTTTAGAGTTACATGACAGTATTGCTATATGGCAGTGTTTCTCAAACTGGGGGGCGCAGACACATGACAGGTGGGGCGCGAGACATCTCTTTGCGATCAACCGACGGCTGCAGCATGCTCCCCAATTTGTCAGATATGCACATATGACAGTAAATTGAACTTTCCAATGGTGTTATTTGCTAGTTGCTGTGATGAGGGGTTGGAGAGAAATTTGGCTTTGAATAAGTAACATTAAAATTCTAACATTGAGTCTTTCAGGTGAGGCGTGAAAATTCTCGGGCTTCCAAAGTGGGTAATGACAGAAAAAGTTTGAGAACCACTGCTATATGGCAAAAACATTCTGAGAACACAAATTAATGAAACTCTCATGCCAAACATTTACAGGAATGATAAAGCATGTTTGTCATTCAATGTTGCAGTTGGTGATTCTAGGCTATATATTACCTCTGATACTGGAAATTGTGTAGAATACATTCAAAGCAATAAGGCTAGAGGCTAGAGAACTGATAAAGAATTGGACGAGGGAATGCCTGGAGTATCATACCTTGTGATGTGTTGAATTTCCTTTGAGATGAATAAAAGTACTATCCTATCTTATTTGTTAAGTTCAAATAAAATATTTTTAACACAGTTTTATCAGAACTCAAATTCTATTTCACAATCCCAATTCCAGCCTTATATTTGGGTAGGGATTAGACCGGTTTAGCTAAATGGTGCCCTCTTTGGCAACCATATCTGAACTACAGCTAATTTCTGATTTCATTATGAAACAGACTTGGCTATTTATTTAATGGCTAATTCAAAGATTCAGGGACAATAATGTACTCAAAACAAATCTTCCTAATTTAACGAAGACCGGGTAAAATGGTTGGTCTAAGCCCCTTTTGATTGGCACATAATTTGTCTGATTTCACCATCTGCTTTCACATTGTGTCATTTCGTGCAAAGTGTCTGGAACATCTTCCAATCATTTTTTCTCTATAGAGGACACTATGTGATTACAATGTTTTGAAACATTTTGATACAGTTTGTATAAAATGTATATAAAATTAAAATGATCTTGAACTCGTTGGTGATGTCCGGTTGCAATATTCTGGACATTTCAGACCACATTTCAACCAACCAAATAAAGATGTCTTCTGGACGTCCATTCCAGTGTGAGAAGTGCTCTCGCTGTCAGGTGGTAAAGGCCAGTCACTCCCCTGCAACAAGTTTCATAGGCTACTTACTAGCGGCACAACCTAACAAGATCATTGTGATCGACTTCACCACCCTGGAGCCCTCTTCAAATGAGTTGGCGAATGTTTGGTATCCCAAGCCGGTTACACTCTGTGTTTAAAAGGTACACTCATTCAACAGCTTTGCCACATGTACTCTGTCGATAAGTCACAGACTACACCATGCCAACCTGCTGGCAATGGGCAATGTGAACTGTTTAACCACACATTGCATAATCTCTTGCGCACCTTGCCATTTTCTCGGAAGCAGGACTGGGTTGCTTGTCCTCTCCAGGTTCTATAACACCACCCCACATCAAACCACAGGCATGTCTCCACACTTGCTAATGTTTGGGCGGGAAGCACAGTTACCTGTGGATTTGATTCTGGGCAGGGTTTGTGAACCAGTGCTTGGCCGAGTGTGTGACTGGGTCCAAGAGCACCAGGTTCGATTACACATTGTATTTGAAGGAGCATGAGAGTGTCTGACGGCTGTGGCAGCACGTCGCAAATAGAGACATGTCAGCATGTTCAAGATCTCCCGTTGAGTGAGGGTCAGCTGGTCTATGGGGCAGAACCTGGGGTAACGAGGCCGCAACAATCTAGGAGTAATGAAAATGTAGTGTGGTGTTACGTTAATTGTGTGTATTATTTTTTTTTTTTTAATAAAGAAACCCAGTTTTCAAAAATGTGTTTAAACAATAAAAAAACTGTAATACTTAAAATGTACTAACCCAGTGGTTCTCAAACTTTTGTCATTCCCCACTTTGCAAGGCAGAGAATTTTCACGCTCCACCTGCCCTGAGATATTTCCCTGAGTGGGTTTGAATTTTCATTCACTAATTCAAAGTCAATTTCTCTCGAACCGCTCATCAGCTAACCTCAGTCACATCAGATGCAGTACCCCCTTCAAATCATCTGATGTGAGTGAGGTTACTCATCAGCAACTAGCAGACAACACCATTGCAAAGCTCAATTTACTGTGATGAATGCTCCACGAGTAATCTGACCAAGGTGAATTCAGGGGGCATGAGGTGGCCGTCAGTTAATCGCAAGGAGACATCTCGCGCCCCACCTGTAATGTGTCTGCGCCCCACTAGTGGGGTCCGCCCCACAGTTTGAGAAATGCTGTACTAATCAGTTGAGATCAACAAGATCTATTCAATTGGAAGATGTGCTAAATGTAAGCAAACTACAAACTGTAGGCTTCCAAAATACACTGAGACAATAGAGACATACAGTACATGTATAGGCTACTAATGCATGATGATGCTTCTGGCTTCACCAAGCATACAGGTATTTCTTCAGTGTACAGTAGGTATTCATTTCCTGTAAGTTAAGTAACTCACATACTGTATTTAGATTTTTCATAGAACATTTAGTTCAATGAAATTTTTTTTACAATTAAAAGGCCACCAGTGCAGTGGACAATTTTGTCCAGCTGGATGGCAAACCACAGTCAAAAAAACCACCCCATATCTCAGTAAAGCCTCTGTAAGAAAATATGTACTTTGTAGGCCTACTTACTTCAATATATTTATTTCATATTTCTAATGCTGGTTTCAAATGCATGTTCTTATTCGTCTGCAAACAAGTCCACAAGCAGGTGAGAATTTGGGATTTTGGCTGTAAGTTTATCAGACTGTAGGGGGAGCTCCACAGTTAAAATCCCAGTCAGGTGTGATAATGCAGGTAATCCCTCTATCTGGGCCTATCTCAAGCATGGGGGATTACTGAGGAGGGGTGTAAATGGGCCCATTATCCCAGAAGAGGAAAAAATGTTTTTCTATCGCCCAATTGCAGGGAATGAGCATGGTCCGTTTTGTGCAGGTGTGCCCAGCTGGACTGGCCAGGGATGCATCACAAGTTGTGGAAGAAATCCTCAGCCATTCTTGCATTCAGTAAATTAGATGTAGGCCCATCTTTTAAATACCCATTCCTGTCACAATTAACACCATTCACATGTTAAAAATAAATAATGCATTTAATCATGGAGGCTGTGGTATGGGCACTGGGCAGAGATTATTTACTTATATGGTAAATAAGCACTTACACTCTAAGTATGTTGTGGGAGTATATACAGTGTACTCGAATTAAGTTGTAAGAAATCTGACTTAGTGCCAGGGCTCCGCACACACAGACCACGCACTGCGCGTAGGGCACCAAAATCTAGGTTGTGAAAAATCATCACAAGAGGTTACTAGTAACGTAGCCTAAATATATCTTCAAACCCCATACAAAAGAAAAATAGACCACATTGGTTGAGAACAAAGTTAATCTCCTATGCGGCCCTATCCAATCTCTGTCTGCTGTCTAGTTTGAGTGTTTTCTCTGTTAAGTTGCATTAAAATAAGTGGACGGACAGAGAGAGAATCTGCCCAGATTTCCCTCTGTACGACACACCTACCCTATGTTTACCTAAATATAAGCCTCCTCTTGAATGTAAGCATTAAAAGAAGGGAGGCGTGTCGTGAGACACCTGCTCAAGCATCAACACAGACACCCCCTTGCCCTAGTCTGTGTTGTTGTTTTTACTATTGGTGAAGTTCTGATGTGTGCAATCTAAAGTGTAGTGTATTTAAAAGAGAGTAAGACACGTTGAATGGCGAGGGGGGTGGGGGGTGGGGGGACACACAGTGCGGCCCAGTGTCCACAGACAGAACCAGTCAATGACGCCGACCACACAGCACCCAGTCAAGACCGGGCGGCCCGAGCCACCCACGGAGCCCAGGCAGCATAGGGTCAAGATGACCAGAGAGGAGCTGATGAGAACGGGGAGAGAGAAAAAATAAAAATAAAAAAGAATAATAATAATAATAATATGAGAAATTATGAGAATTATGAGAGTGCAACAACTACTAGGTTGTTCCAGTTACCAGCCCCCCCCCCCCCCCCCCGCCTTAGTGTTTGTGGCTATTTACTGGATGCTGTGGAGTATCTGGGTGTGAATCTGTTTATTAAATTTGGATCTCGGGCAAAGAGGGTCAAGAAGGAAGGTGATGAATGAGGACCAAGGGGAGGCTGTAATTTGAGCATCGGTTGAGTTTGGTTGTGAAATATTGTCAAATGAAATGTAATCTGATAGCAGGTTTTTCCAATGAGTGACTTGAGTTCCTTGATTTCCAGTTCATGAGGATTGTTTTCTTGGCGACAGTTAGGGCCACTAGCAATATTTTATTGCATACAAGCAAGGAAATTGTTCATTTCTTGTTGCTAACAATAATCCATGCAAGTTGATTACTGTCAGGTTCTCTCCTGTAACCTGGACCTGTTGTTGTTTGCGCCACGCTTACGGTGACACCATGCTAGAACTAGAAGAAATCCTTCTCTGGTAGTCTTAAAATGGATAAATAAAAAGGGAAATTTGGCAACCGACAACTCTATCATACTACCATTAGTCAAAATGACTGTACAGTGCTATTTGTTGCGTTTTCAAAGTACCAAGAAACGTAATGAATCAATGAATCATTTTACATTTGATCCATGTCCAGGTTGCTAAAACATAAAGTGTAATCTGTGATATTGTCTAAAGCAGAATTGCAATTTTAATTAGGCCTACAGATTGAATGTTGTTAATAGGGTGTGAATTGGCTGACCGTAAACAGGCTTTGCTACATGAACACATCAGAGATCTCTCGATTATGCACAAGCCTGTTCCACACAGATGTTTGATGGAGATCACGTTACTTAAATTACATCCTTAAAAAAACATATTATCATCATATTATCAAATTAAATGTGATAATGAAAAATACTGATAAATATTATCAAATGGTAAATACAGTGTGAAAAAACACACCTGCACCTGCATGATGTTACGGTCACATGGACCGACTTCTCAGTCTTTGTCGCACTACCATGTCTGGTCTCTCTAATTCAATATAACTCGCAGAGTAACCAGATACTGAGTCCATCTCTAAGTCATTGAAGTCAATCCCGGAGTCTATGGAGGCATTGAGTCTAATCTCAGAGAGGCTTTTCAGGCGATCCTTCATTTGCACTTTCATGTGTTTCCCCCTGATAACTCGGTAGCATTTGGGGATAAA
Source organism: Sardinella longiceps (assembly GCA_027497455.2). NCBI lineage: Eukaryota > Metazoa > Chordata > Actinopteri > Clupeiformes > Clupeidae > Sardinella > Sardinella longiceps. The sequence goes on from JAODXP020000025.1 coordinate 2,959,194, forward strand.
GAGACAGAATATGACACCATAGTTGGAGACCAAGATGGCGGAGGCCTGTACGATGGGGCGAGACTCGTTCCTGGTGATGTAGATAGGGATAAAGCAGAGCCACACAAACAGGTGGATGAGCATGCTGAAGATGATGACACCTGTCTCGTTGATGTCTTTTTTCACCCGCCTCCCTTTGAAGGCCAACAGGAAGCAGATGAATGCTAACAGGGCAATGTAGCCGTGCATCACTGCAAAACCCACTTTAGTGCCCTCACTGCATTGCAGTACATGGACCATGCTCTGGTTGGATGGGGGAGTTGGATCAACATGTGGGCTGTCAAAAATCCCCCAGAAGAGACATATAAGGCCTTGGCCAGCGGTGACTAGGACCATGACAATCAGGGGTTTGTAGAGCCTGCTGAGACGATCACGTCTAATGGGATTATCAGCCATGTATGCCAGGAAGGTGTGGAAGGCTTTGGCCAAGATGCCAGAGACACACAGGGTGAAGCCCAAGGCATATATGAACTGCTGGGCCCGGCAGAGGTGGATGTTGGGCCTATCTATAAACAGAACCACACTAGCAAAGCTAACAGCCAAGCCAAGCATCATGGAGAAAGACATAGGAATGTTGGCAGACCTGATAATTAAGGTATGCCGGTGGATAATGAAACAGACAAAAGTTGTTAGAAGAAGCCAGAGCCCAATGGCCACTCCCACCAGAAGAGCAATGGGATATGCCTCAGACCACTGCAGATACTTTATCTTGCGACGTTCACATTTAGTCCAACCCCTCAGTGACCATGTGCCGTTAGGACACTTCTTACAGTCATCTTGGTCTGGAAAGGAAAGACACAAGCTTGAGAATTTGAAAGGGATCTTTGAATTTGCTTTCCAAATAGAATTCAATTGGTTGTTGGGCAAATATGTCAACAATAAACATGAAATGAAATCACAGATGTTATAATTACAGTGTTCCTTTAACTCTCTTTCCACAGAGAATGTCTATTGTTCTGATTATTACACAATACATACACTCTAAATATTTAGCAATTAGCCATTTTTAAGGTTCCTCACTTCGCCACATTGGCAGAACTCATAATGGAGCTTTCAGGAACCCTTTAAAAAAATAGTTTAGTTCTTTGAAAGACACTAGAGACTCTTGTGAATGTTTGTCATTTTTTGGATTCCACCTTTACATACAAGACCCTATAGTATCCTTCAAAGATAAAATGTATTTTTGCACTTATGGGTTCCAGCAGTGTGACAAAGTGAGGAACTCTAAAATGTGCTTTGAGTAGTTGTCATCCAATGACTTGTAAATTTACAACCTACCATTGCTGTCAGAGTAGGTCCCTTCAACACACTGGATACAAGTGTAGCAGCAGGAAATATTAGACACCTTCTTAAAACTTCCAGGATCACAGGATGGTGAACACTGAGATTCAGGTTTCTGTTTGTGAATGAAGAACAATGTTGTAGCACAACTGCAGTAAAACATGTAGCCTATACAAGACAGCTTCCTTTGACGTACTTGTGTTTGTCCTTACTGTGCTGTTGAGAGTCGAAGTCCACTTCATATTTGGATCAGTGATATGTACTTCTCCGTTTTGTACATTGTACCTCCCAACTACTTTTATTTCTCTGATCTCACCATCAGGCACCAACATGATGACATCATAGCCGTCTTCAAAGTCACCATATTCATCAAAGAACATCCTCTCACCATCAAGGGTAAAATTAATCTTCCGGAGGCTCTTAATGAGCTAAGAATTAAGACCAAAAATCATGTGAAAAACACAAATGCGCACACTTTGTGAAAACATGTCCAGTCATACCATTGAATACTTTGCATTGACTGCCATAAAGACTGCATTGTCTAAAAAACATTTCACGTTCTTTCAATTTAACTGAAATTTTAGCTATTACCTTATATGGTGGGAAATTACTTTCTCCCGGACAAGAAGTATCAGTGCATTCAAGTAGATCTCTCAGAGCATAGGCCATGCTCCAAATAGCCACTGTTTCACTATATACAACTGGGAGATCTACATTTTTCACCAGATAGTCAGCACTTGGCTTTTTGCAAACCTCTGGGGAATCAGGAGCACAGTCTAACTTCAGCTGTTTGTACTCTTCAATTAACTCATTTTTCACCCCTGGCTTGACTGTAAGGTTTTGCAAGTGGTCTGAAAACCCTTTGATGGTGCCTGTGACAAAGTTTAATCCAAGAATGTCTCCAACCTGTAACAGAAACATTTTGAAACAAGTTAACAATTTTATGGTCATAGCTCATATGGGTTCTTAGGGCCATTTCATAGTCAACAGGAGTACACAACGGTCACTAGTATGTACGCATATGGGCATGAACAACTACTTCATTGACTCCCATGTAGTCACACATTGCGTCGCGTTTACAGCTGTAGGCGTGAAAATTCTTTGCCTTCCAAAGTGGGGAATGACTAGCCTGACACGTCAGACTATATCATAAGAATGTATAGTCTGAAGACCACTGATAGACTGTACCTCAATGGAGGGGCGGGTGATTGCGTTCTCTTTCAAACTGCCTCTCCACGTAATAGGCTAGCGTTCCGGCCAGTGGTACCAGCTGGTATATCAAACTTTTCCCGTAGCCCGTCGGTAATACGGCAAAGACATCTTTTTCAGATGTTTCAGAAAACTTCAGTGCACTTTCTTGTTTCACTTTCAAAGAAAATGACAAGTGCAATTCGTCCAAAACTAAAGCCAAAGACGATTCTGCTCTGGTTTGAGCAGGGCTGTCGTAATCGTACAAAGCCCGCCTTACGATTTCCTGTACACATACCGCGCTGTGATTGGTTATCCGCCGCCAGAGGAAGAATACAACGGGTTTCTATCAGTGGCCTCTAGACGTATCCTCCGTGCAAATTCAAATTTGCTACCGCTAGGGGTACGTCTAGAGTTCTAGGCTAGGGAATGACAGAAAAATTTAAGAACCACTGGACTAAAGGAACTAACAAGGTGACAAGGAAAGCCAATTCAAACAACTGCTGAAACCGCTTGGCTAATCCCACATAATCAAGCACAAGGGCAATCATGCACAAGCGCAATGTGCTTTTGCAAAATATAGTTTTTAGCTACAGAAACATACCAGATAAGAATACATTAATGTCATGAAAATAGAATTTCAGAATAAATTTATTCATAAGCATGTGTGATGAAGGAGGCCAAATGCCTACTGACATCAGCCCACCTACCTTATTTATGTCCTGCATGGTTGTTACAACCGTAGACCTCGACCAAGCATCACTTGCGATCCAAACACGAGTCATGTTAATGCGGATCATCTCCTCAAATAGCATCTTCACCAGCTCTGGCCGCAGGATCATCATCACTACCTATAGGAATTTTACATTCCAACATGGTACTTAAAAAATGCTCTCTGTTGTATTCAGTACAATGAGATTTTATTTGAAATTCACCAAATTTGTTGCTGATCTGTATATGATAACTTAAGGGGCGTCACTAGCAATGCAAAACATTGGGGGCTCTACAAGCTAGAGGCATTTTTGTGCGGGGGTTTGGGGGTGTCACCCCCCAGAAAATTTTGAAAAATTGGCTGATGGAACATGCAATTTTAACGTAGTTTTAGAAAGAAAAGAATGGAATCCCCATGAGTATTATCAACAACTTAGCTATTGAATTATATTGAAACTACCTGTGCTTCAGGTACCAGCTGTATCTGCTTTGCCACCTGCTTGATGCGTCGCTCACTTTGCTTATGGTCCAGGTAGTGAGGAATGATCTCCTCATAGGCAACACACACTCCAGCATCCTCTGCACTTTTCAAGAAATTCTGGTGGACTCCCCTACCGTAGTCGTCATCCATAGAGATCAGACCAACCCAGGTCCATCCAAAATGACTGATGAGCTGTGCTATGGCCTCAGTCTGGTGTATATCACTGGGGATCACTCGGAAGAAGCCGGGGAACTTTAGCTTATCACTCAGCACAACTGCAGAGGATGTGGTGCTGATCTGAAAGACAGTTAGAATACATACAGTAAACAATAATAAAACAAGATGAATTTGTAATTCATATCAACAACAACTGTAATTTATTCAGATTGTATGACCAGCAGATCCGTGCATCATTTCACCTGAGGGAAGAGATAGACACTGAGTAGCTTGGCCACAGGGACGCTCAACAAAGAGTATCGTGCCCCAAGGATAGCCTTAACCTTTGGGCGGAACTCAGAGTAGTCATCCATGACAGGTAAAGAGCCATTGGTTGACAGCATGTGTTCCACACAGTGGAGAGCTTTGGTGGCATCTGCACAAGGGTCACACACTGTGTATCCAAGTCGAACACCTGGGAGGAAGCCTGAGTCATTGATGCTGTCAATGGTGTAGATGGCAGCCAGCATTCGGACAAAAGGGAGCAGGTCAAACCTGGCAGAGGAAAAGGCAGATAAAACATAAGATAAAATACTTGAAAAAGAAACCCAAGAAAGACCCTCTGAATGTGGCATGGAGGAGAGCCTTTTTGGTTCTGTACTCACTCACTGCAGGTGAACTCCTCTGGTCGATCACGGTCTTGGAGATTATCCACTTTGCTGTGAGCTGAGGTGAGCATCCCTATGATAATATCCCCATCTGCGTACACCTTACACTGGGAGCTCTTTGCATCTGCCTGGACATGCGCTGCCCATAGCACCAAGCTGAGGAGATGGAGCCACATGGTCCCCTGTGTGGGCTAAGAAAGTTAGTCCATTACACTTTTGTTTACTCCAAAACTTTACAACATAAGATGCCACCCAGAGGGAAGACCTTACATTTTACCAGATAAGGGGAACAAACTGCATTCTATTAAGACAGCCACTTCTTGGTCTGTTTTTGACTTAAGCAGTCTGATGGAACTTGGTCCTAAGTTTGGAAATGGTACCAGGACTGACATCCAATGATGCTGCCACTGTACATATATGCTAGGACACCAACCTCAGGTTGCTTTATTGCACAGACCCTATCCTTAAAGGAGAAAGCCGGCGTGAATCAACACGTAGTCCTACTGTTTTGTAGTGCCAAGCGCTATTGTTAGCCACCTCAATCACTGGATGTCATGCAAGGCAGACTGAGATAGCGAAACAGCAGCTAACGTTAACAGAATGGGGCATTTCAAAATGAAAGCAAATCAATTAGGTTTCGTTTTTGACATGCCTCATTCAGTTAGTGTTAGCTGCCATTTCGCAAACTTGGTCTACGATGCACAAATTTTTATCATTGAGGTGGCTTTCAGCTAGCGCTTAGCGGTATAAAACAGCAGGGATAGGTATTAATTCACGCCGGATTATACCTTTAACAAACAAACATAGCATCTTTCCATCAATGTTGCTGCTTGGTGACACCACAAACCCAACATTTGCAGAACCCATGTTCAAATGCTAATTTAGGCAGACAAGTGACTGCCATTCACCTGTCAGCACTTGAAGCCCAAAACAAGATGAGCAGCAGCCTATTGTGGCCATTTTGGCACATTTTTGTTTGCCACTCCTCACATGTTGCTCTTTCCATGATTGGGCAACGCTTACAAGCTGAACCTCATTGTTAAGGTGAAAAATAGTGTGGTGTGTGGTTAATTGTGTGTATTATTTTGAATAAAGGATCCCTGCAAAATTGTGTGTAAACAATTGAAAAAAAAAAACATTAATACAAAATCATCTTTGCCATTTACAGTGATATTTAACTGTGAAGTGCCCTCCTTTTTTCTGTCTTTAGTCTTACTCCTTTTTCCTTACCTTTTGATACCATTGAATTAAATCCTGTTTCTATAACTGATATGTTGCCCTTGTTTTCAAACAAATATGCTGCTTGTATGATTTGAGAATGGTCACATTTATTTTTATTTAAAGTGTACACAACATCCCAACATTTGGAATTTAGGGGTTTGTGAATATTAATTCCACATTAATATGACAATGAACAATAAAAACTACAACAAGCAACGATACTAATATTGTTTATTTACAGCCTATAGTGGCCCATTTAGTTGGAGGCTCCACCATGGACTACAGTGAGAGTATAAAGTGACTCAGCTAAAGAAACAGTATAAATCAAGTGTTTGTTTGGGTAGCCACTTACCTTTGTTTACTTGAGTGAGTCTTTAGAAATCTGCCTGATTTTCTTTGCTTTGTAGATTCCTGACCATTCTCACCACAACCATGATTTATCCATTGTTTTTGTTGTTATTTTTTTTACTACTATTGACAGTATTCAAACTATTAGCCTAATTATTAGTTTGAATTAATATTAATTAAAACAAATGCGATAGAAGTATTTGTAGTACAGTATCTACTTACATGGGCAATGCAATGAGGAAATATGCTTGCAAAAAGTCTAGTGAAGGCAGCTATGAAGTATTTGTGTGATGTGGGAGTTAACCTGATCTAACTGGTCTTTCAGATCCTGCCAGTCTGAAATGCTTTCACTTCTGGGTAAAACCGATGAAAGAGATTAGAATGATGCAGACATGGAGAGAGTACAGAAAAATTTTACTCAGATGAAATTTTACTCAGTTACAAATTAGGCTATAGTCTAACAAGAAATATAACATTATTTTATCGCCCTTCAATATAAGGTTTTAAATTGAAATGTGTAATCCATATAGAAAATATCAAACCAGTGTAAATTTTGATGATAATTTGCATGATGGCTGACTAGCTCAAGACAACCAGTGGTCAGCCCCTCCTAAAGATGCCCAGTCTTATCTTTTCATCCAAAGGAAGCTTAAATAGCCAAACTACGTCACTAGGAATTTTACCTGGAGATAAAACAAGTAGCCTGCTTGAACAAAGGCACACACGCACCTCTCAAAGCACACAACATGGTTCCATCCATTCAAATAATTAAAAAAAAAACTCTATACTCACACACACACACACACACACACACACACACACACACACACACACACACACAATTCCATTAATCGTGAATCGTGACATGAATCGTGAATCATCTTGTTTAAGCTATTAGGTTTAATCATGATTAGAGTACAACACAATGATACCAAAAATCTCATGGCAAACATTTACTGGAATGATAGTGAAACTTCAATCTTCAATGGTAAACCTCCACCACCATTTGACCTTGATTGCAGTTGGTGATTCTAGGCTGTCTTGTGTGAAATGCACTTGTCAATCCTGTTATGTGAGTCTTGCACTCTTCGCAAATTGAGTCTTGCACTCTGGTCTTGGACTACTTTATATCCTTGTAATTGTGTTACAGCTGATGATGGTGTTTCTGCTTTCCACAATCGTTTCCAAAAGATGAAATGAGAAGACACCCAATAATGACAGAGAACGAATGCTAGAAGTATGCTGTTTGTGAATCAAAGTTATCTTTTCTTATGCACTTTTGTTGTGTTTTAATGCTACATTAAGGCACTTTCATCACCAATAATATAGTGGGCAAAATGCTATAGCCAAGTGCTCCCATAAATCTCACATTTGTCGTGTTAAACAACTTTCTCTCTCTTTTCACATGGGTAGGAGGCTTTGTAGATCATGATGCCATGTCCAAAGAAGTCAGGCAGAAGGCATCAGTAGAAGAAGGAAACAAAGGGCAGGGTCATACTGGCATGTTGATTCTGGAGAAGAATAAGCAGAAGCGTGACAGACCTGGCATGATGATACTTCTGGCTCGCTCAACCAAACATTGGTATTTATTTCCTGTTAAGTCACATATTTTGCTTTTTTCATAGAACATGATTTACAATCAAAAGGCTACCAGTGTAGAGGACCATTTTGTTCAGCTGGATGGCAAACTACTGTCAACAAAACCACCCCATGCCTCAGTAAAGCCTCTGTAGGAAACTATGTACTTTGTGAGCCTACTTCAGTATATTTCACATTTCAAATGCATGTCCTTATTTGTCTGCAAAGAAGCTCACAAGCAGTTGTGAATTTGTGACTTTGGCTGTAAGTTTATCAGTGACAGTAGGGGGAGCTCAACAGTTAAAATCCTCTCAGGTGTCCATTTCATACTGATAATGCAGGTAATCCCTAACCTCACTCACGTCAGATGCAGCGCCCCCTCGGGCACAACGATCTGATGTTGCGGCCATTAAAAGGTATTTCAGGACTGATACTGAACGGATGGACCAGCCAGGAGACGCGTACAAAGCAGCGGGCAGGAGTTGTGACGTAACTCATCTCCAGCAAACTTACATCTACCAGTTATATATGTAAGAGACATCTATATTATGCCAGTAGAATCGAGGGTAACGCTTTATTTTACAGCCTGTGAAGTACTGGGTAGGTACTAGGTATCAGCGTAAATTTGCTGGAATAACATACATTCACGCTTAATTTTACAGCCTGTGAAGTACTGGGTAAGTACAAGAAAGAACAAAGTAACAAAACAGAACTTAATGTGTAATATTGCCATAATTACAAAATATTAGCCTGGATGCAGAAATATATAGGAAAGCCAGGGTTGGATCAAGTTATTCTTTACTTTTCAGCAGACCCGGCACAAGACGCAAACTGGGGGGTGGGCACTGCTTTACTTGAGGGGGGTACATTTTTTTTTATCTGTCATATGGCAAGAACGTGTCTATGAAAAACGGAGATGCTCTTTTCTCATATCCGCATAGGAGAGCTTGTTTGGTTTTGGGTTTAAGTAATGGTCATTTAGAACTGGTGACTTGGCATTACGTGGAAATAAATCTATTCCTTATGCCACACCTTTTCTGAAAGCATGCACCCTCTCCACCTCTTCACTATTCATGTATAGGCTACAGCAATGAGTATTAGTAATATGGGCATACACCCAGTTTGACCCTGTGGAATAAAGGGATGCAACCCTACTAAACCATACGTATTTTTTTTGAAAGCATATAACCTCATGTCATGTATCATGGGGGTAAGTTGGACCCAAATGCCAAGATAGGAACACTTTAAGCAGGGGACAGGAGCACACAGATAATGCAGATACGTACATGCTGACACAGGACAGGATATAGGCTGAGAATAGGACAGGACAGGAATGTTACAGAACACAACCCCACTCCACAAGTTACACACTATACACATCTGTCAACGGACAATGGCGAGCATGTCTGATGTAGGGGGAGTCGAGTCAATTGGCTGACGGATCCATTTCTGCCTGAAAAATGGAACATTTCTCAATGCAAGCAATGGAGCCGTTGGAACGGACGAGCCCACAATGTATCTTGAGAGAGCTCCAGCACTGACGGACATGTAGTGTGTCAGACAGCAGTAAGGGACAGATCCCAGACATCCCAAAATGAGCAGACTGGGTAGGCAGGTCTGGAGAGGGTCCGGAGGGAGAGAGAGTGTACTTTATTGTCACCAGAGGAAATTTGTCTTGGGGTTCACCTACTGCATTGTATACAGTACTCACATACACACATACGTTCATACAACATAACATAAAAAACATAGAGAGACATTTAACTGTGCACTGCACTGTGTGAGTATGACGTTTCTATCTGTCATTAAGCAATCTTATGGCGGTTGGGACAAAGGAGTTCTTATATTTTACTAATCTGCAGTTTAATGACCTGAAGCGTCGGCCTGAGGGAAGCAGGGTGAATTCATGATGGAGAACATGTGTGGTGTCCTCTAGGATCTGAAGTGCCTCCTTGAGTACTGACTTTTCAAAGAGTTACTGCATATATCCCTGGTCCTGTTGGCCAACAATCTTCAGTGCAGTTTTAAGCAGAGGCCCTAACTTGGTTTTTAGCTGAACAGTCCCATACCATGTTTGCACGCATGGACAGGAGGAGGACAGGAGGCTGGTAGGGCCAGGAGCAGAGGGTTAGGGGGACGGCTGGGGAGAAGATCAGCAGGCCGGACCAAGAGGTGCGGAGGGTCCAAGTACTCAGGACCGGGGCCTGGAGCAGACTCTAGCGGAGAAGTCAGAGGAACCACAGCTGGAGGAACCAGAGGGACTGGGCCGGCCCAGGAGCCAGTGTGTCCACCTCGGGTGCATGGGGCTGCACTGAGTGTGGAGCAGGGACTGGAGTCAGATGCAGTGCTGGGACTTGTGCCAGGTGTGGAGCAGGAGGGCTGCTGAGACACGGAACTGGAGCTGGAGCAGGAAAGCTGTGGGCAGCCAGAGCAAGAGCTGGAAGGCTGCTGACTGCCAGACAAGGAGACTGGTATGCGCATTGAACGACTCCTCCTCCTCAGTAGTCCAATCATTTCCCTCCTGTGGCCCATGCACTCATCATCCTCACTAACCCAGTCACTGGACCAGTGGTGCCACTCTAGCCAGTGGTCCTCAGCCAGCCAGTCCTCACAATCTGGCTCCCCCAGCCAGTTGCTGCCCTCACACTATGACCAGCTGGAGTATCGTAGGACACAGCACTGGATAGCTGAGGTCTATATTCTACATCCGATATTCCACTAGCCTGACATAGCCAGCAAATAACACTGCTGTTAATCCGCATTCATGGTCTGGGGACGGTCTTCTGGGGCGTGTTTACATCAGTAGGGAGACAACCGACCAATAAGCGAAGCTGATTAGACGAGCTTTCCAATCGTTTCAAACCAGAACTGAATGCCCCCCCCCCCCCACCCTATAATCGCATCAGGTTAAAGAACCTCCAGACCATGAATACGGATGAACAGCAGTATTATGGGCCGGCTATGTCAGGCTAATATTCCACAGGCCCATGGGAATCGGATGTATAGTGTATACCCATTATTACTAATGGTCATTGCTGTATACATAGATAGTGGAGAGGGTGCCAGGTGCCTGCTTTCAGATTAATTTCCCCTTAATGCCTCAGGTCCAAATCTTTAAGCCAAAATCACCATTGCTAGATGACCATTACTTAAAATCCAGAATATGCATCCCAGTGGATAAATTGTGAGGTATTTCTGCAAAGCTGTAAGAACACATGGTTAACATAAAAGCTAGTGGTAAAAAAAAATTAGTTCACAGAAATGCAATATATAAACAACTTGTTAAAACTTTTAAGGTGACCACACCTCTGGGCTTCCTGATCTGGGGCCATACCAAGAGGAAGCCATACTTGGGTATCTCTGAATTGGCTTAATGCCACTGAACTGGCCCAAAAGAAGGCTATGAGGACACCATACAAGGAAACATGGTTAACGATTGTCCAGAGCCATGGGCACTATGAATGTCAATCATAAGCATCTGCACATTAGCCTGGGAAGCCATCCTATAACACTAAAATGTATAGTCTGGCATCAATAGACAGAACAATGCAGATATCTTTCAAACAGCTTCTACACGCAATAGGATAACCTATAATCAATCGAGGAACAAACAACATGTAAACACCAATTCAAAGGACCGTTATTTTTGGCGCAAAGATGGAGTGGCCCCCGTTGACCAAACACATTTTTTCTGTAAAAGTCTACTGGGGCTACATGCCCACCAAGTTTCATGTGCCCGGGTGTTACAGTGTCCCGGGAATCGTTGACCAAAAATTCAGGAAGTAGATGACGGTAGGAAAAAAAAAAAAAAAAAAACTTTGACAATCACTATATGATGCTTTAACGCCGGTCATAATAAGCCTGCAAAAGAGCATGGGAACTCCCAGGCTACCCTTACCTAGTGTTACATATGTAGGTAAGAGCATTTTGTTCTCAGTGCATGCGCTGTAGTCTGGCAACCCCAATTTTACCTTTAGCTTAGCATAGGCACTGGAAAGTAAAGTTGCAAAAGAGTTGCTATCTGGCAACATTACATTCCAGGGCCTCTGCTAAAATGGGGGAAATTGGGGATGCCATACTAGGAAAACGCAAGTAGCCTACTGAGACCAAAATGCTTTTACTCAAATATGTAACTCCAGGTAAAGGGGTGAATAACCAATGTTCAGAGAGAGGGGAACTATTCCTTTAAGGAATACAGCATTAATCCACTGCAATGAGCTGTTTGCCTAAGA
>JAODXP020000025.1:2971196-3051957 GCA_027497455.2 Sardinella longiceps
TTTATATTTAGCTAAACAATACTTATGATAAGGACTGTTAATGTACTCTAGACAGGTTGGACTTAAAGATGCTAGGAGTTTAACTCAAGGGAGGGCATTAGAACTAGCTTGGCCTGTTTAAATGGCCTTTTCTGTTAAGCGCTCAATCTTTATATTAGACTTTTACTTTACGAGAGGTGGTGGAAATTCTGCTTTTTGGTTAAGGAAGGTCATTGAAAAGTCAAGAAATGGGAACCCTGAAAAGAGCTCATCGGACTTTAGGGGTAGTTTATGAGCTTATACCTATAGCTTTATCAAGTAGAAAACTACAGGTTTTTAATATTATGTGCAAAGTTTGCAAACACCATGTGCTCATGATGTAAATGTTATCTCTCACCATGTTATCCCTGTATAGGCTATATGAGTCTTTTGCTAACAATTTTAGTTTTGTCATAAAGTTGTGGAAATGGTACCTCATCATGGACTTAGAGGTGAGGTATTCTGCCACCGCAACTTCAGGTACAGTAGATAGGTGATGCATCTCTGTTTTGCAACATTTCTTTTTCGCCAGACTGACAATCAGCACAGACAGCTTCAGGAATCAAGTGATCCAAACTTTTTGTCCAGTTGATACAACTGTATCAAATACATCTGTGTACTGTACAACTGATGAAACTCCCTCCTTAGCACTTATAGACAGTCTGAATGTATTGTAGAGATTTTCTGTTGATTCCATAGGCAGTATGAAGAAGACCCAACAGTTAGGAGGGTCAGGGTGCATGCCCCCTTGAAAAAAATAAATAAATCCAACCTGTTTTAAATTCTGTTTATTTATTAATTCATTCATTTATTTGTAGCATTTTTATTGAATATGAACAATACAAGTCTTCAGATTGAGGCCGAGGTGAAAGCATGTTCCCATATGAAAAATGTCTTCCTGTATCATGATGCCTGTCATAGCAAAGATCTTTAGTATTGACCAAGATAGAGCAACTCCACTTCAACCCAACTCATATGACATATTTACATTTATTCTCTCAGTCAAAATCTCTTAAAAGGAGGATGGAGGATGCTGTTAGCATATTTTATACAACTGACAGTGGTCATAACAGACTCAACAGTAGGGGGTTCTCCAGTACCCTGGCTAAAGTTCCAACCTGGCTCAATCACTCTGGCCTCCTAATTCTCCCTCACTGTGATTGGCTCCATCTGGAGCTGGGGTGTGGTGAGTGATTAAGTTACTCCATTTAAGGTAGAGATTAGCAAGCAATGTTTTATTTCTGTATACAACATGTATTAATCTGATTTTCTTACCCACGTTACAATATAGTCTACCCCTCTTATTACACCTTATCTTGTTATTTCTCCACCATATTGATAAAAGGCTTGTATATTTTGCTGTTAGTATAGAGCAATATAAATCCTAGGCATAACTATATGGAGCTCCCAATCTTCAGTCTGCCAGTTATACAATATTGCCCTCATTATTCCATTATTCCATCACTGGAATTGTGCTCTCTCTCTCTCTCTCTCTCTCTCTGCATATGTGTATCTTTGTGTGCAGCTGGACATATAGACAGCAGATAAGATGCACAAAAAGTAAACAGTGAAACATTCCCCTCTGCAGTAAATCTATCGTCTACATGCATCATGTTGAATAGCTTTGCTTTAAATGCATTTGGCTCCTGGGTCGGTCAGCTCCCTTGACACTCGTAAAATGTTGGGAACAAGCTTAAGGTCAAATTCTAGCTTGTCTGGCTGCATTCATTCAGTCAAAAACGTTAATCAAGATTTTTCCTGCCCTCATCTAAACAGATGACAGTACTAGTAGCCTACTGAGCTACTCAGTTGACTTTTTGTCAGGATGATAATGGCAACATGTTCTAACTTGAAGGAATGACTTGACCTTCAACAGCCAATATTAAGTGTTTGTTTCCAAGCAATGTTGAGATATCCCACAGAGCAGATTAATCAAATGTTTAATGAAAATTTATACTGTATACAGTAGCCTATATATAAGATACTCAGACGTGTATAGGCTACTCCATCATTGAAAACGTTCAAAAAGAATCTTTACTAACTACAGTACTTAAAGACACCACTAGATGGAAACCATGATTTGTATACTCATAAGATGATATAACAATTAATTTGTTGGCATGTTTGGGCCTAGTTAGGCCAACATTTCAGGAGACTGGACCTCTTTCTATCAGAAAGGAACTGGAGATCAATGTTGGTTCATCTGGCAAATAGGCCTACTTGAGAAATGTATATTAAGTTGTAGATTACTTTAATTATAACAATTTGGAAATAGAAAGATTGTCAACGCAATTTCAGTTTGTATATGTATATAAAAAGCCTGTCCGAATATTTAGGGCCATAGGACATTAATTAAATAATTTATTTGAAAGTTGGCAATATTTCCTCCTGTGGCAATGTAACCTGTTGGTTGTGACACCTAGGCCTACACAACAATTTTCAGATTCACCCGTGCGTAAAAACGTCTCCAAACCTAACCAAATTACAACTGAAGGAGAAAAAACATTATTGCATTTAGAATGGTGGTCTGCGAAAGCAAAACAATTTTATCCTTAAGATATTACGGATACAAAATTATTAAAAATCATGAGAGCAAATTTGCAAGGTTTATTATTTTCTAGTTCATTGAATTACGCTGCTAAATGTCAGAAACACACGATTGGTTCACGTTTTCGTAGGGATTATATTAAAGCGAATTACGACATTTTTATTATATTGAAATAATATTTGATCCTACACCATCATCACATTTCAATTCGCGCACGTGGACACAAACAGGGTGGAAGTCAAGACAAAAATGTTTACATAACATCGTTACATCTTGGTTGTCAGGCACCTGCTGTGTCGCTGATGCCTTTTGTGTTTTACAGTTAACCACCAGTTAATTTGGGATTTGCGTCGTGTTAATAGGGTAATTAATTTGCGTTGTAGTCCAATCCGTGGGCCGGTGCTAGACAGCTGTGTAATGTTCCAGCAATGGAAAGCTCTGGGCTGCCTCAACAGCGATGGGTTGCTGTAAACAAGTGCACAACTGATCACTGCAGGGACGTCTAAGGCCTAATCGGGAAAAGCTTTTTGCACGCCGCTGAGCGGGTCTGTGTCACAAGAGTACCATTACACAGAGTGCGCAGTTAAACAGCATTAACGGGATGCCTGCCAAGATACTAGGAGAAGAAACAGTAATGGTTTGTTATGATGACCTTTTTGCGTTTCCATTACTCTTTTTCGTATTAAACACGGCGACCCAGGCCACTCCATGAATTTGATTTAACCCTGTGTACATTGACCTTGAGTAATTAGAGGACCTTTCTTCCATGACACTAAAGAGCACGAAGAGCAGCTTTAATCTGTGCTGAGGCTGTTTTTATGTAAACATAGTGGCTGTTAATGTACAGACATGGGACACCATCATATTTAAAAGCTTCCATTAAAGAGCTCCTCAGTCTGTTTAAAGAAAGGCTAGGTTAAGCCAAATGTCATTAGGCTTTCTCTCTTATGTTCATCTCATGTTCTTATAATAGTTTGTGAATATCGTCCTTGAAGATGAATCTCGAACATTTAGACTGTCTAAGCAATAAAGGAATAGTGTAGGCCTATGTGTGTCAGGGAGAAATCACTTAAAGAAAAATGTTGTGTGGAAGTGGAAAACAGTTTTTCTTGAAAAGAGTAATGCACATTTGTAGACTGACATTTGAAGATAAATTACAATAAAATACATAGAATTTGGAACCACAGTGAGAAATTTTTCATTTTTCTATATATTGTACTATGTACATTATCCAAAAATAAGTACAATGCTTTATGGCAATAATGAGAAATTAAGTAAGACATGGAAGTAAAGTTTAGTGTACAGTAGGTCTCATTCATGTCAGGAACTATGATGATAGTTCATCCACAATTTTATTTGGCTACTTTTTCAAATGTACGTTCATGAATGCAATTATTTTCATTTAATAGACAGTAGCAGTGGCTGTCATAAAGGCCTGTTCTCCATTGCTTGAGACAGTCCCAGATGCAGGAATGGAGTAATCCTCAGGGAAGCAATTTCTCAGATATGGAAAAAAATATTCCATGAGGTTACCATATTTTCCCATGATCGGTAGTCAAGTATTATGATATTTCATTTTTTATGATTCCTGCATGATAGACCCAATCTCTCTTGAATGACAGCTGGAGCTGCAGCTCACAAATCCAAGGGCCCCACTTAGCAACAGGTCACCATGGATGGCTCCAAATCTAGAAACAATAACAAACATTTCAATCTCCCTTGGCTATACTGCAGGAGATGATTTTACCATTGCAAATTAAACTAGATCTGTTCTTCCCTCATAAGATCTTATGTGTAAGTTGGGTCGCAGTTCATGATCAGTGCTTTGTTATCCACCACTAAAGCCTTCTTGCTGGCATATTCAGACACAGAGAAGAAAAATCATTTTAATTTCTGACGTAAAAAAAAAAAACCCTTCCACATCCTTGAAATTAAATTATGATCGATTTGATTTAAAACATGTAATGCCTTTTAAGAATTTTCCTTTACAGACATAATTATGTTTCACAAGGTCCAGTCAGTCATCGGTGCAATTTACAGTGGGTTACAGTTATATTGTCTCCATATTATTTCAGTCCCAAAGTTGATTGTTTTTAAAAGGCAGTCAGGAAAAAGAACTTGGACTGGGCTTGATGGATATAAGACGAGGTCTTCACCTCATTTAAACCTGGGTAATGTGAGGTGAGCTTTCAAAGCTCCTGCTCAGTTGGTTTATTGTCGCTGTGCCCACATCTATTGACCACCATTCCACAAATCTTAAATTGCACCTTTTGGTTAACCAGAAAATATCACAGATGTATTTTTACTTGATTGCCTTTTGTGTGCGTGCGTGTGTGTGTGTGTGCGTGTGTGTGTGTGTGTGTGTGTGTGTGTGTGTGTGTTAAGGGAGGTCACAAAAAAGCGCTGGATTGTTTTTCAAGCTTAAGATATTGTCTGTAATGAAGGTAAACACCAGAAGCCTTCAGAAGTTAATTCTGTCTCCAGTGGAAATGATGGCACTCTGCCATTGAGAACGTGGGTCACAATGCCTCAGGCCCATTAAATCTGCGAAAGTTCCTTCCTCAGGCAAACATTGCCAGAAATAGTCATCTTGGCTGGGGCTGTAGGGCCACAAGAGGGAATAATAATTCTGGGTGTTTAATAATGGAAATTATTGAATTGTGTCCATGACTTGATCCAGTCATTGGCCATAGGGTTGATTGAATTTTCCTGTGCTGTTAGAAGTTTCCTGAGGATAAGATAACGGAGCAAGTTCGAGCAACAACAATCTTGCTGTGTGTGTGTGTGTGTGTGTGTGTGTGTGTGTGTGTGTGTGTGTGTGTGTGTGCGCACACACATGTATGTGTGTACATGCATGCATGTTTCTGTATGTGTGGGGCCTCATTTATAGATCATTGTATTCTTCACAGGTTTGACCCTCCACCCTCATAGAATTAAGAACAATGACTTAACAATTCATGGAGAGCTGAGAGCCTTATGCTAAAAATATGGTAATCCATTTGCCTTTCATCATAGGAGTAGACAACAGTTTCATTAGAGACTGTTTGCACAGACAACGTCATAAGTTTTTTTCCTGGCTTACTGGACTGCTTTGCCTTCTGCAAACTGTACTATTTCGATAGAATCTAGAGTATTTAACTTCTCGATATTTTTTAAATGAAGAGCACCAAAATTCTTATTGCCAAATATAATGAATCGACAACGCCCGTTATTGAGGAAAATTACATCTTAAGGTGGGGCTGAGGGGACAGTGTAGTACGTGGCTTAGTAACAAACTTGGGTAAGTAAAGCTCCTAGAAGAGCAGATGCGTGACTTCTGTGCTCTGTTTGACAGGAGAGAGAGAGAAGCTATAGGGTTCTGCTATTAGGAACTTTACCACCTGCTCAGAGTTAAGTATGTTAGCCACTAGGACTCTCCGTAGCCTCGAAATATTTCCCTGGTGTTTGGCTCTATAGCTTTGAGTTCCAGTCTATCACACTAAGTTGTTGTGAACGAATGCGAAAAGCCATCTTTAATTTCGCACAGAAGGATTGATACACTAACTTCCCTCATAGCATTACAGGCCTTGGATTACTGCCTTCTCCTTGTTGCAAATTAAGTATTTTAAGTTATCAAGCCAGTATCACAGAATGTCAGCTTCACATGTGTAGACCTGACTATTTAGATTTATTAAAAAAAAATAAAAATAATAATAAAAAAAAGCTTCCCGCACTCTAGGGGCACCTGGAATAATTGGTGAGCACAGGCTACCCCCTGGGCGCAAGCCTACATCCTTTTCCTCTGCTTTTTTAACTCGTCGGTCGAGAGCAAACGTTACGTCTCATCTCTAAATTTAACCCGGAAAAGTGTCACTCGAAAACACCGTGATAGGACGCAGTCAGGGTCATAGACTCATCCGGCTATGAATTAGCCAGCCGGTCACAGCAGCAGTGGGAGAGAACCAGCCGATTGATATTTATAGCGCGCTTGGAATTATTTGTGGTTCAACTAATAGTCTCGATGGAACAATGGCTGTCGGTGTAAAGATGCTTGTGATGATTAATTTCATATTTTGAAGATAACATAAGTGTGTCATCGTTGTCTATTTTTTGAAATGAACTACTCTGTCCCATTATTATTATTATTATTATTATTATTATTATTATTATTATTATTTGTTATTATTATTTAATGTATTACCGTTGTTATTGTTGTTGGTGTGTTGTTATCAGACTACTGCTAAAATACAGGCAGAAAAATTGCTCTAATAAAGATCATGGATTGATCATCTATCTACGATGTTTAAAAATAACAACCCTCACATTATCCAGTCCATAATTCTCACAGCCTCTCTACAGCCACGTCTTCTGTGCAAGTGCAGCGTCTCCATATGGAAGACGTAACGCCTCTGAAGTTAATTGTGTTTTCGTTTTAGAAGGGAATAGATTTCCTCTGTTTATTATGAGCGAGGGGACGGATTTGCGTCACTGTACAACTTGCAGGTCGAGATAAAGTTGCACAAATATTGAAAAAAGGAAGTTCTAACAGTCATTATAAAAATTCCCCCCCTTGACCGGAAGAAATAAGGATTTCTGCTGTATCCTAAAATACTAAAACAAGTGCTATTTTTGGACAGATCTAGCAGGCATATCCGCTCATTTAGCGCAAATCAGGGCCCATCAAAAACAGGATGACCTGCATCTAATAAACCCGAGTTTCCTGCACTCAGAGGCCCCTGTTGTGAAGAGCCTATCGCGATTCTGCATAGGCAGTGAAGACTACAGAATGTTTCAATGGCCAGCCTTTGTAAAAAATAAATAAATAAATAATAAAAAAAAGATGCTCCTGCAAAGAATTAAAACTGCTTGCCACTTGACACTGTAAGCAGTTGGCTAATGATATTCAAATTGCAGTGCAAAATCGAAACCTTATCCCATCCTTGCCAGTATTACCATACACTAGGCTATATTTCTGTACATGATGTATGGTTTGAGGACATCTATACTAATATTGGGTATAGGCTAAGCATGCATCAGATGTGTTCAGGTCACACAGGGATGGAAACAGAGCTAAAGAGAGACACATGACCAAACGCGGACCAGTACATCAGATCAGACCACATCAAACCTTAATGTTATTTTTGGACAGAAAACACATTACCGGGGTAAATTGTATACGTGGGCAACAATAACATACTTGTGCACTACTTGCTTTGTTTTTATGGAGTAGCATGCAATACGTGCGCATCCTCGCTCTGCAGTTGCGCGCGGCGCTCATTGGTCCTTGCACAGCCAATCAGTGCACATGTACAAACTTTCATGTAGAACTACTTGGACCGGAGTGAAGTTTCATAGTAGTTTGAGAAATCTCCAACCTATGTAGGCGAGCTAGTTAACGGTGACTGCCTTTGCAATTACATGCGGACGCTTTCTAATATCACTTTTCCTGATAATCAGAAGGTTTAAGTGGCAAGGATGTATACTGCCGGATTAAATCCGTTTTATGCGTCCAATTTCAGCCTTTGGTCAGCATACTGCTCCGGTGGTTTCGCAATGGATACCATGAAAAAGCCGTCATTTTGCATAGCAGATATTTTACATGTCGGAGATGCGGACAGTCTTCCTGGATCGTCGGCGCTGATGGCTCATGTAGGACCCCGTACTCAGATTCACTCCTCCGGCTCCCCTCTGCGTCCCTCACCGGTTGCGCCTGAGGCGACGGTCTTCGGTGCAAGAGGCAGTCCTGCATCCCCTTATCACAGACATGGAATACACTTAACCGCGGTGTCTAGGACGACGCTCAACTCTCAGCAAGTACCACCACCATCCAGCAAGGATCTCAAGTTCGGAATAGATCGAATTTTATCCACAGACTTTGATCCAAAAATAAAAGAAACGTCATCTTTACGAGGTAAGATACTGTTCTTTTTATTTAGCCTAATGTGAGAAGGATGTGGCTGCATTCTACTACATGCTTTGCTTTCCATGACATTCGTTCTCTTCATGCTACCTTTTATTTGGTAGTTCTACTTTTGCCCAGAAAGTTACTGATATTTGGACATTTTAAATATAATAATAATCTAATATTTTTATAGCTGTGCAGATTATCAGAATTGTTAAAAAGCAAGGTCAGAATAGAGTCACAACTGAGATTTAATCCTCATGATTGGCTTTTGGAGTCCTGTGTGGTTACTTCAGGCCTGTTTGATCCACACACGAAATTCATTTGACCTTTCTCTCGTTTTATACCAGATCTCACGTCTATTGTTAGCTCGAATCGACAGTCCGCAGTCCATGTCTCCGTGCAACCACCGGCAAGCCAGTACTTCGCATCCCTAGATCCCGGGATGAACGACCCGTCGTCCAGGATGAGCTCATTAGGAAACGCAGCGAGGCAATCAGGGCCACATCAGTTTCAGGATTCCTTCCCAGGTAGTGTAGCCGACTACACACACTCGAATGCTTTCTAGGCCAAATAGACTCCCAGCCTAGATTTCGTCCTTCTACCACGTTTATCAGTTCAAACAAATGCATTTTTGAATAGTCTATTGAATGTTTACAAATGAGAATGGGCCTACGTTTCGAGGGGAATGACTACTGTTAACCATGAATGTTTTCTTCCTCACACAGGGCCCTATGCTGTTCTTACGAAAGACACCATGCCACAGACGTACAAGAGAAAAAGATCTTGGTCCAGAGCTGTGTTTTCCAATCTACAACGAAAAGGGCTTGAAAAACGTTTTGAAATACAGAAGTATGTCACCAAACCAGACCGAAAACAGCTCGCCGCGATGTTAGGCCTCACTGATGCTCAGGTATGCCATCACATTAACAACCAAAAATCACGAATCAGTGATCCATTGATTTTTACCATTTTACCTTTTTATGATTATTGTGAAAGATTTTCATCAAGCAAGGCCAAAACATGTAGGCCTAACTGTGATAGGGGAAGTGTCAGCACACACCCAACAATGTCAGTATGTCAGCCTGCTAACTTTACAAAAAAAATTGCGAAATGATGAGACCAGGGGAAATGAAAGTCGATTATACAAAATTATAGCAAACGGAAAAGGGGTCATAGGCGATCGTAGGCTATTTCATCACCGTGTCCATCTTTGTTATTGGGAAGTAAATGGGCTTTTGAAACAAAGGAGAATAGGTCTAGGCTTATTATTACAATTTAATTTACAATTTAATTCACACGTATCATAAGGAGTGACACATTCATAAAACAATAACAGAAGCAGGACATCTAGGCATTACTCGAGTTTTGGTACTCCACAGTAGGCCTACACACACATGTACAGACAGAGAAGTGGTGAGGGATAGACACCGAGGTGACACCATCTCGGGCTAGTTATCCAACTCCATTGCTGCAAGTGTTGGGCTAGACAGACGATTATACCTACTGATATGTCTCCTCAGGTCAAAGTTTGGTTTCAGAACCGAAGAATGAAATGGCGACACTCAAAAGAAGCCCAGGCACAGAAGGACAAGGAAAAGGAACAGCCAGACAAGGCGCAGACAGAGAGTGATCAGAAGGGCCAGGAGGAATCCGACTGCGAAAGTGAACACAGCGAGTCCGACTTTGAGGAAGGACCCGAGGACAAAAGTGACGTCGATGTCGCGGAGCACAACAAGACCAGTGTGATCATGAGCGGGCCTCCGTCTGGGATCAATGAGGACACGACACCAAGCAATGCGCTCACAGAAACACCGAGCTCGTCGCAAATATTATTATGAACATCAGCATCATTTAATACAAAAACAAGACTGCTAATTTAATACAAGTACTGTCGTCTCAATTTCGAGATTGCAAGTGAAATGTGTCTTACAGTGGCGCTTCCACGGTGCAGGTATTCATAAATAAAACGAAATGTCGAATTTCCCCTTGTTCAACCACACAAGTAGGACTATGAAGTACGATGTCTTTGACTTTTTTTTCCTTTAAAAGGAAAATGATTTTGCTCTTGTAAATTATCATCTGAACCACTTTCCCACGTACTGAACTCTGAAATAGGCTCTATTTACACACTTGTAAATGTATTGTCTTATTATTTGTTCAGTTGATTTGTATTGCTATTTTGCCTATAATTTGCACTGAAAAAAATAATGTAAATTAAATGTTTCTTACATGTAATTGATGAAATCGAAGTCATTAAATATTTCAATGCAAAACATGTTTTGCCTTAAAAATGTATTGTTTCATTGTTTGATTTAAACGATTTTGCATCGGTTAAGGCTAAATATTAGAAACCAAATGCAGAAGTTAATTATGACAAAAGGCCTGTAACAATAGACAGGCCTTAGGTTTATAGTTAAACCCAAATGAATTATTTTTGAGGTTATTTTCCCATTGACCTATTCTAATGAAAGGAGGCTGATGTTAAGGTAATCAGACTTTTTTTTTCAATAAATTTTGAATGGATTATGTGATATTCTTTTGAAGTTGCAGTAATCCACTGGTTAATGCCTCTTGATTTTCTTCAGTTTAGAATACATGGTGTTTCTATATTTTTTTAAGCCCTTTATAGGCTATATTTTTTCAATGACCACGCATGCATGCTATTGTAGCCTACGTTTTATAGGTTATTTATTTTAATACAATGAAAACGTTAAAACACGTTGCTTCCTTAGACTATGAGGGGGAAAAGTTCATTTTTACATAAAGTAAAATAGAACTAAAAGGAAAGACTGGCTTGGACTTGGTAGCTTACCAGCATACTCTCGGAAAAGAAAGTGATGCAACATCTTCCTCACAGAGGTCTTTTGTTGTCTTTCTGAATCAAGTTCATGATGAACGACAACTTTGACATATTTTGGCTCCTAAACTCTCTCTTAAGCACTTTAATGTAATTCGGTTGATCCTTTTCACCCTCTAAGAAATGTTACTCAGGCCAAATCTGGCGGCTTACAATGAGCAGAGGGCGGATTTATAGTTTGTATACATTTGCTGGCTCCAGATATCAGCAAAGAAACGGATGAGTAAATTTTTTGAATCCAGCCTTAGATCTTAAGTATTAGTGCGCGGCCATTTATGGACCTCCACCGTCTCTCTCTATCCAGAAGACAGGCAATAAAGTTAGTCGCTAAATGTTTTGTTGTGATAAAAAAAAGGTTTATTGATCAAATGTATGTTGTAGTGCAATAAATTTGGAGAAATCTAAACATCCATAAAACAGCTCGGCTTTGGTAGACAAAAAATCATAACAAAGGTCACTTTTTGGTTTTGAATATTTTTATTATTATGTAGCTTATATTGGGGCATATCTTATATTTTCAGTTAGCATTCTACTACTATAGGCTGCTGCTACTACTACTACTACTACTACTACTACTACTACTACTAATAATAATAATAATAATATGATGGCCTCAAAGAAAATATATATTTACAGCAGGCTTCACTGAAACAATAAAACCATTTAGGTTGCAACACATGTGCATCTACACACAAACACACACTCCCTCCCTCAAACACACACACACACACACACACACACACACACACACACACACACACACACACACACACATACACATACAGAGGTACAGTATATGTCAGACAAGCATGAGACAATTAAAAATCATTCATGTCACCAGTAAATACAAGGACACACACATTTACTCACACACACACACACAAACACACACAAACACACATGTAGCAACATGCATACAAATACACGCACGCACATAGCCATATTAAACATAAGCATATACAGGTACTCATGCACACACACACACACACACACACACACAAACACTTACCGTATACATTAGGAGTCTGCCATATGCATCAATGTCTGGGAGAGTAATTAGAATTTAAAAGTCACCCATAAATCTGAAGCCTCTCCTAATGCTCCCTGGATGATGCACACTGTCAGATGATCACTAACTGTTTTCAAGTGAATGGAGTGTGGACTCAAGCATATCGCTATGTCTGCATTTGCTAGTTTCCATTAATCCAAATGAATGGATGATTGGCTGTAATGCACTTCAATGCAGAATATTTGGCTTTTGTAGAATAGAAAGCAGTGCCTGTAAACCATTTATTCATTTACTCACTCATTTATTTATTTATTTACTTACTTTTAGTTTCATTTTGGAATTGTTGCAACTTTGGTCCATCAGGGTATGCAAGGATGGTGTTTCTCTCATTTTATCAATATTATTTATTTGTTTGAAAGAATGTCATTATACAAGCTATTTACTGCTTGATTTTGGCCTCTTCTCTACAACCCAAGAGTTACAGACCTACGTGTAAAATTGCTAATTAGTGTCAGGATAATTTTGTTTGGTCAGTGACTTGACCAAGGGCCATCAGGAGCTTTCTCTTCCATGCATGGGGGTCCTCTTTCTTCTCCTTCGGAAAAAGGGAAGACCTCTTGAGATGTACCGTTTTTCCACTTAAGGTCGCATCTTGAATTCCACTTTGCCTTTTTACATTTCCCCCTTGCTCCCTTACCTGCCTGCGGTCTTTGTGTTCCACGCAGAGGAAGTTTTGACACCGAAACGTCAGACATTTCTCTCACCTTTTGCATTTGGCCCTGAGCCTGCTGCTTATAAACTGGCGCAGAGAACAGCTCAGATCCTTAAGCTGGACAACTGAAGAAAACAGAGACGCTGGAAGTTCAAGTGTTGTCTGGTTTCCATGGTGTTCTTGCATGGGGCCATTTTTATCAGTTGATTATGAATGGCTGAAAACAAACATATAAAACATTAGTGCCAGAGCCCTCAGTGTGAATCTCAAATTATTCTCTCAAAGTTATAAATCTCATTTGTATGTGCAAACATAAAATAACAATAACAATCCAAAAGCTTAAAATAATACTGCAGCCCTTGATTTGTGAACTGTCTCATAGGCTTTTATGACTGGCCTAGGAGAAAGTCCATCTGGCCCATATTTAATGTCAGCTATTCACCACCATTTGAGAAGCACCATGTATGCAGGCCTTTGGTCAGGGAGGACAATGAAAGGGCAGTCCTGCCTCACAGGTCTCCCCCAAACAAAACATTATGAGAAAGTGGGTGTTCAAAATGAATTACTAGTTTGGTATATTTTGCCTAAAAACATTTAAGCTCGTGGATTATGCTTCCTTGAAAGCTGTAAACTATGTGCTACTTTGAGGCATTACCTGTGACCATGCTTAATGTGTTGATGGAGATGGTCTGTCTGCTTTGGAGAAGTGGGGGGAAAAATACAATGTCATGGGCGCATCTTACACCCTATTAAAAAGAGACCGCTGGAAATAAATGTTTCAGTGACCTTGTGACCTGAAAATACGTCTAAAAAAATCTGGGTCACAAGAGCCTGTAAGAGGGTCTTTTGCTTGACCAATGAATGCAGTGTTTTTTTATGACGACTTAATGTGCTTGATGATGTGGTAATACGATCATTCACACAGAATAATGCATCTTAGTTTGTAGTATATAGCTATGTTCACATGTTTATTACTCTCTGAACATTAAGGCTAAGAGGTTAAATACGTTATGAAGATTTCTCATTTTTTAATGTGGAGAAAATAGAAAATAGAAAAAATAGTAATAAAACCACTCAAAATATGCAGAAGTCCCATAGTTCCATTGTATTGCTCTGACATTCACCACTCTTGCAGTGAGTTCTGATTCTGCCTCAGCCAGAGTTCTGGAGCATAAGCACTGCAGTAACACTATCCACAGTCATTGGTAATACAGGCTTTTTCAACAGGCTATTGAAGGCAGAGCTCAGCACCTACTCCTGCTACAGTATGGGTTCATATGGTTTATACAGGACTTCCAAGTTCCATCACGGCCACAATACAGAGAAAAATATGGCTGGGGAACAAAGCCAAGCACTCTCATAAACGCTATCTTGATTTGAATTTCAATCTTTTTTATTATTATTATTATTTTTGTCAGACAGCGTATTTTTTGTTGTTGACAGCAAGTTTCCATTACGAAATATACAGTTGTGTGGAAAAGAAAGAGATGTTGCCTTTGGGTTCAGATATGGATACCTGTCACACTCAGCTGTTTGGTTTGGTTGCTATGTGTGTTATGTTTATGTGCCTTTATTTGCATTTGTGATTACCTCCGATGCTGACGCTCTCTCTTACTCCAGCTATTCCACTTTATCTTGGGAAAGTTTCACCAAAATGGCTGTAAATCTGTTCGTCTAAATGGTGCGTTTTATTTAGTTACACAAAACTGAAGACACGCTGTTTCCACCTCAGCTGTGTGTTTGTTCAATCAGAGGCTGATTTACGAGATAAGGCGAGGTGCTCCCTCTCAAATGGGGTCCACCTCAATGACTTCAACATACTGCATAAATATTATTATCCTCTACCTTTAATTTGACCTGCAGCCAAAAACAGCCCCTGCCTCTATTTTAATCCAATTTGAAGGAATAACATCGAGCCCTCTCCCCATAATTAATGGGCTTTACTTTTTGAAAAGTATTTCTCGGGATGTAACTACTCTGGATAAATCTTATTTTCACAAGCTCACAAGCAAGCTTTTCAGTGCAAACTATTAGTTGTAAATAATGAAGTAGGCCTGATTTGGCAATAAACAACTATTACGTTCTTGTGTAAATAAGATGAGGGCTACTTGTTTTCTCTGTGAGATTTTCTCTCTCTCTCTCTTACCCTGAAACGCACGACTTGGCCCCTTCCTTTGCATTTTTTGGTTTCCCAGTCAATTTACCATGCTGCAGATAGATTTCCTTCTTAATACTAGCATCCTTTAATATTCAGAGTTCTTAATGTTTTTGAAATCTCAAGTTTTCATGAATGACCTGGACTGGAGCTGGAACCACACATGTTCACCCAAGCTGAAAAATAAGCTCTTTCTACAGAGGCTGTCGCCACATTATTGAGTGCCTCTCTAACATGGTCGCTGTTTCCAAGCAACTTGGCCTTGCTTTTCAAAACCCAAGGCCCTGCCAACAGTTGGGAGAGGGTGAGGAGAAAGAAGAAAAAGGGAGAGAAAAAAAAACCAAGAGGCATCTAAAGTTAAATTTAAAGATGTGTTTCTTTTGGACGCATGTCGGCGCTGCCATAAACCAAGGGAGACATTTTCATACTCGACATTTTTCATGGTTTCTCTCGGAGTTTCCTCCCTTCCTCTCCTCTCCACCTTGGCTCCAGCATTACCTACTTCTGCACTGCCCAGGCAGACCACAGCCGTCGGGGCATCGGCTCCTGCTGAAAACCCTGTTGTGAGACACCCCCTCCCTCCCTCCCTTCCCACACGTCCACTCACACACCCCTGGCCCCCACGCTCCCTCCCCAGCTCCGAACAGAAGCTCCCCCCCTGGACCCGCTGCCTAGTTGTGTTTGGACGGCACAGGCCCTCCGAATGGATGCCACCTGGATGGGACTACTTAGGGCTCCTTTCATCACCTCTTCCCCTTCAAGTAGTACCGTGTGTGCATACATTAGCCCTACGGCTGCTAGCCCTAATTAGCTCTAACCGTTCCCTGGCTTCCACCAGCGCTTTCCCTCGCCTTTTAATGTGGCAATAAACAGACTGTTTAAAAGTCGTTTCACCATCCGGGGCATGAGCACTGAAAAAAAAAAAAAAAAAAAAAAAAACCCTGCCCCTGCCAGCTCCGAGGAACGTCAACTTGCCACTTTGATTCGGAGTTTTGTAATTAATTAGTTGTTTGCATTCCTTTAAAGTTGTGAGACCAGAGAAGGCCATCTGTTTCCACAGAAACGCCATTTGTGGGATTACATGGTGATGATGAGTATCGTGTGCAGTTTTGCCGCAGCATTGAAACACAGACTCGGGATCCGATTCCTGTCATCGGAGGGGAGAACAAAGATGACATTCAGGACTGTTTCTATAACTGAAGTTAGTTGGGCTTTTGAATTTATGGCCTGTCTTCATTGTGGCCCCTGACTGCCAGCCAGCAATGGTGTGCCCATGAAATAGCAAATAAACACATGGGTGACTAGTGAAAGTCACTCACTCAGAATGACCTTACCAGTCAGTGCATCAGTCATACATAACCTTGGGATCATCCAGAATGTGTGTGAAAGATGATTCATGTATTTTTAGTCAGAGCACTGAACCTTAATTACCATTGACATGAAAATAACTGCAATTATTCCATATCCATATGTAACCGATAAAATATACAAATTATACATACATATATTATGCCTCAGTATAGACAGGATGGCCCCATCTTATTTTCGCTACTCTATACTTTGTGGAAATAATTAATAAGTACAAATCAGTACTTTTGTAAGTACAGTAGACATTGTTACTCATAAGCCGCAGGGTGGAATTTGGGGTTATGCTTTGTGACATTTTCAGATTTGGGGAAGCACATAGTCCAAAAACCTTAATTACTTTTTTTGCACATAGCACCCAAAGTGCTTAAAATAAAACCCGATTCAGAGGATCTTGCAATATAATCTTATATTTACCTGAAATGACTCATCAAGTCAAATAATTTCTTAAAGACCCAGTACAGTAGGTTTGTTGTGAATGTGAATACTGTATGTGAAAAAGCGTGTGCGTCAGAGGGTGATTTTTAGAAGCCAGGCCTTGTGCGTCTGAAAGAGAGAGAGAGAGAGAGAGAGAGAGAGAGAGAGAGAGAGAGAGAGAGAGAGAGAGAGAGAGAGAGAGAGAGAGAGAGCAATGCTGGTAATGTTTGGTCAGCGAGGTTGCAGAGCCGGTGTAATGAGCGCCGAGCTCAGGCTGTGGCTTTCGCGTTTCCCCTTTTCCCGCTTATCATGACTCACAGATGGAGAGTTGTATGAGGAAGAGGTAAGTGGTGAAAAGCAGAAAAAAGGCAAACTTCAAAGGCCAGTTGTTATTCTGGTGAAGGCACATTCACCTCTCCAGAGATCCATAGGAATCACTGGTTTCTCATCATACAGTAGGTGCCACTCAACAGGAAAGCGTGCAGGGGAATCGTGACCATAAACTCCTCCTGTGCGTTCGCTGCAACCTGCTGTGCAAAAGGTCTTATCACAACACTGCGGCCACAGCCAGCTACATCACGATAATAAAATAGTTGATGTTACTGAATATGTCGAGCAGTAACCTTTATCAGCCTCAACAGCTGTTGAACTCAGTTCCTGACAGTTTGACAGCATGCCATGATGATCTGAACACTCGCCAATATCAGATGACAATAAAGAAGCGCGTACGGTGTCCACTTGTCATCAGGCAGCCCATTCCTTAGGGGTCAATAAAAAAAACAATATTAGCGCTGTTAGCTGTTAGCAGGGGCGTAGCACCAAACTCTGGGCCCTGTGCAAAAGCAGTGGCCATGGGCCCCCCTCACCACCTGGAATTCAATTCTAGACTCCCCAAGGGCCCTCCTTCCTCTTGGGGCCCTGGTTACTCAGTCCCCCTTTTCCCCCCACTACGATGCCCCTGGCTGTGAGGCTAGCGCACCTCCAGCAGGTCAGTGTTGGGTAAGAGGGTGAGGAGAAGCAAACAGTGGGTGACCTGCTGACTGCTGGCCGTGGCTGGTGGAACTCCCTTGAGTGTTTATTGTAAGGAGGGCGAGCGAGTGAGTGGGTGGGGAGAAGAGACTGGGGTGTGTGGGGACCACCCTCAGGGTCTGTCTGCTCTGCTTACAGGGTCCCATCCCTCATGGAGCCTTATCTGATAGCCGCCTCATTATCTGCGCCCCAGACACACACATACACACTACCACTCCTCAGCAGGGTCCACTAAACGTGTGTGTGTGTGTGTGTGTGTGTGTGTGTGTGTGAGCGTATGTGCTTATGTTGCTGCTGCGAAAGAGATGGCGTGTGTGTGTGTGTGTGTGTGTGTGTGTGTGTGTGTGTGTGTTTGTGTAAGGTTAGATGAAGCATCTAGTGTCAACACCCTCCTGAAAACACACTTTGCCGCAAATTAGAGTGACTGATTAGGGTGGAATTCTTCTTCTCAGCTCGGCTTGTTAGAGGAGGAGGGGGTGGCGGGAGCTAAATAAATAACACGTCACTATAGTTTGTCTTGCTCTTGTTCCAAAATAAACGCTGCAGACTAGGAGAAAGAGGGGCAAAAAAATGACTCTGACTCGACTGATCGCTCTGTGGCCTGATACACTTATCATGGGCCCAGTGGCCTGAGGAACGAGTTGGCCAGTGACCTGTTTGTGTTACGGTTCAAAGAGTCAAAAGAGTGTTCAGAAGAAATCAAGTGAGGTCTAAGCAATGTCCGAGAATGTGGTGAAGCAGTCAGAGTTCCCATTTAGAGCCTCAGACCAATGACTAATAGAGAGGGACCAAGGAGAAGTGAGCATTGCCATGTGTGGCTATAGCAACATGTTATTATGTAATAAACATGCTAGGTTAATATATTTATTACATGCCTGAAGCATTTAGTAAGATGGATTATGCATATTAATGTAGGCATAATGTGATTTTTATGTGTTATGCCTAATGTAAACTTACAGTAGCCTACCTGTATTTTTTTTTTTACACACCCAGCCACTATAAATCACTTTGTGACTGTTTTGTCTGCTACATAGATAAAATATATGTACTTAACTTTATGTAAACTCTCATATAAATAAATATGGATTCAAAGCTAACATACAATTGCCTGAAGTGCCAAGTGACCTTTTGAACTGTTTAGTAGCAGCAAATCTCTTGGCGCAGCAAACTTGCTGGAGGTTACCACAGTAACCAGGGTGCAAAGATTCAATCCAGAAGTGTGAAGAGATTTTTTAGAAAGCTGCGAGTGTGTGTGTGTCTGTGTGTGGGGGTGTGTGTGCTTTAAAGGCAACTTTCACATCCTCCTCCTTGACTGCTTCTTTTCCTCATTGTTTCTCCCTGAGCAATGTCTCGCTTGAGCGCCTGGGACACGGATGAGGGGGTGATATCGCCGAGCGCGTCGCCGAGCGTGGGCTGTTTACAGGGAGTCTACAGTCAGTGCCGGTGACAACAGCGTGGCGAGAGGAGTGACCGCGGAAACCGGGGGACCCCCGAGAGGATCGGGGGGCCCCTAGCTGCTACGCACTCCCCAGCCCGTCTGTGCGAGGGGGTCAGAGTTTGGCCTCTCTGGGGATATGACACTGCGCAGCTGGCTTGATCGTCTGTGCATATCTGGCCATTAAAGTTTACGAAGCGTGGCGCAGGCCAGCTGCTTTTATCAGCTGAAATGGGGCTATTCCCACTGTAAGCCAACAGCTCTGCGTCTGTACAACCCGCAGTTCACGTCTCCTTGTGTCCTTTTACACTGCGTCCTGCATCGCTCCATCTACTGACCCACTATATGGACTTCAATATCCACAATATAAATCACAGTGTATATGCATGTATGAAAAGGCAACATTGTGTGTGTGTGTGTGTGTGTGTGTGTGTGAGTGTGGTGGTGATGTGTCTGCATTGTGTCTGTCTGTCCACTCCGTGCTCCTCTCAGCAACTCTCTCTCTCTCCTCTCCCAGTCCACACACTCCCACACCCTCTCTCTGGATCTCTGTCTCCACTCCTCTCCCTCTTTAAATCTCTCTCTCTCTCTCTCTCTCTCTCTCTCTCTACTCACTAGATTTCCCTCTCCTGACACATGCTTGAACTCAGACGCACAACATCCATCAGGTGATCATTACAAGCTCTGGGTCCTGACCTGTAGCACTCCGGCTCTGACACCTCTCCCTCTCCTCACCACCACTGCCGCCCCCACCGCTCGGCCTCTCTCTCTCTCTCTCTTCCTCCCTCTCTCTCTCTCTCTCTCTCTCTCTCTCTCTCTCTCTCTCTCTCTCTCTCTCTCTCTGTCCCTCCCTCCTTCCCTTACCACAGCTTTAATGAGTGGAAATGCTGGTGTGCAGAGTTGTTCTGTTTTTTTCAAACAGAGAAAAAGCCACATTTTTCCCATCACGAGCAGCTTGATTGAGATATAGAGCAATTTGCCGTGACTGCAGGAAACATTGGGAGGAAATGGCGATGTACTGCATCGCTTCGAGTGCCACTTCAGGTTATTTATTTGGACAAGGGAAAACATTTCTGCGGAATTCCCCCGTCTCCCTCGAATCCCTGCAACAGCCTAAAAGCTGAAGAGCAGGCCTGGGGTGTCATGTGGACTGCAGAGCCTGTTGGGAAGGATCACTTCCCTGCTCTCTCCTGATCCTTTAAACACACACACACACACACACTCTCTCTCTCTCATACACACACGTATGCAGATGTAAACTCTTATGCAAGCAACATACGTGCATCCATGCACACACACACACACACCCTCTCTCTCTCTCTCTCACACACACACACACACACACACACACACCACACACACACACACACACACACACATACGCACACACACCACACACACACACACACACACACACGCACACGCACACACACACACACACACTCATACACACGCACAAACACAGATTTTTCATATCCCCTACTTTTCTGTTCCGAATCCAATGACACTATCTCTTCCCTCCTGCCACTCCCCCATCCCATGCAGTTGCACATGCAGCAGCAGCAGGGCGCATGCGGGCCTTCACACGTCCTCTCATAACAAACTATTTGTAACCATCAAGCCCTATTGATGATGGGCCCTAAACAGATGCCCATCTGGTTTGCATTAGAGCGGTGTGGGGCCCGGGGGTGGGTGGGGAGGGGTGCTGCAGCCGTGGCACTGGAGCCTATAAAGAAGCATGTAACATGGCCCTTAATTACAGACCGCCAGGAGCTGCGGCTTGGGAATGGCCCTGCGTTGACTCGGAGTGAAAACACAAAACAACTTCATCGTCATTCGCACCGCTGACTTCAATTCATACTCATTCACTCTCGCCCTCTCTCTCTCTCTCTGTCGCTCTGCAGCTCATATTTTGGCTGTTTTATTCAACATCGCCCACTAACCCACACTCAAGTCTTTTCCCAAATTCTTGTGACACTTGTGACAAAAGCCATGGAGCAAAGCCACTGGGGACTGGGATGTGTGTTTCTCTGCCATGGGACAAGAGCATGAGAGTCAGGGAGCGCTAGTGTGTGGCGGTCCCAGTGTTGACATGCAGATGACCTCTCAAATCCTTGAGCGACAAACCAGAGGTTGACCATTGGATTTTGTAACAGACCCCAAGTCGGTATGAAAGTTCATTGGGTTTTGTAACTGACCCCAAGTCTGTCTTGTGGTGGCTGGATTTGATAGAAATATTACCCAAAAATACTATTTTGTGCATAAGCAAGGCTAAAGAAAAATCCAGGAAAAAATGAAATCTCTCCACATGCATAAATGCTGGACAACTTTGCTTTTCAAAGTCATGATATTGGGCTCAGTAGAATCTGAAGTTGGATGATTCTTCACAGCTACCTCTGTGAAAATACCAATCTCATTTTTTTCATGTCTCATTTTTCTCATGTGTCACCTGTGAGTAAATAAATATTTTATCTTTTGTACCATTTTGGAAGAAGCAAAGATCTGTGAATCTATGTAAATTATTCCTCTTTGTGAATTCTTCTTAGTTGACTTTTTGTAATATCTATTACCAATGACTCAAAAAAAAAAATGACACAAAAGCGCACAGAATCATGTCTCTGTGAGGAATCACACAGAATAACGAGTCTGTGCCAAGCATGAAAACTGTGGCGAGTGATATCTCTCCAGACATGCTGTGGACATTACACTGCGGCAGTATAAACACAGCTTAGACACAGGCTGTTAGCACAGTCATCTCCAGCAAGAGAAATCCGCTGTCAAAACAGAAGTTTATTTCAAGCCACTCCTTTAATTTTCTGAACCCAGCGACGTCTGTTTTTCATATCTCCCCAAACTCAGGGCCAAATAGTTCAGCGTGGGTATGCTCACTAAATCCTGACTATTTCTAGTCCTTGAGGTGTTTTGCTTAGAGAGTGAGCGAGAGATAGCCTGCAGCATTCCTATGCTGCATTGTTATTATTTCCTTATTATTCGGCGTTCCTAACTCAGTGGCTGCCAACAGGGAAAAGATCTTGCCCTCCTGCAGATTTGCTTTGCGTACACCACTTGTCAGATTGGGAATATTGACTTAACTGGTCTGGACATTAGCGTGAATGGAGGGGAAGGAGCCGCCCATTGTAAGCTGAGCTGACAGATAAGTGTGCGTCCTCTATATGATTGAGATGTCATTATTCAGTCACAGAAAGAAATGAGAACTTGTGGGTTTGATTGATCTGAATGGTCCTGTATTATATTGCATGTTTTGCTTTTCTGTTGGCTTTCCCACCCACTCATTTCCAGGCAGTGATACTTAAAGGGGACATATTATACTTTGTTTCAACAAGTTAACAGAGTTCTAGTAGCTCCATCTCTGTAGCAGCCTGCTGAAAATCCCTCTCAGATTAGGTATCAGCCGCCTCTCTCTCGTTCTGCGTCTGCCCCCTTCATACCAGACTGCTTCTCATTACTTTTACAGTCTCATTAATATGCATGAGGACATGCATCCTTCTTATTTCAGTTAGCCAATTACAACATGGCAACAGTTTGTGACAGTCTCCACTACCACCCCCTCGACAACGACGCTTCAGATTCACAGGAGAGTAGTTCCCATTAATTTCCCCCATTGACATTTTGAAAACATCAATTCATAGTGCAGTCAAGTTCTTTTAGGTGGAATACATCCATCATATTTGTATAAGGGCAACATTTTCCAAACATTTGGGACTAAAAAGACGTGAAACTAATACACCTCTCAAAAATTATAATGAATGAACATTAACATTTAAGAAGAGACAATTATTTGTAAAGAAAAAAATATTCTGTATTTTTTTAAGTGAATAAAATAACATATTTTTCTGCCGACAGAAGGGCCTAATTAAAATACATAAAAACTTGTGAGAATACATATTCTATGCTTTACTCACTTACTGAATAATGGCGTTAGATTTATTAAAATATTTTTGGAAGCAAAATGATGTTTTATTTTGCCTATTATAATATTTCTCATGGTTAGTCACAAATGTGTTGTCAAATAAGAAGTAACGATGCAAGGGTGAGGTAGGCCTATCTTTTGCAAGCTATATGAGGATTCACAGTCTGGTTTTCTCCTTTTTCTCATGAATTTTTCTATCTCACGTTTGTGGCTTGTGTTGATGTAGGTTAATGACAAGTACAGGTACAGTATGTCTATTTTGGCCTTATCAGGAGGGCTATGCAGCTTCATGCATGACTTGCCTGTAAGGACATGACTAAAAATGGTGGAAAGTTGACCATCCTTTATTAGGATGAGAATTCTGAATGGATGGGGCGAATTTTCAGATAGTGTGTGTGTGTGTGTGTGTGTGTGTGTGTGTGTGTGTGTGTGTGTGTGTTAGGGGGGGGGGCACTTTTTCTGACATCTAAATCTCTGAACTGATACAGAGACTCGATGGATGTTTGTTTTTTTCTTACTCAGAAGCATCGGGTACCCAAATGGAAACACAAAATCACACAAAAAGTAATAATAATAATAAAAAAAAAAATAAATAAAATAAACATATAAACACTTTAAAGCCTTAACATTAACCCTAACATATCCTAGATTTTTTTTTTTCAATAAAATCTCTATTTGATATTTTTCACTAATAGTTCAATTAGTTACTAATTAATTACCCGCTTCAACTCTTTACTTAAAATATTCATATTCAATGCCAATGAATAGACAACAGCTAACAGGATGCAACATAATGGAGTCATTTTGAATTGTTTTCAAAGCAGTTATTGACTTAGTAGCACAAGTTCATATTTCAATGTGAAAGTCATTCACCTCAAGTTCATAGCACTAGGCTACTCTCTAAAGCACAGCACAGCACATCTGTGAGTGTGGGCCAGTTTTGTGTTTATAAAAAAGTGAACCCTCTGCTCAATGAGGCCTAGAGGCCTGTGAATGTAAGTGCTGAGAGCACATTCTCATGCTGGGCCAGACCAAGAGAGGGCCTTCATCCGTGTCACTCACACCAAGCTCCAGCGCCCTGACACCAGCGCCACTAAATCACACGCAAACGCAAACTCTCACGACAGACAGACGGTCGGTCGGGTCCACTCCACACACACACCATCCATACATAAAGAGCGTGACAGAGCATGCCCAGGGAGATAAGTGGGGTGGGGTGGAGAGGTCCGGAGGAGTGAGGGCAGACATGACAGACCCGTCAGCCAGGGCTCTGGCCTATAATTCACTAATGCACTCCGCAGGCCAGCCAGCCCCACCAACCATCTCGCCCAGCCACCCACCCCACCCCACCCAGCCCTCGCCTGGTCTCAGGGTGGGTGATTGATAGCGGCCGCTCCAGAGACAGAGCGCTGGTGAACGGGGAGGGAGGGAGGGAGGTCGGCGTGCGTGATTAAAAGTGCTAGAGTACGGTCGTGTACTGATAAAGCCGATCAAACTGTGATGAACCCTCCCTGATGGAGTGCTTGTCTCATTAGGTCACAATGGAGTCCTTTAGCATCCAGCCTTCTCCAACTACTAACTTTTGCACAAACAAACTTTCCTTCACTTTTTTTTTCTCTCCTACACTGTCTGGGACGAGGATGTTTGTTTTATTATTCCCTGTTTAGACTAACATATTTTGGCAGCATCTGACTTTTTTCTGCGTGCAGGACTTCATTACTCTCAATCTTCTTGAATGAATGAGACTACAGAGACCATTAGACAGATGTTTGTCCTTGAAAAAAAAACCCACGCACTATAATAAAAACGAGCCAATGAAAGAGACAAAATCTGGCTACATTTGCTATTACATAAACAGAGATGTTTTAAATGAAGATAACGTTAAATATTGGGCCTGGGAGCGGGGAAAGGTAGTTTACATTCTCAACAGAGCGCTCTTGATAACAGGCCAGGAGGAATATGAACTGCTTTAAATGTGTGCATTATCGTAATTTATTGGCCTCCGATTTGCCCTGCTCCGAGGCTCTCTAAGTCTCTCTCTCTCTCTCTCTCTCTCTCTCTCTCTCTCTCTCTCTCTCTCTCTCTCTCTCTCCCCAGCCCTTTAAACAAAAGACAGGCCCGGTCCGGAAGACGGATGGGAGTGAAAAATCATTCGCCTTCGGTAATCGCATAAAACAACACCATATTTGCAGACTAATAAGCAGCGAGCGTTCCTCTCCTCCCTCTCTCCCTCTGATTGGGATTACAAGGCCTCCGCTGGAAAGCCTGTCTGATTTACACCCGCCGATTTGGAAACGCTTTCATTTGGAATGAGTGCTGGGTGGGAGGAGGGCGGAGGAGGAAGGGGGGGGCAGTTGATGGTGCTGGAGGGGGAGGATTTCATAATTCTTTGTGTATGTCTGGAAGTCTTCCATGCGTTCCGATTTTTAACCAATTTATGTCCAAAAGGAATGACCCCGGGAATTAATGAGGCTCTTGCCGTAAGTTCCAGCACTGTCGAGGTCATGTAAATCATCCGCTAGGGCTCCAATGTTTCCCTGCCTGCTCTCTCTCTCTCTCTCTGTCTCTCCCTCCCTCATGTATACACATTCTCTTTCCTTGCTATTGCTCTCTCTGTCTTGTTTCTACCCAGCTCTTTTCACCCCTCCCCCATCATTCTGTCACTCCATCCCCTGTGATAACAGGCAGACAGGCCTTTGGGCTGAGAAACAGCATCTCATTGACACGTCCTGTCTATCCAGCAGGGCATATTTCACGCGCTGCGCGCCGGGTGGCTGTAAAATGGGCTTTTAGTGGGGCCTGTGTCCACTGATGAATGGGCGGAGGGCTCGGCCGGCAGGCTAGGGGTCACTTTCCTCACTTCCCATCCGGGCGCAGCTTGTTGATGTTAGACGCATTGCTCTCTCTCTCCAGAGGCCCCTACAGTTTTCCACCCTCCACTCTCCCTCGCTCATTTCAGGGCTTTATAAGCGTGATTTAGCCTCGCCATTTCCTTGCGAATTAGCACCGAGGGCCACAATTATTAAATCACTCCGAGGGCATTTGTAATGCGGAAAAATGATGACCTCATAGACATGAATCCAGCTAACTTAACGGACTTACGCCTCCATAATGACCACTGCAAATCAATCAAGCAACTTTAATACAGGAAAAAAGATTTGTCACCCCATTCCAAATAATCTAATTTAATATATGCGGCACTGATTGCTGTTTTTTACATTCAAGGGGAAAAGAATGACAGCATTCCCAAGAAGGATTTAAATTTCAGTACCTTTCACAATTAAATTTAAAGCATTTCGAATTTCAGCAAAGCCTACCATGCCTGAAAGTACACTGGAGCTCCAGTATATTTTAAGTGAACTGGCTCAGAGGTTGGCTCTCTCCGGCCGGCGCAGGGAGACAAAATGGGAGATTTCGCAGGGAACTGAGGAAATATGCAGATGGAGTAACTCCTGCATGTCATCATGGCAGCCGACTGTTTTATTTGCCAGTTCCTGTATAAACATGTCAACATTTATCACCTCCAGTTCATCCACCTCCTCTCCTATCTCTGACATCATCATGAATACTGTGCAAGCATCTCCATTTAGCCCCCTCCCCTCCTCTTCACACACACACACACACACACACACACACACACACACACACACACACACACACACACACACACACACACACACACACACACACACACTCACTCCCCCAAAAACAACTCAAAGATATTTGAAATCATGTATTCTCCCATCTCTTGAGCCCATACTTTATCTTGTTTATAGGATTATTCTCTAGGTAACAGTTAAGTTGATCTATGGATTAGACAGGGTGACAGTTCTCCATATAAATCTGGCCTGTCTTGCAATTACGGTCATTACATACTTCAGGCTCTTCTAAAATAAACGGCGTGGTAATGTCAGGCGCGAGTCCTGAGAAGAAGCAGCTCTCGAGGCCCCCGGCGGCCCGTCTCCACAGAAACACCTTGATGGCTGTAATTACTGTCATGTTACGAGGCCGATGAAAGATACCAGAGGCCCAAATAAAACGTAAAACGGTTTTGATATGATAGATGGCCACCTCCTTGTTTGGAAATTCCGCAAGCGCCCCGGCCCGCACAGTTTGCACAAGGGGTCTTCCTCTGTCTCTGCCGTCGCTGTCTTGCCGAGCATTCTTTCCCTCCTTTTGAAAAAGCAGCTGCTCCGAGAAGCAGCTCGGGAAGAAAGCCGGGGAGGGAGCGGCATATATGGTGCTGCTTTGTGCGGCCTCTTGTTTCACACATTCAGTGGATGTTTGGTCTTGGGTCTCTGTTTTCAAGTGACCCCCTTCTATCTGGGCTGTTTATGTTGGCTCTAATACATCTAAACGACATCAAATCCAAACACATTCATTCAGACACATTCTGCTGAGTTTAATGGGACATTCCTCCAGCAGGCCTTGGCTCATCCCGGAGCAGACAGCCAGAGGGCTGCTGTTGGGAGAGCTAGAGGAGATCAAG
This sequence comes from Sardinella longiceps, assembly GCA_027497455.2. Lineage (NCBI taxonomy): Eukaryota > Metazoa > Chordata > Actinopteri > Clupeiformes > Clupeidae > Sardinella > Sardinella longiceps. Next base: position 2,999,046 of record JAODXP020000025.1, read on the forward strand.
ATGCACGTTTGCATTAACACGTCCTCCACTTATTTATTGGAGTTGAAAGACACAGGGCTGGGGACAGTATTTGGAGTGCCACCTCATGTCTTTCACTTTTTTGAGGCAATCAAGTCACAGTGACTTGTGTGTTTTCATCTGAATAAATGTGCCAAGTTTATCAACCAGTGATTACATGCAGCTCCAGTATATCAAGATTATGCAGTTGTGCAAATCATCCTTACTTTGGCTTTTGCTTGCACCTCCAGTAAAGGAAACAAAAAACAAGCAGTCAGCCACACACTAACACAAATTATATTGCATTGGCAACTTACAAGTGCTTTAATACTTCCAGAGGTTTCTATTTTAAGGTGTATTTAATCGTCGTGTGGCATGTGTACAGGAATGCTAAACTTTAAATTTGATGTTGCCAAAAATACAAGAAAATGAAACCATCATGAAGGGAGTCACAGAAAAGGAGAGAGATCTCAGGGGGATTTGTCAACAGCGGTCAAATAATGTGGATTTGTGGCCGCAGTTTGCAAGAACTGCACATTTGCACTGTTAGACTAGTTTTGCTTCCCTCTGCTTTGGGAACATATTTCAGGCAGCTATTTTAAGGGTTGGTGGGGATTTTAGAAGCACAAAATAAAAGCTTGGTGTTTTTCATGGCATTTTGTTTACAAAGTCTCCCCAGCCCTCCAGGATCACCGTTAACAAGTCATTCTAATTAAACTATACATTATACATACATTTAGTCTATGTGTGAGGTATTAGCCTGCAATTAATATACTAGTAATAATATAATAAGATTAGATTTAATTGATGCCATTGTTACAAGTTGCATGTTGTATGCTGTGTTGTACTAGTTTGATGTTTCTATTCTTAGTATATAACTTCAGTGGCAATAGTAGTTTGTTGTCCATCTTGTTTATATAATCATATACTCTCCTGTAATAGCAGAACAAAAGCAGATACTTTTAATTTATTAATTAGTATATATGTATGTATTTCGTGGCATCAAGGAATCATTATTTTCATCATTATTTAATTCATGGCATCAAGGAATCATTATTTTCATCATTATTTAATTATCATAATTTCCAAAGAAACCATACTCATAATCACTCACTCAAATAACTAATTACCTGAAACTAAAGCAAAGATACTGTGTCACGCAAACTGAAATATGTTCAGCACGTAATCAATAGAACAGAACACAAGTGTTATCTGTGAATGCATACTGAGCAGTTGCAAGTTACTGTGTGTACAGTCATCATTGCACATTTTGGTGTGGGTGTGCATGTTGCTATAGCACCACACAGTATTCGTACATATAAGACAATACTAAGCACTTCAAGGAAAAATGAATCAGTCAAAAATGTTATGCCTAAAAATTGCATGGCCTATGCTACACCCTTCAACCCAGGCAGAGAGCTATTTCTGGGCTGTAGACTGTCTTTGTCAACACTTACATTTATTTCAACTGAGGAAGAGATTGATATCTATTTTTAGATTTTTAGATAATGGGGATTATGCCTTGCTATGTTAACAGAAAGGACAAAATGGTAAGATTTCTAAACAAAAGATTTACCTGATATTCCTGCAAAATCTTCTGCAAAAGGCACATCTATAAATGGGCTCTGGTTTGGCAAGCCAACTGCGGACAAAAAAACAGAGAAGCCTTTTAGAGTCAAGGGTAGGATAAGAAATTAGTTATTTCATGGTGAAAGCCGCAGTTTGATGTTGCCACACTCTCTATTTAGCTACCCTATTAATGCAAAATGACTTTTTCCCTTAGGGGAAATAGACCTACAGAAAATATTTGCTTTATTCAAGTTGCATGGCCAGTTTGTTTTGGCAAAGCATGAAACACCTCTGATATTATGGCAGACATGTCTTGCTGATGTGAAGTCATTTTACTTTACTGAGACTGAACGATATCTTTTATGGTATATGTACTGGTACTCAACTGCATTAAAGTGCCAGGTGTTCTTTTGACAAAAAACAACATATATTCCCTCAGCAGTCCTCCAATTCAATCAATATAACCATGACATCAATGAGACTTTTATAGTTGGGCAAAGTGATCTTGGCTTCAGGAAAAAACAAATGGGTGAATTACCCTTAAATACAGATTTGGGTCTCCACCGGCCCCAAGAGGAGAACATTAGTGTTTCTGTTCCACAGATTCCCACCTACAGTACCTCCGTGCTTGCGTTTCCCCCCCGGCCATAACCAATGGGGCCGTGGGTAGCCAGCCCTCACCACAGCTTCCTCGCCGAAGTCGTTCTCTGACAGCGCACAAAACGAGAAGAGCAAGAATGTGTGAGAACCTTTGCTAATGCGTGCCGAGGGCACACTAACGTCCGTAACACTGCATCACGGAGATCTCTCGCTCCCTCCCCAGTCCTGATGATATCAGAGACACAGGCCCCGCATCAATCGCGTGGAAGCAGACGAAATGTGCATTCCAAATGACCAGGCAGGAGACCCTCAGCCATTCAAAGCCATTCAGAAACCACAGGTATGATTTATGAACGGGGCCCAGTCGCCTGAGCAAAATTAATAGTAGGAAATGCTGGAGTAGCCCGGCAACTTGTCCAAGATACACTTTCCCTGGCTCTCCATGGGAAACCTGGGTGGCCCTTACCCCGAACTTCCTCTGGTTTTCTATGTTAATGTCATTGCTTTTCATTGCGGAGTCACCACCACAAGTGTGGTTTGGGTCAGACAAAGAGGGATGAAACTGTTTGTTCTCACCAATACCAAATGAAACAAACTGATGAGAAGCTGTTTACCAAAATGACATTTTCAGATTCCAGGGCGACAGAGATGCGGAAGTATGCAGAATGTTTATTGACTTTGAGTTAAAAGAAAACAATTTCAAAAGACAGGGTACACAGAGTTTTCCAGAAATAAGAAGCCGCCCTAAGTATTATGGTCAATGGATATTTTAAAGCCCTTGAAACACTTAATGTTGCCCCCGGACCAATCCCACAGAATTGTTTCCTTGCGGTTTTATTCAATTGCTGAAGTTGTTGAATGGACTGTTGAGTTATTCTGACAAGCTTAGCAACAACAACACGGCTATTCTTCACACACCAGTGCAAATCTGAGCATGAAAATATATCACAGCCACACTATTTCATATACGTGAGCACACATTGCTCTGCAACATGAACAATGATAATAGTAACAATGACATAAAGAGGTTGACATTACTTCAAATAATAATAATCCATCAACTCTGATTAATCTCTTAAGCGATCTCTCTGAAGAGGTGTAGGGCTCTCTCTCTCTCCCTCTCCCTCACACACTGCTTCACATTGATCCAGCTCAGCAGGACCCCTCTGTCAGAATGACACGTGTCATTATCCCCGTCGGTGTGCCGGTGGACCAGAACTCTGATTTCCAACTCGCTTAAGTTGGCACCACTTTGAGAGCCCCCTGTTTTCTGAAATAACAGAGGATCTAAGGCCCATTACTCTATATTTGGAATATTGTGAGGAGGTAAGTGGAGGCGGGTGGAACATTTTGTAAATCTTGAGTCACCCCAAACCGCTGCGAGGACGATAAATGCATTGGGTTCTCCAACAGGATATCCCCTCAGACGCACTCGCCGCGCTCCTGATGAGGATAACAGAGGGGGCATTATTTTTCCTCAACAGCTCGGGAAGGTGATAAAGGGCTCTCAAATCCTCGAACAGGGCGCCACCGTACACGCACATTAATTCACCTCGACGCAACATTTCATCCGCTTGGTAAACCGAGAAGTTCTGCCAAGTTTTTTTTAACTCTTGATGGGAAAGGTGATGGTTGCTATTGTTAGCATTTGACAAGGCAGTACTGAAACCAAGAGTCAAAGCAAGAGCTAAACAAAGGGCAGAACTGTACATTCTTGGAAAGACACTGAATCATTAACCACTGTCAATTTTGATCTAACCTTTACACTGAATATTGCACAGTTGGCCATGTTGGCCTTAAGTTAAGTCATTCCATCTGTGAGGAAACCAATGAAGAGAAATAGTTGGAAGATCATCACAGCAATTGGTTAGTTGTACAGTCTTACAGACCTATAATCAATACTGTTATATTGGTGAAAGATCATAGGAGCATTGTTTAGTCCAAATGGCATAAGCAAGTTTCCAAATGTGTGCCAATTTTAAAAATACTAGTCAAGCACTTTTAAAAATACTGGTCAGCTGCAATGTCGTTAAGCAATAAGTATGACATCCCGTCATCCCGTACTGTCTGTAAAGCGCCGCGAGATGATGTAGTGTATTTGAGCGCTCTACAAATAAAATTGAATTGAATTGAATTGAATTGACACATCATAAGTATACACTGTGCGTACGTCTGTACACAGAGGTGTGTCATGTTCATTACATTCGGTCCCTTGGGTTTATCTGTTTGAAGGGTTTTCAAGCTGAAATTCAGAGTTTTCCATACTCATCTCTTAAATGGGATTACTTGTAGAGGGGAAATTGTTTTTATTTCTCATTTTTAAATTTATGTTTTCTTTATTGCTCTGAAGTCATCTCGCAGGCGGTAGTAGCACAAGCACTCTTTTAAAAATGTTCAGGTCTGAGGTAGCCCATTAAAACACTCATAAATGTTAATTTTGCCAGTGGGATGTAAGATTGTGTTACTCTTTTGGCAGAAATGAGCAGAAAAATGGGGCTGGCCATCTGTTAAAATTATTACCAGACGTGGCTTCCTTTGAAAAAGTGCACAGTCTACAGAAATCATGTTTGTCAACTGAATCATAACAGATTTGCTCAGCTTCCACCTTCAACCCAGTCAGAGAGAACAGAGAGACCCCCAAGAAAATATACGATGTAAGAGCCTTGTAATGTTTAGTTCAATAAGCAACTGGGGAACTGAGATAAAAGCCTTACCAGTGGCTGTGTAATCTCGACATAAACCATCCAGTGGTATCCCTCATTAACAGACATAAGAATGACACTACTAAAGGCTGCCTGAACAGGGGATCAAACTCTCCCGTTCAAATGCAGGCCTACTGCATTCAATATATTTTTTTCTTTCAAACTCATGAAACAAAATAACATCACAGACTCTGGTGTTCAAGAGAAAGAGTTTTTGTTTCATTATTAGTTTGAGCTACTAAAAAAGAAGTCTACCACAACGTCTGATTTTCCTATTTTGATGGTTATGTTAATTAGGCCATAAACCGAGCCCATAATTTGAGCTGAAGTCTGACATAAGGCAGGGTTCTTGCCCTTTGAACTGCACTGAAATGACCCATAACACTGGAGGTTGTGTTCAGTTACAGTATGACATCTGAGCCAAAACAAACTATCAGTCACATCATAGGAGACCGCTTGGAAGCCGAGAGAAGAAACTACGCAATCAGATTTGGACTCAACTCTAAGCCATGTGGTGACGAGAATGAGAAAGAGAGACAGAGAGAGAGAGAAAGAGAGAGATAGAGAGTGAGTGAAAGAGAGAGAGACAGACAGAGAGAGAGAGTGAGTGAAAGAGAGAGAGAGGGCATAAGGGAAGAGAAGAGAGAGAAAGAAAGAGTGAGAGAAGAGTTTAAGGGAAAGATTATGGAAACCGTTATTGCATCATTGGGGTAGAGACAGGGCTCATTAGGGCGACAGTCATCCGCATGGAAAGCAAAACAGACCAGAGACTGTTAATGCTAATTAAAGAACTCATAAAACTTCAACACTTACATGAACGATTTACCCTGAAAAAAACAGCATAAGGAGGAGAGAGTGGGAATGCATGTGAGGGAGATAAAAGGCAAGGCAGAGGCAAAAACAGTGAGGATTCTTCCATGCACCAGGGCACCAAGGTACACACCATGGATGAGAGGCAGAATCCATAGTGAATCAAATTTATGAGTCAATATTTAACTTCTCTCAAGCACTTTTAAAGGTTGAAAGAATAACATATGGGCCTCGCCCTGCATCGCCTGTTTCATGGCGACGTCTCCCCATCAAACGATCTGACCAGACCCTCCTGGCTGAGCATCAGAAGGCTGACAGAGCCTTCGCCTAAATCGGACTTGTCAAAAACACCCGGCTATTGTAAATTACACACCACGGTCTCTCTCCCCCTTTATTTTTCTTGGGTTGGCGCGACCCCTCCCAAACTCGTCTATCAACCTTTAATTTTCCCTCATAAAGCCCTGCCAATCCTCCAAAGGTGATTTTTCCACACGGCACAGTGCTGACGATTAGGCTCCATTCCTGCCCAGGCCACAGGCACATGTATACTGTATCAAAGGCGTCGCTTTTTCTTTTTCCCCAAACTTCCCAAACCTTGTTTTTTTTTTTAGTCAGTCAATTTGATGCTTTTAATGACAAATGCTATATGTAATCACCTACGAGTACTTTAGAGAAGTTCTCTGTAGAGAAATAACCGGAACACAAGGTACTGGGGAGCTTTCAAGGCATATCACGAACACACTGAACACGCACACTGCGACTTTCGAGAATTTTCTGATCATGTCCAGCCACTTTGTTTCAGCAATAGCCCTTAATGAGGATGTGTGCAATAATCAGATTATGTGCAAAACTCTTCACAGTCAGATAACAAAACAGGAAGCAAGAACAATGTGTCATTTCAAGAAAAAGGAAGTAAATATGCCTCTGTGGGATTAATGCAGTTACTTATAGGGTGTTTACGCCCGAACAATCACAGTGCTTTTGCTGACCAGCATTCCGAGGAAAACTCTTGTTCCTAGACAAACATGTCTGTGTCATCATCTGTCACATAAGTATAACTTGTGCATTATGCGCACAAACTACATAAATGAATCCTCTCTCAAAAAAGAACTGTTGCTGCTTTTCTTTTTTTACCTGCACTTCAACAAAATTGAGGAAGTAACAATTACTTTCATTGCAACGAGTACTTCGGAACATGTCCAAATAACCAGCTGCCTACTGTGCGCCGAGGGGTTTCACTTCTTCCAAAGGACATACCTCAGCACAGATATTGCAACACTGTAGGCTGACCGTTGAATGTGAAGATGGTATCATAACTCTTGCAAAATGTACATAATAACCACACAAAGGGGCTCTGCAGTTGTCACGCCAGCAACACTGAGCAGTGTGAATCAATCATGCTCTGCTTTACAAAAATACATCAATTCAGTGTAGGCTATTTTCACCTCATATTGCCGAACATCAACCACTGAGAAATCCTTTATCACAAATACATATCCTAAAGTATTTTCAATTCCTTGTTTGTGCCTCTTTTGGCCCCAAAACCCTATGGATCTCGCTGAATCGCGAATTAATTTAAATGAGCTAAACCATATGCAATATCCCTTAGAGAGTCTTTTAATTACTGCACCTTTAATTAAGCTATAGCCTACTAGGACATAATCAGCCTTCCACTGGGAATAATCACTGTTCGCCATGTTGTTTCCACGTCAGTGAGTTCACATTGCTATTGGGAGTGCACCAAGTGTAGATGTTGATGTCATTTGAAAATGTAAAGCTTTGGTAATTCTACAATAAACGACATTCTAAAAGTATTTAACTTAGAAAGCATTTACTCATAAAAACGCATAAAGTTGTATCATGGTTTTGGCCTTCTGCTTTGCCGTCTGCATCAACATTACTGCTTAGACTTACCACTTCTTCTTTTCTGGCCAAATGGAGTCGGCAAACTGGAGTCAGTTTGTAAGAAAATCATCTGCCTTCTCATCATTAGGGTGTTTCAAATGACCAGAAGTGTCTAAGAGGGAGAGAGACAAAAGCAGAAAAAGATCACATATTATGGCACATGGAAGAATATAATATAATTTTACAGACCAAAAAACAGGAGTATGAGCATGTATGTGTGTGTGTGTGTGTGTGTGTATGTGTGTGTGAGAGAGAGATTGAGTGATTGTGTCTGTGTGTGCTGTGTGCTGTGTGTGTGTGTATGTGTGTGTGAGTGAGTGTGTGTCTGTGTGCGTGTGAACATACATGCGTATCTGTTTTTTGCACATATGTGTGCATTGCTACAGAACTCCTTTTTTGTGTGCTGCAAGTGTAGGCTGTGGAGCTTCCAAAGTGGAGCACATGGTGGTGGGGGACTGTGGGCTGGGGGTCCAGGAAGAGAGAGAGTGAGAGAGAGAGAGAGAGAGAGAGTGAGGGGGTACGGTGGAGAGCCCACAGGGTTTGAAGGCAGTGCATACAGCCCATTTATCAAAGTCACCACGAAGGGGCTAATTTGTAGCACAGCTGTTTCCATATATGATGTGTTGAAACGCTCAATCAGAAATATCGGGCCAGGCCGACTTATGTCTCCAGCTCATAATGGAGCATAGAGGGGGCAGTCACGGGACATAAGCAGCCTGGCCTCCTCCACCCCTGTGCTTGCCTGCCTGCCTGCCTGCCTGCCACCGACCCTTTGGAAGACGTAGTAAACGTCAGCTGTTCTAATTTGTTAAGACAGGAAAAAAAGATTTGGGGAATGGTAGGACCACAGTGGGAGGCTGTGTGTGGCACCAGGACGATGTTGTGTGTGTGTGTGTGTGTGTGTGTGTGTGTGTGTGTGTGTGTGTGTGTGTATGTGGAGCTATGTATGCTACAAGAACTAACAGAACATTTTTCTCCGCAGGCCTAATTTACAGGAACTATTAAGTGGTGTACACTGTGCTGCACTTTATTAACATAAAGTCATTGTGACTCGCAATATCTTTTTTTTTTTTTTTTTTGCCGTGTGACTTTTTCGACTGCAGCTGAACTACTTCCCTGTGCTGCTGTCTGGTCCGGTGTTCAACTCCAGATTCCATCCAGTCGCTGCCTTTCCAGCTGTGAGGTTTAGTTGCAGAGCTGAGCCATAATGTGAACCCTGGTCCAGTCCCGTCCTGTCCAACTCCCCACAGAGGAAATCCCTCCACATCACCAACACAAGACCACATTTACGCCACTGCACAGCCTGCTAGCCTAGATGGATGAGAGGAAATACAGTTACAGAACTCTATTATAACAGTCAGATTTCTAAAGATAAAAAAATTACAATAATAATATATATTACAAGAGAAAATCGTTGAAAAATTATTCTATGTTCATCATTTCTAAGAATTCATATGGTGTCATTGTGGATGACTTGCAATTGTGCAACAGCAGGAGAAAAAAAAACTCATTTCAAAACACTTTTTAAACAGCTTTGTAGATTATGCTAACTTAATTTTTCTAAAGACATATAATATAAAAATAATATAAAAGTGTGACTAATCAAGCCTAAACTATGCATTGTAGTTTTTAATCGTTGATTTGTTTTGGTATATTCAATATTTTCCATTTTAAAAGTTGTGCTCAGGAATCTGTGTGTGTTTCTCCCAAATGTGTGACACAAGGGCCTCTAGTGGAGCAGTGGCGACTGACAAAGACAGCTCAATCATTTCCATTAGAGCTGCTTGCCTGTATGCCTTTCTGCCTGCCGGCCCCAGCTGGCTTTGACATTAACACTAGGCCGTGACTGACAGAGGGCCTGGCCTTGGGCCTGGCTCCCGGGGCCTCCACAGTACATTCAGCTCTCCTTTTAGCCTCTTGATTTACTGTCCCTGGTGGCCGCTCGTTGATCCATTTCCCCTCTCCGTTTGCTCACAGGGCACCCCGAAAAACCGTCCTCCAGCAATATATTTGCTTTATGATTTCCTGAGGAGCCAGCGAAGCAAAACAAGCCCTGCTCCCTTACACCTGTTCCAGTTAATGTGCGGCCGGCTGGGCCGACCAACCCCCCCTCCGCCACCACCTCCTCACACACACACACACACACACACCCCAACCCTCCACCCCTTCCCTGGCCCCGGCCCCCCAGGCCCTGTGGCCCCCAGGCCTGGCCTGGCCTCTCCACTCCGGTCCCTGAGCGGCCAGGGAGAAGCAGAGGGCTGCCGTGTCACTGCGGCTCCATGTGGATCTTCCATTTGCCTGCTCCTCCTCCTCTTCCTCCCTCCCTTCCTCCTCCTCCTCCTCCCCTGGCTCACTGTGGTCACAGCAGCCGGAAAGGGCCGAAGGGACGAGTGTATGTGTGTGTGTGTGTGTGTGTGTGTGTGAAATGTGTGCAGGTTTTACCGTGTAGGTCTGTTGGGGCCCCCGCTTGTGCCTTGCTGTGCATTTAGGATTAACATGTGTGCTGGGTGTTTGTGTAACGCTGCGCACAACATGAAACTGACATTAATAAGGCAAATGTTGGGAAATTTACATCAGGCGCGGACCACATGCAGATGTGGCGGTTACGCCGTTTGCCTGCATTCAGCACTGACCCAGCAGCCCCACGTCCTCACACACACACACATATACACACACACACACACACACACACACAAACAGCCCCCTACCTCCAATCCATCCTAGCTCCAATGCCTTCACAAGCCCAGATGGATTGTCAGAGGGCCAGTGGAAACTAGCCACCAAAAAGACCTTCTCAATTACAAAAGCTCACTCCGTCAGTCAACAGACTTATCAATAGAGTTTTATCTGAAGTGGGCCCCGGCCCGGCAGCTGAGGCCGCTCTGCTCTGCTCCGCTCCGCACTGCGGGCCCCGGGGCTGGAGACGCTCCCAGAAGGATTTTCTGGCTCCGTCAGAAAAGTGAGTTCCCTGTGCGCAGCCTGGAGGAGCGAGTCAGAGTGAGTTTGGACTTCCACATGGTGTCTATTTTATTGTCCTACAAGGCTCCCCCGCTCAAAAGCCAGACACTGTTGTCATTTTTCATGGCTATTTCCTCAAGTGCAAATGGATGATAACGTCAGGTCATAGACTCACTCTGACCTGCGTCTGTTTCAAGTCGTCAGGGGAAATACTGTGTATGGAAAAAATTTGACTGCGGTCCAGCGAAAATATTTGATATAGTATTTCTTGAATGTCCATTTGAATTTACAAGCCATTGTGTTATCACTTTGTAGAGGGCAATTTCTTGCAGCGTTCTTCCATTAATGGCAAATACTGAGTTTTACTGCTGACCATGTTGACGGGCCAGACACATGTTTGGATTCCCTGACACTCTGCTATTAACCATGACAACTTTTTATTTGTGTTCTAATTAATAAAACACAGAAATTTGTTATGAGAATATTTGGTATGCGCATTTGTTGAATATCCAAGAAACTCTGTGTTCAAGTCTTTTCAATGGTCTGAGACAAGTTTTGGAAAGCTTTCTGACGACAGAAATGAGAGAATGTCAATTACAAGGTTAATTTCTGGCTAATGTGAACCAGGCTAGTGTCCAAGTTTCCAACACTTAAGAGGTTTCTGTGGACTTTTGGACGCGGAGCATCTCACCGGTAGTCCACGTCTGAAAGTCATTTGCAGAGTTTGGCCAATTTTTGTTTCTTTTTTTCTATGCTTTTCTTTTTCTTTTCTTTTCTTTTTTTGGTTGGAAGAGGCCCAAAGGCAAATGGAAGCTTTGAGGGTCAAGCTGAAAGGTGAACTTACAGAATTATGAGAGGAAGTATGCATGTGGCAATGTCTGTTTTTCCAGTCATGTGTGTTTAAGTAGCAACCTGACAGAGTGAATGTATTTCAGGGCGCTGTGCTCCGAGCCTAACTCGAGCTGTCCTCCGGATGGTCACTACACATGGGCTCTGAGTGTGGTGAGATAGGGGTCTGAATATGTGTGACTGCTCCTGCCTTTTGTACACTTGTGCTTGTGTGCGTGTGTGTTTTAAACATTTTCCCTCGCCTTAAACAGTGTGTTAACCACTAGATCCCATTTCCATCAATCTTTATGGTAGGAGGTCAGGATAAATGCACACACATGTTCACTCCAACAGCCACAGTAGGGCTACGACACAAAAGAAAAAAGTAAGAAACTAGAACAAACTAGGACAAACTTTTTCCCTCAGAATCTGTGTCCATTAACAAAATATGTGCTGAAAAGGTTGTGGTGTTTGTGTGTGTGTGGAGGTGGGGGGTAGTGTGTGTGTGTGTGTGTGTGTGTGTGTGTGTGTGGTGGGGGGTCAGTGAATAAGCCCAACCACCCACCTCTAGCCCAGTGATTGCTACTTCCTCAGCTTTTCCACTTCATTGATGGTTATGTGAGCTAAAACAACGCGCTTAATGGAGACTCAGGCAGCCCGGGGGACTAATTAGGGTCATGTGACTTCCTCCGGGGCTTCCATGAAAATAGCTCCATCACAATGGCCTGTGATATTAATATCGGCTTTGGGAAAGTCAGGCCTGCTCTCCACAGGGAGGGTTCTGCATGAGCAAACAGAGAGGTATGCACGGCATTTAACGGAGAGAGAGAGAGAGAGAGAGAGAGAGAGAGAGAGAGAGAGAGAGAGAAGGAGCAATGGTGATCCACTTGTTGCTGTGTCTGTGAGCATTGGACACAGTTAAGCATCACAGAGAAAGGTCTGAAATCAATTCTCTGCAACAATTCCCGATTTCCAAAATATACTATGTCCAGGCAAAAGAGAAATATCTGCATGTTTTCCTGTTTTCAATCATTTTTGGTCTGGCCTTGATATTAACATACACCCTCAATATGATTACACACACAAAAAGGTAATCATCCCATCATGTCTTGATTCATGAAACCAAAATATAATATTACATTAATAAATATTCTATGATAGTTTTGTGTTATTAAATAAGGGTTTAAAAATTACTTTCAATTACTGTGCTTGGCAGGGCTGTGTACTAATGTGTTTGCAAGACCACAAATTGTTCTTAGGTGGCTAGAGTTACAAATAATGGAGTGTGGAGGGGGAGGGGACTGTTTTGGCTTATACTCTCAGCACAGAATGCCTCTGCAGATGTTATCAGCACTATTTGTGTTGAACGCCTGTCCTCCGCTATTATCAACACAGTAAATTACCAAACAATAAATAAACGCCACACCCTGAGTGTGCCTTTGACCCGGGGTCAACTAGGCAAGAAATCAGGGCTAGGGTGGTGGAGGTGAGTGGGGTTGGGGGTTTGTGTGTGTGTGTGTGTGGGGTGGGTGTTATTGGTGGTGGAGGGGGACGCAAATGGAGTCTGGCTTTCCTGACACACTGACGACACTAACGCACTGGGAGAAATATAAAGAGATAGTCCAGAGCGCACAGAGCTGCTTTGTTAAGGCCGTTAAGCAGCAGCAATAATAAAGGATGTTTAAATCTCTGGTCTGCAAATCTCATTTGAACATCCGCCCTTCCTTGTGAAACTGTCATGTTGTCACTCCAAGGCTTGAGAAGGGCCATAATCCTCCAGCTGTATGCACACCAGTGAAACCCCAGCGCTGGGCAGAGAGAGAGAGAGAGAGAGAGAGAGGCCCACCTCAGTGCTCAATACCTGTGCGCCGGTCCCAGTGCTCTGCTCCACCCCGGGCCTCAAACGGACACGTGCTCCGGCCGGGAAAGACATCTCGATTGGCCGAACCCTCGTATAAGTAGTCACTTGTAAAAATACTTCAGTTCACTGCATTGTAAGCCAGGCGAAGATCGCTCTCTTCCGTTTGAAGGGGATTTATTAGACCAAACATCTCAGGTTCAGAATCCTTTACCTTTTGCGTTTCTGGATTATGTATGTTTTTAACAGAGCTGTAAAATTCATTCTACATTCCCATCGCAGGTCACGACCGCCAGGCCTTCGGCTTTTGATGTCATAATACAGTAATGTTTTAAAACTCATTATATGCATCTACCTTCGGGACAGAACTGACTTTTTAAACAGGAGTGTCCGTACTGTACGGCCTCCTGAACTTGTCCAGCTGCAGGATTCCAGAAGGCGAAATCGCTGAGGGACATTTTTTGGCTCGCACCGCACGCACATTATGTTCACTCGGGCTCTGTTGGGCTCAACACACTGTATGGATTAAAAACCTCACAGCAAGGCACACACACTCGCTCGCTACATCAACTGGCAAGTGAAAATCTTTATTTCAGTGTCGTGGATCTCTCCCGTTCATACATGTACATGATTTCCACCTCCTGAATTTGTAATGTAAGATGGGATGACGGCTGCCAACAAAAAGGGCCTCCGGAGTTCAAATTATTACAGCAGCTCCCAACTAAAGCAGCGTATTATTTATCTGCCCCAGCAGGAGTCTGTGGAGAAGCCATTACCACTGGGTCAAAGCATAATAACACACCAAACATAATGATAATCCCAAGACCTGTGACACCCTGATTCACACAGACAGGCCACAGCCATAACCCACATGTTTGCCGGGGGACCTCAGAGCATGTCCCAAGGCCCTCTACAACAATTTGGGTTGCGTGGAGCGGGAAGGCTACACCGGCAGTATGTCCAAACGCTTGTCAAGCACACTCCATTTACAGACTAGCTAGATATTAAGTGGTCATTACAGACCAGACCAGAGCTCATCAAGATGAAATTATTATATCTCGGGGCTAAAAACTGTTTTCGAGAAGTGAATTTAAGAAAAGTACAGTAAGAATTATGGTTCATAATATTTATTCTTTTTGGAGCTCCCTGTAATCCTGTTTATACTGTACTTCCATAACTGTTATAGGAACACTTTGTGTGGAAGAACTCTTTGAACCGAGTCATCAGCTATTCACATGGGCTTCAATGAATTAAGTGCCAAGGTATATAAGGTGACAATTCACATTGTCCTACAGCTCATTAATAACGCTCAAAAGGAAGGGTACAGCATCAACACAATCTGCTGCCAGATATGTACCACAATTTTGAAAACGGATATAAAATCTCTTTTGGGCTCCAGTAAATTTAAGAGCTGCTGAAGGTTGCTATAAATATTTGTGTGTTTTGTTTGCGGAGAGGGACGTGGTGAATGCGTCAGAGCCCACATCTGCCAAAGACACCACTTCATTGTCTCTTTGTTTCATCCAATGAATTTCAGGAAGTGACAAAGATGAAGGTCCTTCCATAAATTACCAAATGTAACATAATATACACAGTGGATAATTCCACAATGAGGTCATCAAATCCAATAATAATCAAATTATTTTCAAAATAATTAAATAATAATATTGCATGAGTTATTATTTTTATAAGTTATTTTTACTCTAATTTGTGTGTAGTAATGCTGTAAAGTTAAGTAAATTTAATGCTGTAAGTAAATTTGTCTGAAAAAAAAGGAGCTTAAAAGTCTACAAGTTAAAAAAACGAATGGAGTATAGCAGTCAGGGGACGGAGGAACAGACTCTCGTGTGGAACGTGATAAATGGATGTGTGTGTGTGTGTGTGTGTGTGCAGCGATGACTTCAGGCTGGAGCCGTATGGCTGTGTCAACATCCCCCTGGCTTCCTGGCAGGTGTCTCCCTCATTAGTCCGGCCGTCGCCGCCGCTGCGTAACGACTTCATCTGAGAAACGTGATCTCCCAAGAATCCCAAACTCCTTATTGTTGGTCATTCCTGGAACTCCACAGTGTTTGGGTCATGTGTTGAATGTGTCACAGCAGGGAAATATTTGACTCACCATTGGTGGATATCAAAGCTTCCAGTTGCATTGTTGCATGGCCTCATTCTTTTCACTCATACAGATGTTCACAGCTGAGCTTTTCTCAAAGGCATTTCTTCCTCAGTCTCGATCTTATCTGTGTGTTAGAGGAGAAATGGTCTGTTTATGCCATGAGTGCATTAGCCTCACATATTACACACAGCACACCATCAGCAGGACTAACAATTCCACATATCTACAAGACACAAGATTGACAAAAGTCCAATAAAAATGAAAGGCAACACCCATAACCGTCGTTAAACAAATAATTATGGAGGTTGTTATCCCTTTTGAGTACAGAGGCAGGCTGTTCACCGGCGTGTCAGTGACACTCTTGGAGCTGCTGCACAGTAGCAGCGATTCTCTTCACAGTTTCCGCACATAAAGCTACAAGCAACCACCTCAAGAGTGAGCTCTAGATAGGTGGTGGTGAGGGGTGGAGGGTCGGTGGGAGGGGGGTGGAGGCTGGCCGGCCGGCCGGTCAGGTGAGTGATATAGGAGACAGGTGGGGGTTCTCCCCGTCCCCTCTGCTGGGACTGCAGGTCCCAGGTGCCACCCTCACAAGCTCAGTCAGTCCCCTCACAGGAAGGGAATTGATTTACTGGCACCAATGGCATAAATCAGGTGTGTTTCTGTAGCAGACACTGGGCTGTAATGCACTTTGCATGTGTGTGGATGGGTGAGTGTGAATGAAATAGCAATGGGATCACTTGCTGCTTTAACTATCACTGCGGCAACACTTTTATTCAACCATTTTTATGTCCAGCTTTTAACTTTCAATTGGACTATCATAGCAGTCATTTGATGTACTGCATATTTTACATAGATTAGAGTAGATTATGTAAACCTATATTTTCATTTCAGTATGCCAGCTGTGACATGTTAGAGTGCAGTGTAACTAGAATTTCATTCCGATATGGAAGAAGCTAAGCTATTACCACAGGTGATGTTGAACATTCTAAAACAGAAAAATAAATAAAATCTGAAATAATCGATGTGGAATACATTATAAGCAATATTTTCCTATGGTTCATTCAAATCCTCCCTATGTTGTTCTGGGTTCAGAATGCATCTCCAAGGCCATCAGTTGCACCAAGGCCAAGCTCCACGCTGAAAGTGCTCCTTACTTTGTTGCATAATTAAAACACTTAGAGGACTAGATAACAATCTGCCAAATCATAAGCCATTTTCTCCCACGGTGCAGGAAACTCTTCATACACACAAGACCATGAGTCTCCTGAAATCTTGATAAAATTTATGACATTTCTCCAGTAATTATGGTATAGGGACCAAGAATAATGATGGATGTCCCATATGAAAACAGATTGCGGAAGTTTGCCAAGTTTTTAAGGCCCTTTTTTCCCTGCTACAAATTGGTTTTCCTCTCTGACCTTGCAGAGTCGCCAATAGGTATCATGAGAAAGTTCCTTTGGGGAGTCATAAGAGCCGCCAAAAGGCCTCTAAATTTTATGCCTGATGGCTTGAGGGTACGGCAGGAGGATTTGAAATGAATGGAGAGGAGAAAATTGCACATCCGAAAGAAAACACAGTGCATTTCCTTCGCTATGTCAGGATGAGAGAAGGAAAAACACCAGAATACAAACTAATTCATCATCCACCATTTTTACAGCTCCTCCTAGACCAGTAACTCATGGAGGCAGCCATCTCCTCTCTCCGCCTTCATATTGTCAGATTAACAACACGCTGCATCGGATTTAATAACCTTATTATGTGCAATTCTACACTGCCCAGTAAAACATTTACACTTTGAACTAGGGGCCATACTATGAGTAACATTTTTTATAATATTTCATGAGAGGTATAGCAATGGAATAATGGAAAAAGTAACTCTGTGCAAGCCTGACAGCTTTCTGTAATAACTTAGTGGGAGGGAAAAGCAGTGAGCACGGCTGATGAAATCATCAACTTGTCTTTTTTGCCCAAAATCCACATTTATTACCCATCAAATCAATTATTTCTGCCGGATATACCGCCGGACTTAACTGACATTTGACTGACTAATATTTAACAGACAAGTCTCTCTGCAGCAACATGGAGTCATGCCTGTGGGTTCAGAAATCTGCTGGAGTTGCCTGATTGTCAGTCTGTGACAACAGCACTGTAATAAAAGAGGTACCAACACAACACGGATTTTCAGTAAGTGAAAAAAATCCATGAAAGTTCTCTGCTACAATAAAATAGCACAGCAACAATAAACGCAGAACAAGCCTTGCTAGATGATGTATGGGCTCATGCGGTTGTAAATTACACTGGTCTACAATGCCTTGCAGATAGAATTGCAGAGGTTTCCACAATTCATAATTGCACCCCAAGTAGTAGTCCCACAAAACTGAATAGCAGATTAGAGTGAAGTAAGCTGCACAAATAGCTCTATAATCTTGTCCTGGCTTGCTCGGGAACCAAAGAACTTTCAATACTTTTGCCTTCTGCACTATCACCCTGGGGCTTGTCCATCTGCGCCGGGCTAGCCCATAACAATTTAGATTAATTCCCATTAATTATGTTTTGCGGACATAGGCCCAACCGTGTCAATCTCTATTTTCAGACTCAATCTGGTCATCTCTCTCTCACATTGCATTCCCAGGCATTTCCGTAGCTATTTCAAAAATGCTTATGATTATAGATTCATACATTATTCCCAGTCACTCAGTTACCAAAGAAGGTGTTGATGTTTTTGACAGTTTTCTTTTCAGGAATGAAAGCAATTGCACAGTATTTGATATAGCTACATGTAACACTGGTATGGGCTTTTTAAAATGCTCCCGTCTCCCCCTTAAGCTACTGACTTAGGCTTACCAGTGAATCATTCCATCTCAAAAACGTAAAACCTGAAATATAAACAAAAGAGGCAATGGACTGTCAAAGTATCACAGATATGACTGATATATCACACCATACTGAAATAGCATTATTGCTCTGCCGCGTGCTGCTTTTCCCCCCTCTTCCTCAGTCAGGCTTTAGTCTGAGCCATGGAAACTATGCCAAAAGCAGCCATTGATGGTGATGGTTGAAGTATCACCATCACCCCACAGATGAAACTTTAACATCTTTGGGAGCACACAAATAAAAATGTTTTGATAGTCATGGATTGGGTATGACACAGATAACATCTGACATGGATGCTTTACCTGTCTCCAGACATTAATTATCCTGCTCAACCATATGGGAACTCAATATTGGAAGTGCTGTTTCAGTGGATTCCTGAAGAGGCTTCTGGTTCTGTCATTGGACTTCCTGCAGAAAGGGGAGCTGATTTAGTGTTCAGGTCCAGCTATTCCCCTCATTCCTTTTGGGGAATTATTTATCGCATAATTGGTTTGAGGGATTTCAGAGGGAGGCGGGATCTTATCGCACACACTCTTTCCAGATATGACTCAAGGGACTTTCCTTTCTGTCTTTCTTCCTTTCGTTCGTTCATTCTCTCCTTCTTTTCTGTCTTTTTTTTATCCGCACTGCTCTAGCAACCTTAATTTCATGGCATGGAAGTCACATCATTTGTTATAGGTAGTTACTCACTAAAATAGGCAGTAAAGTAAATTACTAAAACTAGATTTTGGGTTTGATAGTAATCTATAACAGGCAAACAATGGTAGCATTTACAACTAGTGTAGCAATGATGCACTTCACTGGCAGTATCCTTCGGAAACTGAGGCCATAAATTTTATTACTATTAAATGCTTCTAATGGGAGTTGACAAATAGTTGAACTGAGCAGCTTTTCCCTCCATGCTCTTGGCAAGCCCTAGCAAAGGGAAAATTCCCTGCTTCAAAAAATGAGAAACACATTAAGGCTGCCAATCCATTCATCTCAATTTTGTTTGAGTGCAATTTAAGCCTTTTTAAAATGCCTGCTGAAAATACAATGTTCTTCGGGGTAGTTGCACAGATTTTATGAGGGCAATAAAATTGTCATTGCAATATGGATTAAAAGATGAATTGTTTGAGGATGCATAGAGGTAAGTGTATATGTATGTGTGTGTGTGTGTGTGTGTGTGTGTGTGTGGGGGGGGGGGGGGTTAGTGTGAGCCCTCGGGTGAGTTACAAGGGCATGATGCCTGGTGGCCCATGGACAAGTAAGAGGGAGCCAAAATGTAAAGCCCTACTAAATCATTATACTGTGTGAAGTAAGGACAAGGTCAGATTAAAAATGCTTCCCAGTTTGGACAAAAGCGCAATTCATTCATATTGTCGCTGACTGTGGCCATGTACTAGTCTGAAAATTCCCATATTACATGCTGCAAACTCAAATGGATTCCAACATTTCCACTGGCTCATGCAGGCATACCCAGACACAACTCTTCACTTCTCTCCTTAACTCCGAAGGCGCCAACCTTCTCCAAGCCAAAAGGTCAGACCATTATATTTCATCTCGCATCACAACCGTTTAAAAGCGACTAGCAGAGGCAACCTGGGAAAAGCACCAACAACATCCAGCGGTTGGCTCTGCCATTATTCCACTCCAGCAGTACTGCGAAGAGCAGCCTCTTCTCCCTGCATCCGGAGAGCTGTCTGATTTATGCTTCTGTTTACTGATGTCTTTCAGATGGCCAGCCTCACTGCTCATTGTCCTGCTATATTAGTTCCCAGATGAACCTCTGATGGACAAATTAGTGTCTGCCCCAGGGGATGCACAATATTTACAGGGGTTGTCCATTGCACCGGACCCTGCGGTTGGCCCTTCGGACTCGCTGAGGGAAAAGCAGATGGTTCACGGTCATGGCGTGTTTAGACATTGAAACAGTTTGGTTTCATGGTGCCTTTTATGCCTCTCGGCATGTTGGGGATGGATATGTCTTATTTTGAGGAGCCTAGCTAGCGCACTAGAGCCCTGGTCCTGTCTCTTCTCAACATGACATTCCTGTACCGCTGACAGTACACAGATACAGCCTATGGAGAAGGAATTAGCAAATACGCTAAATGGTTTAAAGGGGCTACTGAAGGCCTCCTCTTACAAATTCCTTATCATGGAATGTATGGATGAATGAATGCAATTAGCAGTTCATAAAATAGTGCAAACGAACAATCTAGTTGATGAAGGCTGTGCAAAACTATTAAAAACAACTATGTTGGTAATTTGATACCTGGGAAAAATGGGCCGATGTCTTTGAACTGCTGTAACCTTTATGGGAATGATGGCAATTCTGCTGGCCAGCTGTGAACACTCGATGGAATTTATTTCAATGGGCCGCGCACAAATGAAGTGCAATGATTAAAGCCGATACCTAAATACTGTGCTCTCTGTGGTATGGCCCATGAAGACCTGTTGATTATTGTTAAGTAAGGAATAATGGCTTCACAGATTAACAAGCAATGAAACGCTAAGAATTTAACGATTCAATTAATGTGTGTGTCGTGTCAAATGCAGTGCGCAAATAAAGTGAAATTTGAAACCTACATGAGAAAAGTGAAAGGTGAAGAAAAGTTAAAAAGAGAAAAGAATTTTATACACATTGTACTACAATGCTTTGTGAGAAACGCAATGTAAAAGTGTGTTGAGTGTCATGAGTGTATCATCTAGGAAAATGTTTTCTTCTGAAAAAAATATGTGATGGCATAAAAATATGTCAGAAAACACGAGTCTACTCTAAGAGTCTATCCTGTAATATTTCATTTTCAGCGGTGTGCCGCATTTCCCATATTATACCATAAGCATGTCAAAACATGGCATTAAATCAATTCAAAAATAACACTGTTGTCTAGCACTGTTGTCTGAAGACTTTCTTGAGTATTACATGCATTCTCTATGATTGCTATAGTCACAGACAGCTATTACATGTAGGCTTATTATGGCTGTAATATGGGCCTTGTGGTGCAGCTTCATAGTAAATGCATAGTGTATGGAATGGTATAGAATTATGCCGTAATGTGTTGTGTAAAACACAGGAATAACTCAAATATTTTTTTCTGTTTTAAATGGTGAGTGTTTTTGTGGTTGGATTATTTATTGTAGTTGCCATGAAGGCAAACTTTGCCAGAGCCCAATTAAAATTGTATTTACTTCTAATGTAATTTAATCCAACTATTATTGTCCAAAACAAATAATATCAGATTTTTTATTTATTTATCAAAGACAATGAATTAGCAAAAGCCTACTAAAATAAATCTTCCCTCAATGAAACAACATTATTAGAGTTATAATAATTACAGCACTGCGTGTGCCATTAATCACCACTGAAGTAACGGAGAACACCTTGTCATTATGTACCACTTGACAGCACCATTAGCACACAAAACAACACATCCGCAGCCAGCCATTGGACAGTATCAATGCCTCTGTCTCTCTCCAATTTGGAAAACATATGGAGTGTCCTTTGAAGCGTACAGGGAGCAGTTGGGCCTGCCGTGGCCCCTTGCTTTGTTTATGTTTCTGCCCCGACCTCTTCCCTCCAGTCGAGAAAGAGGAAAAGGGAAAAGGCTCGACCATAGCTTAGGAGCACATCGGCTCACTTCATTACGGCCGGCTAAGTGAAGACTTCCTAATTCGGGCCCTTTCGGGCATCTCCTGTGTGGTTTCATCCACACTCTTGTTTCCAGTGCAGGCTCCCCAGCGGCCCTGCGCACACTCTCCACGTTACACCAAAGTGTTTGGCGTGAAACCCAGATAGGGGCACTGCTAGCTCGAACTGTTTGCTCTCAAAACATCAGCTGTCTGCAATACATAAAGTGCACGTTTTCTAAATTGCGGTTGTATGAATCTCTCCTTTTTCTCTCTCTTCTGGCCAATGACCATATTTTATGATGATCACTTCCTGCAAGGCTGAATTTAATGCAGGTCTGAGGTGATTACATCAACAAATCAGAGACAGAAGCAGCAGCGCAGGGAAGAGGGGTGTCTCAGTGGAGGGGCACAGTGTATTTTTCTTGCTGTTTTTCACCTGTCTTCAGATATGGTTTCCTTTCAAAGGGGAGCTGTGGGGTGTTTGAGAGGGGTAAAAAGGGTGGGGGTGACTAAGGGGGGGGGGGGGGTTGTATGTGTGAGGGGGGGAGGGTTTTACTTGGCCGCTTCCTTCCGGGACCCCGTGGAATACAACATTAAACCACAGGGAGGAGAGAAAACCTGTAGCGCACTAAAATAAAGTTATGTCAAAACCATTCGCTTCTTCCTGCAGTCTTTCCTCAGTCTTGCAAGTATCCTCCAAGGGGCAGAGAACATTACAAGGCACTCGCTTTATATGAATGGGCACTAACAGACTTTTTGGCCATTTTGATATGTCTAAATTTGCAGGCATATCCTGTGGTCCGCCAGGAACAGCCTTAGTTTCAATTTACTGTCTCCCAAAAGGGTCTCTCTTCCTATTTCAAATGGAAATTGTATAAGGTCCCCGCTTCCCCCCTGTGTGGGTATAGGAACTTCAAAAGGCAGTGATGGCTCTTTTAGTTTGGAGGTGAATGAGTTGACATTTTGATGTTTTGAACAGGCTGGCAAATATTGGATGTTGTTATTATTAAAATAGTTTTCACGCTAATGCTGGCACGCAATCGTGTATGGCATTTTGGGGGGTGGGGGTGAGGTACTGCAAGGTTTTTATTTCATAACCAGTTTGACCTGGTAACAAATCAATTAATAAATCACAATGTGCTGTAGAAACAAAAGTGCATGTTGTCTGAATTTTACTGCAATGATTGAACAGAAGTCCATAAAACCTTTGGAGGAAAAAAAACTTTATGCTTTTTATGTGCACAACCCTGCGTTATACTACCCTCCAAAGATCTTGTATGAAAATCTGCCAGGGGAATAATCCTGATGATCTTTTGAGCAGCAGAGCGCTCTTTAGAAAGGTGGTGCCTTTCCATGTGGCCAGATGTTTAGAAAATGACTTAAGGCTTGCAAGGGTGACACTGTTAAAGTTATCTGAATTTTATTTTCTCATAACAAGGACTGTGAAGAGAAATAATCATTTCATTGCGGTCTGTGGATTATGTGTTTGAGGATGATTACAATATACATGTCAAATTTACTTATAGACCTAGGCTTCTTTGTTATGTCACATAATTTGAGCCTGGATATTGATGAGAACTTTCTCAATATTCCTCAAAATCATTGCTACTAGAAATAATTTAAATGGAGAGTAATAAAATTCAATAATTGTACTAAATTAGGATGTGCAAAGAATGCATGGACTGTGATGTCTAATTTTCAAAAGCAGCCGTTTGATACATAAAGAAGTGACCTTGACTTTCTTAAGCATCCTTGCTGACACAATAGCTTACAGTTAGCCTATAAAGTGTGTTCGGCTAAGCTAGATAGGCCTACTTGCGCAGCCATATTCATCACCCTTTTGGCAATGCCTTTTCAGTGAGTGTTTTTGTAGACTAGCCTACATGTTAAAAAATAATTATTGCTTGTCTAATATCTCCATCTGGAAAGGAGTCGAAGAATCACTAACTCTGACACTGCTCTTAAGTGCTCCTTATACTCACATGTTGCATGCAAGTGAAACTGGTGGAGTCCATCAGCCTCCCGTGCCGAAGAGAGGACCTCGACCGTAATTAACATCGCAGGCATTACAGCTTGACGTGTTGAGTAATTACTTGCTCCACTGTGACACGCCAGTTCCTGGTTTTGGACGCAGGTGAAGACGAAACCCTATCCTTCCCAGCTGCCGTCCAAAGAAGCCCACAGCGGAGAGCTGACCTTTTGAAAAACGTATCAACCCGGGACGTTAGTGTGGAGGAGACCTCGAAGCGAACTGTCTTCATATGGGTCAGGTTTATTTAGCAGTAATGGTTTCACTTGTTTTAAGGCTTATGTTAAACAGATGTAGACGTACTTGAAATATATAATCGGTATGATCATGGTATTTTTCTAGCCTGGACAATTAGGCAAAGTTGCCAAAAAGTATAGGTTTAAGTTTTAGGGTGATTTCTCCAAGGGATTCTACAAGTGGTATACTCATTAGTGGGTGTGACTAAAGTTATTACATTTAGCCTTGGGAGTATATAAAAGCCAATAATTAGACACTGTGTAACACAGATAGAATTTAAGTGTCGGCTGAACACTATTAAAAGTGGCCCCACAACAGTAAGTCATTACGCATTCCACCTCACCTCTCATTGATTCACCATGTCAGATCCCTTTCAGCAATGTGCCTTGAACTGGGAAAGACGATCGGCTCGAATTTCCCATCGGAACAACCTCTCATCTTGGAACACTTTGAATCTTTCCCCTGACGTCCTAATTAAGCCCTGAACGTCGTCCCCGAGGGAGGGTGCCCTTTTCGCACCATCCGGCGGCTCAGCCTTGAGCTACGAGTTTCTGTTTTTTTTTTTTTTTTTTTTTGTAAGCAAACATGATAATTCCCAGAGAAACACAAAGGCAACCCACTTAACCTGTAAATTGGGTTAGGTTAACCTGGTTAAACAACAAGTGGTTGATTAACAAGATTTGCTCTTGTCATTAAAATATAGGCATGGTTCAATAAAAAGTTTGGAATCAGCATGGTTGTTTCCATACGTTTGTCACCATGCGTGTCTCATGACACTATAATTATGTTTGCTGGGTCAGATGAGCGCAGCTGTGACTGACTAGTATTTTATTTATATTTGCCATCCCAAGGGGGTAAACCTAATTAACGGTTTATGTATCCCCATACCTTTCTTGCAATCAGCCACCCCAACTAAATGTACAGATGTGTCGCTCACTCACTCAAGTACATACAGACAAATATCTGCAGAATACTAAAACTGAAACAGTGGGCCTGATCAAATTCACAGTAAAGAAAATGTTCTATATCAAAAGAATTTTGTAGGATTTTTGTTTAGGAATGCTTTTGGCTAGTGTTCTTCTGAGGAACTAGCCATAAAAGTCATAGCAGATCCTTCCTGTTATCACTTGTGGCAATAGACAGGGGACACACACATGCTGTATCAGCCAGAAAACCTTTCCTTGACCCCCCTTGACTATCAATCTGAACTAATACCACATAATGTCTGTAAGCTCAGCCTGGCAATTATACAGTGGGCAGGCTGAAAGAGAGCTGTCACTGGGATGTGCTTAAAGACAGGCTACAGGGCCTGGGAGAGGGAGGAGAAGAGAGGAGACGAGCACATTGGCAAAGGAGGAGGGCTGGTAAGGAGAGCCGGGAGCAAGCAGGGATAATTGGACAGTTTTGTCAGAGTTTGTTGATATAAATATGGCCAGACCTCTCCTTCCCCACATGTGCGTGCATGTCTAAACACACACACACACACACACACACACACACACACACACACACACACACACACACACACACACACACACACACACACACACACAGGAAAGGAAGAAAGAGAGAGAGAGAGAGCAGCTTTGGTTAATGATCATGTGCAACAGGTGGTGGGCAAATGGAAGAGGCATGAAATAGATACTGTGTTTCCTGAAGTGCACTTTTTTTCCTCTTCTCTCCTTTCTTGCTCTAGTGTTGGCTGGTGAGGAAAGGCAGGGGGTTGTATTGTTTTCTATTGCCTTGGGTTCCCCTTGCTGGCCGGTCTCAGTGTGTGAAACACACTGGTGTCACACATTTGTCACCATCTTGTTCCATACTAGCTAATAGAGTCGTCCGTGGAGACCACCGGCACCTAGTTTGAAGCCCAGGGTCTGAGACAAAAAAGGCCTGGTTCATTCAGCACAGGAGGCTCATGGTCGCAGAGCTGGAACTGCTCAAGTCTTAAGAGTGCACAGCTGCAGGGACAGCCGCAGTAAAAAGACTTTTTACACCTCAGCAGCACATATCAGTAAATGTACGTCATTGGAATAATACTGGAATATTAGGCGCTGAAGAGGAATAAAATACAGATAAAGTAAAATAATGTAAAATAAAATAAGATAAATTGAAGATACTTTGTCAGTGATAGAATTTGTCTTAGCCAATACATTAATCTTTATAAATTTTAATGGTCTCGCTCATCATGGATAAACTATATACTGCATGAAATGTGAAATGCAGGAGTCTTGAAAAATAAATCGTTTCGTTAGATAATCCAATCAGCCTCTGGTTTGAAAGTTCTCCCTCACATCGTATTGAAATCCTCTTCCCTTCCAGGCGGTCATAAATCACACAGCACATTTTCAGGTGAAACAAAAAGTATCATAAATTATAGGAGAAAAAAAAACATTCTAATGTCTTCTTTTATGGATATTCCTTCTTCCCTGCTCGGCGTCTGTGAGTGGTGTGCTGGGCCTGTTATGCGGATTAAGTCATCTCTGACATCAGTGGTTGAGTTGGGCGCCCCGAAATCTCTTGCATCCTGTCTTGCCGAAATCTGCGCGAGGGCCTTTCTTGTGAAGAGGCATCCGAGACCACTCAACTGCAGGCTCCACATTCACTGTCATATAATGGCTCATTGGGGGAAAAAGAGAAAGAGCGAGAGACAGAGCGAAAAAAGAAGAAGAAAAGAACTCAGCACATGCGGAAATTTACGGCAATTCCAAGAAACCACTGGAAAAGAACAGCGCTATGCACAATGATAGTGTCTCTTGTTTTAATTGAACGGCCCATTGGCCAGAATGTATGATTATCTTGTTTCGTGTCAAATGGCCAAGTGGTTGATTTGTTGATGATTTGTCCTCTGGGCTGAGGGAACATGCTATAAAAACTGGCCACGGCTCTCGGTGACCTAAATCTGGTGTCGTTAGCGGTCTGTTGAGCATAGCATAAGAGGGTGGGCACCATGTCCAGTGTGTGCGGATATGGAGCATAGTGGCCTAGACAGACACTTTGACATGGAGCTCTCTGCAGTCTTCTGGGGTCATTTTAGGAACATGTGGCTTTAACGGGACTCTTGTTTTTTTTTTTTTTGGTGAGGGACAGCGTCCATTCTGACGCTGGAGGCCGAGGTTGAGGCCTGGGCTCTGAGTGATTTATGAGGATGAGGAGGAGAGGCGGCGCAGTGGACGTCCCCGCTGCAGGCAGAGCAGAAGGAGGAGGAGGAGGAGGAGGAACCAGTGCAGGACATCCAGAAAAACCAGACAGGCAATCTTCAGGACAGCCCGGCACTCCAGAGCCCAGGCCTCTCCATTACAAGGAAATGAAATCCAATCATTCTCCATTGGGACTTAGGCATAGCGGGAGGAAGCGAGAACACTTCCTTCAAGTATTACTTGATACAGATGGCCTGTCTCTTTATTATATACACTGTTTCAATTTCTAACAGCTCCGAGAGAATCGAGTGTGCCAGTTGTTATTCATATTTTTCCTGTCCTTGAGGGCCTCTGGTATTCCACCTATTTTTCTGCCTGTAGGTTCACATTTGATTATACAACCAGAGACAAATGATCACTTAAACAGTAGCACTGTATTATATCAAAATATAGTACCAGAGGCAGTAAGTAGTTTAACGCAACATGTTTGGACTGTAGGTCTGTGCCTCTGTGTTTTGTGTGAGTGTGTGTGTGTGTGTGTGTGTGTGGTATTTATTTGACAACACATTCTCACACAGAGCTTCCTTTCTTGAAGAACATGTGATAATAATTCTCTCAGTGGCATTCGCGGTTCAGAGAGTGCAGGTCACCGGGATTGGGGGAGAGTCACGGTGAAGCACCATTGCAAACCACATTGAGCGTCGGCTCTAACATTTGTGTTTTGAAGCATTGAGCTCAAGTGAAGCACACAGGCCTCTGGAACATATCAGAGTCTTTTGTAGCTTATTGTGAGCGAGGGAACTGCATGGCTCGCAGATGATAGTATATTCATCGCCGCACTGTAATTTTGCCTTTTAATGTAGTGTTGCAAGTTTTCAGAAACAACATGAAGCTCTAAAGCAAATGGCTTGTCAAAAGATTTAAGAGTTGATATGTATAGTTAAGCGTTTTTATACACAGAGTTTGTCAGCGTGGCCATTTATTGCAGTATCAAATCGACTTGTTTTAAGCGGCAAAGAAAAACAGATAAAACACTTCTTGGCCCCTGTGCAATTACTGCACTGTCTTTGTCAGTCGACAATATAAATGGACTTATTTATAGAAACTACCTCTCCCTCCTACTTGAACACCACACACACACACACACACACACACACACACACACACACACACACACACACACACACACACACACACACACAGACATGCATCCACACACACTTAAACTGACACTTCCTCTCACCCAGAATACTGGGCCAGATAAGATGTCAGGCAGCTGTTAAAGTATTCACCGCCTCCTTCGCTTCTTTGTGCGTCAGTACCTTAAGTGATCTGCTTTGACTCATCTGTGGCTAGAATACGGGCCCTTGTCCCACTGATGCCCAGGGGAGGAGAGAATGTGCTGCAACTGCGCAGGCTAAGCTACCGTAGCTGCTGCTACTATTATTTGAGTTCATTACGGGCTTTTGGAGCCAAAAAGCTGGTGACGCGCTCACTCTACCTCATCTCCAAGGCAGGCGAACGACGGCCAGCGCTCACCATGGCGAGGTGAACAAAAGCAGGAAGATCAAATAATGCATTCATCACATTCCCGAGGGCCGGGGGCCAAGTTCATGTCAAATCCATAATAAGGAAAGTATCCTCGGCACAGCTTGTTTCCCCAACACGCACGTCACACTCTGCGGGAAATCTACACAGAGGATGTATTGATCTTCCTGCCGCTTCCTTTCTCACAAGCTTAGAACGGGCTTCGTCACATCACAGGCAAACGCGCAAACAACACCACCCCTCCGCTCGACTCCATTAAACACAATAATAAACTATTAGCCTGCCAAAACACTGACGGCTTTTGTTTTTGTGTAGGACTTTTTTTTTGAGGATGTTTTTCTGAGAGGGCAATTTCCCAGTTCATGAGAAGGCCTTGTTGTTGGCAGAAAACATCAGAGAGTAGGTGTCAATAAAAGCTGTAGATTCAAGTGTAAGACTTTTTCACTGGCAGAAATGAAAACGAAACTTTTGCATTTTCTGATTACACAAAACTGAGACCATATTACAGTTACAATTGTTTGAGTATCACACAAAATGGAAACTTTGTGGGCAACAGAGAGACTGGGGATAGTCTCAGTGGTTTCTGTTCAAGTTTTTTTCTTTCTTTCATAAAGGTTTCTGCACATGGTGCCTCAACAAGTTCTCCCCTTGTTTTCCTCCACAGCCCTGTTGTGTATGTTACTGCTTGGCCATCTTGATTAGCATTCCTGCCTGGCCCAAAGTTGAGTAATGTGTATGCACTCCTCGCGAGGGCATGATTTGAAGGGGAAAAAGCAAGGCACAGAACAATTGACTTTAAAGAGCACAAATGTATAGGATGTTTACCATGCCATGTAAGGCATATCAGGTCATCTGCATTCTGACATCAGTGGCAGTGTAAAAATATAAGTTGAAAATAGCCTCCTGTTTTCTAAAGTCACATTATGGCCTGGAACTTTCCAACAATAGAGGACATCCTCTCCCCATCCTTTCTCAGCCCATCTCAGGCTGAGGATTAAGTCCTTGGCAAGGACTGTTTTTTTTTCTGACTCTTATGCATTCTCAGCTGAGAGCCTTCAGGACAGGGGTGCGTGCACACAGATGCAGTCAAGAAAAATGATGCTTCAGAGAGCGATCTGGCTTCTGTCATCCGAATATAAATTCTTGAATGAGCGGCAAATGTTCACATCTGCCCCAGGAAGTTACTGCCAGGTGTCACTGAAGTCTGCACAGGCCTGCATTACTTGGATTATTAATGACATACTTGTCATGCAGTGTCAGCCACTTGTGTGGACAGTCAGAGGAACTCTCTCGCTAGCAGTGGTGGAAGATGAGAAAAGCTGACCCTCTGTGGACAGATAGGCCTATTACAGTTACTATCCTTCCTACAGGCCTGTGGTCAGTTTTTGCACATTGCTCAGTAGAGATGCATCCTGCAGTCTTCACATGCATTGTGGCCGTGTTAATCAGCATTTCGGACATAGTGGAATTGTGACAGATGGTGTCTGTGGTCAGTTTCATTTTGATGGAGTCATGCTTCTCTCAGTGGGGAGCTGCAGGCGACTCTAAATCAGCCTGAGGAGACAAGATGAGCAAATGCATTTCTAGTCAATATGGCAAGCATGGCGGAAAATACTTTGGATGTGACCATCACATCTGTTTTGTTGGGGATGGATGGAATCTGATTCGGCTGTAAAGTTATCAGCCTACGATGCAGCAAGTGTTAGGGACTCTTGAATACACTGGAGATGCATTATCCCACACATCTTATTCATACAACAGGTCCTGGTGATGGAGGCATTGCAAGTTTTTATTTTTCTTCTCCTAAATGACCTCGGCAGCTTTGTGCTGACCATAAAATGATGTCCATTGCACGGAAAACAAGTCTGTATAGTATCATGCTGAATCTTAAGCTGTAGTCAAGAGCTTTACGCTCATTTTGATGGTGCAGAAAAAGGAAATGGAATTGGAAAAGTTGAAAAAGCATGTTTTTGGCATGGCTATCACAATAAGCAACAACATTATATTACTGCTAACTGTTAAAAAGGAGCAGCCAGTTAAAGCTTCAAATATAATCAGTAGAACTTTGAACATTCTTTTTTCTTTGCACATGCACACTTCACTTTATTTCCATGTAATATCTTTTAAGAGGAACAACTCTTTTTGTAATAAATCAGTCCAGAAGCTCTCCTCTCCCATCCACAGCTGTGTGTGATGAAGAGATGATGAGGGGCGTTAGTAAGGAGGGGTTGGCTGACTGACTGACTGACTGCTGCTGTCTATTTTCACCCAGTGACTCCCAGGTTTGCACAATGTCGTCTGAGCTCGATCTCTCTCCCGTCCAAGAGGACGTGTCCGTTTTCATACTCTGGAACTTCTGGCAGCAAATATGGTCCCCTTGTCAACACAGCAAGTCAGAGCTTTAGTAGGGAGTACAGTACACTCCCCCACCCCCCAACCTCACTCCCATGTGGGCCACCCTGCAAAAGCAAAAAGGATTGCATAGCCAAAACGAACTTAGAAATGTGTGTGTACACAGTGGACATAACCCTTGTGATGCTATCATTAGTCTCCAAACATTGAGGAGGAGGGCAGAGACCTGTCATCTCTTTAATGGCAATTATAGTCTACTCTTGAAATGAAAGAAAGAAATAGAGGGAGGGAGAGAGAGAGAGTTTAAGGATGAGAGATTTAGTAAGTGTAGACCCAACAGTGGCATGACAACAGACAGCACTTTACTCTCTCTCTCTCTCTCTCTCTCTCTCTCTCTCTCTCTCTCTCTCTCTCTCTCTCTCTCTCTCTCTCTCATTCTTTCTTTCTTTCTCTCTCTCTTCTTCCCCGTCGGAGACCACCTGACCAATAGCACTGATGCATTTAGCATTTGAGCGTTTTATAGCAGCTGGTTCAACTGCTGTGACTCAACCATTCCGCCTGAGTCTCTGACCTCTGTGTGAGAGGCAAGCCCGAGCCCATTGACTTGGGTGAAGGTCAAGCCGGAGGAATGCGCTGGTGTGTGTGGCCCTCTGTCCACACCGCCAGTCCCATTCGGTTTCATCAGCGTGCCAGCACCGACGGGTGCAGACAGAGCAAATTGGAGGGTCAGGAGGGGGTTAGCAGAAGAGTGAGATGAGACTGGTGTGTGTGTGTGTGTGTGTGTGTCTGTGTGTGTGTGTCTCTGTGTGTGTGTGTGTGTGTGTGTGTGTGTGTGTGTTTATACACTTCCATGAAAGAGAGGAGGAGGAGAAGGAGAGGGCGCTTGCGTCATGGCTAATGGATGTCGGGTCATGAGTTATCTGTGGCCCTAATGAGCTCTAATAAAGGCCCAAGTCTCAGGCAGGGCGACCCCTGGTGTTGAGCCCCTGTCACTGCTGGTCCTAGTGTCTGGTGTTTGGTTTCGGCGGTTGTGAGCCAACAGCTTGAGTTGTGTGCAGCAGGCAGCACTGCGCCGCCAGAGGGGAGTATCACATGCCATTATGTGGAAATTCCACTGTAAGGCGGGAGGCTGAAGCATTATATGATTACTTAATTCATTTAGCTGAGTAAAGCAGACCGCCCCATTCTCTGGGGGGAGGGTGGGGTGGAGTGGGATGGGGTGGGGGGTTGGAGGGTTGGGGGTCTGGTCCAGGTGGGGGGGTGGGTTTTGGGGGGTGGCACTCATGTCGTGCGGAGGGGCAACTGCACACAGACCACTCCGAGAGCCAAGCGAGGGTAAGGTTTCATCTGCCCAGGGAATAAACCATTAACGAGAGCTGGGACAGGCCTAATGGAGCAACTGTGTATGTTGCTCATAGGGCGGACGGCCTTCAAGGCCTAATAGTGTGGATGATTTCAGAGTGTGATTAATAGCACTTGACAATTTCATGGACAAACATGTGGGCCTGGACCCCACATTTAAGTCAGCCTATTAACACTGTCAAGCAGAACTGCCTGGCAAGCCATCTAAATTTGTTCAGAGTGAGTCAGAGATCACATTTATATAATGTGTCACAGTGCAGGAGAAAGCAGCGGTAGGCAGCCCCTTATGTTATTGTGGACAAATTATAGTACAGAAATGTTTGATTGTTTCAGTGCTGCTGAGTTACATTTCATTCCAAAATCTGCTTCCTGTTAGCATACTGATTCACAAGATATCTTAATCAAATCTGATGAAAGAATTGTGTTCTGCAAAGGAAAACAATGTGTGGCCCATTATTATTTATGATAATGTGGGTCAATAATTACAGTGTTTATGTGACTGAGATCAGATAAAAAGAAGAAACATGGCTACAGTCAGTAAATGGGTGGAAGCTAATTATTTGGACTCTGCCAAACAAATTGACCCTGTCATTACTGTTCTTGGACCCCCCACCCACAGACCAGTGGTATAACCATTACTCCCAGCAGTGTGGCCTCCTGCTGGTCAAATGGTGCTATTAATTATGCCACCACAAATGATTTTAAAAACTTATCGACTTGTTCAAAAAGTGTTGAAGAAGCAAGGAATGGGTCCTCACACTTAATATCATTCTTTGTGATTCTTTCTGATAATTTTCATGTTTTTGTGGCATTTATTGTGGCATTGTGGCAATATAATTCCAACCTTTGCTGGCCTTCCTGAGCAGATCCATCCTTGTGGATTTATCTGCTAAATTTTGTTCTGCACATGCGGGGTTCATCCTTTTTAACTGTTCAAAAACTGTGCATCCATTCTGGTGAAATTTGATTGGTGCCTCATGCCCTTCTAGATTTTTTTACCGAGCCTTTTCTTTCACAGTTACAGTATGTCTGCACTGGCAACTGCTGATTTGAACAGGAAAGAAATAGTGAAACCAATGTAAAAAATACTGTCAGTAAATCTTTCCAGGAAAAGGGCTATTCTTCTAATGAACAGAGAGTCAATAGGGAAATGAGTGTCATTATTCCCCTGTCATATTGCAACAATGTCCATGCCTGGAGAGAAGAGAAAGTGCCTGAGCAAGAATAGGGAAACCTGCAGTCTATAATTAACTTCTCCACTTTGATAACTTTACTCAAAAACAGAAGTAATGACCACAATTTAACGTCAAGAGTGCACAAAGGAGCATCTGTGCTCTGACAAAAATATACAGTATGCCAAGAACCACAGTCTTCCTATTGTCAGCCTACGATAAATCACACATTAAAGGACACAATTAATCACTGCATTAAAGGACACTGTGTGAGTTTATTGTACTTCTGATTTATTCAGGTTTATCAAGCTAAAGAGGCTTCCTCCATCCGGAGTGGTAGATCTTCAAATCTAATAACTGTGAGTAGTACAGTCACAGTCAGGCTCACTGGTGCGCAGTGCAGCTTACAGTGCACTCCCAGGAGCACCTCTGAACCAATCAAAACACAGCTGCGGACTGGGATGGAAAATTGGGAGACTGATTCAACACTTTTGAAGGGGGTGGGGGTCTGAACGTGGGGAAAAGGCTGTTAAAACCATCGCATAGATTTGATATGCTCCACTATGTAGGACAGAATTATTAATTTGAGAAGTGGGCCTGCTAAATCTATCAGTCGGTTATTCTAAGAGGAATTGAAAGAACATTCACAGTCTGCAGTTCAGGAGTGAAGGCCGACCTGTTGTTTTAACAGTTGAAAGTCGGTTTATCATCCACTTTAAGAAGGGGGAAGTGGCCCTGCACTGAGAAGTGGCCCCTTTACCAGATTGTATACTGCCACTCAATGGACAACTACGGAACTGCAAACATCAATCTCAGTTTCTTGAATGGTAGCCTACTGTACCTATGCTGTCAACCAAATTATTCACATCTAAGCCCTCTCACTTGCCACTGAAAAAAAAATCTTCTGAAACAACTGGTTTCAGCCTATCCCAATGATACACATGTGTAGAAGGCAATACAAGTCAGCCTTTACCTATAGCCCTATAGTAAATACAAATTATATAGCTTACTACATAACAATAATTCTAATACTAAGCTACTACCAATAACTAATGACAATAATTAGGCGAATTTTATAACCTTGTAGATTTAGCTCAGTTTATTCCCAGGACAGTGAAAACAAGGTATTTAAAATTTAGTAGGCCTACATTTTGAAAAGCATTATCATTTTTCACAAATGATATATAAATTATATTTTAGGCCTATTTATATATATATATATATATATTTTTTTTTTTATTTAGGCTAAAACATCACTCAAAATAGGCTATCCTTTCTTTCTAGCCTATTGATGAGGTTAGATAAATCATATTTTAAAAGCATAGCCTTAAATAAAATATAGGCTAGCCTACATTATGTAGCCTTGAGATGTTTTTTTGTTGTTGTTGTTGTTGTTTTTAAGCCTTGAGCTGTTGGCACCTATCCTACTGTAGTAGCCTACCTTTGTCAGATGGCGCCACAGTAGGCCTAGGCTTAATGACATTCATTTACTACCCAATTCTTTTTTGTTGTTTGTTTGTTTAGGCCTTCAATTTGAAATTGTTAACATAACTCAATTAAAATGTCTTTGATATTAATGTGTTGAATATTAATATTGATTGATTGATTGATTGTTTTATCCTGCTTATTAAAAATAAGCAGGATAAAACATGAAGTAGCCTACGCCTAAAGAAAATCCACGTAGCTTACTCGAAAACTTTTAATTTGAAAGAAATACAACGAATGACGTGGCTTAAACAGAAGGAAGCGGAAGACGATTGGGAAGCGTCAACACAGCCTCAACCTACTTCAATCGGCCTCTCTCAAGCACATCGCTTATCTTCATTAACGTATGTATCAATATATTTCACCCACGTTTAACATTAAAACACTATCACTGATTTGTATTATTTTGCACGGTCACTTGTGTGTGGGTATGTTCTCAGCAGTCATATTACGGCTTCTTAGATACGCCGGCTACCCTGTAGCTAGCATGGCTACCTTACATTGTCTACATTACATTCGTTTGATGTAAATTTTATGCTTGTATTTGATATGTTGAACCCGTGTATTTTGTGAGTTGCAACCCCCTTGAGTTATCTCAAGGCAACGTTATCATCTTCCTCGAGAAGATAACGTAGGTGCAAACCTACCCTTGTGTTAGCAATGTATAAAGGCATCAAAAACTGGATTCATGAGTAATATCAGATAATGTCGACGTGATGTAAACCGTGGATGTAGAAACAGAAGCATGTGTATGACGTAAAACTTCTGTCTTTTCACTTCATATTTATGTAGAATGGTTACTGACGTGCAACTGGCGATATTTGCCAACATGCTTGGCGTGTCGCTGTTCCTGCTTGTGGTGCTGTACCATTATGTGGCTGTCAACAACCCCAAGAAATTAGAATAACTCTGCACACCAAACTGTAAAGGTATGACTTCCAGCTTTAGAGGTTTTGCTATGTGTTTGTCTTTTTGTTGAAGCGGATAGCCCAACCATTGTGTCTTTGCTCTACTTCCAGATGGATAATGGGACCACCACAGAAGGAACGTCACTACACACGACATGACAGCCAGACGAAACCATGAACATTTTCTAAGAAAATTCTGTGAATAAACTTTTTTTTTTCATGATATCTTGTTTTGGATTTAATTGCATGGAACCAATTATCTGAGGTGTGGTAGTTAAATATTTATTAGTGTATATACACACAGGTTAGAAATTGAACATACAATATACATCTCAGTAAATGATAGTAGTTGCCATATAGAGCAGTAAAGTTACTGCTGCATAGTATCCAAACATAATCCTGCTGACAGTATTGTACAAAACAAAGCATAATGAGCACAGAGTGATTTGGTTTATAACTTCAAAACAAACAACAAACGCACCAGAGATGCGACAGTACTATGCAAATCAGTGGATAATAAGATATCTTGGTCACAAAACAATCACACATATGACAGTATTTTCTCTGGAAGGTGCTGATTAGTTGCATTGCTTCAGTCTGGGTAGGCTACAGTACACCGAAGATGCTTGTGGGATATCAGTGACTGGCTTGTGCAAAACCTTGTGCAAATCTCAATGCTGGCTTCTCTCTACGATTTCAGCGTATTGTTAAAGCTTCAGTCAGTCATCACTTCACCAAAAAACGTTTCATATCTTTTCAACTGAGTGCAACAATATAAGTGAGGAAAAAGTGAACAGTAAAAATGTTAGATCCTTATAGACTGCTAATATAGTGTGAGCCAAGGCCCTTCCAAGTCCTAGGCTTCAGTCAGAAGAAGCACTTTCCCACATACTGCTGCCGTCTCTGAAGACACTACTTCAGCGGTGATCTCCTGCAGGGACTCCACAGAGGACACCTGTGAGGGAAGCACACAAACACTCTACATCATTCTAACTAGGGACATAGGTGTAGGAGAGAAAGATATCTACATTCACTAAAAGAGGAAAAAAGTGCATATTTGGGTCTGTGAGAATGCAACATTGAACAAAACTCTCTCAGTGCTAAATCTGAAGTTGATTGAAAGGATGTGGGACATGATGGGAAAGTAGGCAGACTGCTGCATAGGAGATCAGTATGGCTGTGTCTCAAATCACACACTGCTGTCAGTACACTGCATTGTAGTCCTTAGTGTGCGCTAGCAAGTTGCTGCCATAATGTACATTTTCAAATTCAGTGTTGCTCCAAAATGGATCACAGCTTTGTAAAAAATAGGCGGAGATGATGGGCGTAACTTAAGTTTAAACTAGTGACTCAAACAATCAGATAAGTGACTAGTTTCGTAGTGTTTGTGAGTGTGAACGCACTATTTACTGAAACATAGTGCTCAAGTGCGTGATTTGAGACACAGCCCACAGTATGTCTGAGAAGCAAGCTAATGTGTAACAAGAGTTAAGTCCATTGGTTATTTACCTGTCCACTGGAATCTGAGACGGGTGTCTCTGGTGTGGTGCCATCTGAATAAAGGTAACAACGGGCCGAGTTCCTCAGCAGAGCTTTGGAGGCCAGGCGGAGAGCAGGACCCTCCCTACCAGACCCTCCTGCAGCATCAACATACAGTACAAATACATTCATTTCTCTCACGCTCAAAACACACATGAAAAAAGCTCCATTTTGAAGGAGGGACATGATACTGTACATTGAAAAAAGAACAGTGCACGAAAGTTTAATCAAAGAAATTTCAAAGAAAAAAGATCTTTCCCTACACAGGCCACCAACGTCTGAGCGCCACTATGCAAAGCTTATTTACATTTGACAAAGCTTATTTACATTTGTCATATATTATGGAGTATTCAGGATGATTAGATTTTTTGTTTGTGTTTACCTGCGAAGGACAGGTGCTTCTTGATCCCAGGCTTGATCAGCCTCCACACCTTCATGGTGGCACTGGTGCTGTCAGGGCTGAGGTCTGGGGGCTCAGTAGCCTGTGGCGGGGAGGAGGGTGTTTCTGAGGCTAGAGTCTCATTTGATTCCAGTCTGCGCACAGGGATCCGGCTAGGCCTGGGCTGCAGCTCACACCTGTAAAGAGGACCACACACCTGTAGGTAAACCAAGCCGGCACATAGACCAAAGCAAAGGCATAACTGTGTTGAGTGCACAATGAGCAAAGGCATAATTACTTTGTGTATTCGATGGAGGAGAGAAAGTTGATGGGCTCCTCTTTCAAAGAGGTCTACAAAGAGAAAACAAAAGCTTTATCTGCCTACCAGTGTAGATTAATGGTTGTAATTATTCACAGTGTGTTAAATGAAGTATTTTTTAAACCTGTTTGGTGAGTGACCCCCGTTTGGGAGGGGTTACATGATGGTACCCTGTGAATGACTTGGTCCCTTTGGCCCACCTCCCCGACCGCGTCGGAAAGTCTTTGCCTTGTGACGACGGCCGGAAGTCAGGACAACTGTTACCTGGGTGATGTCAAAGAGTGGCATGAGAAACTGACATCACAAGCTTGGAATTGGAAAGGCACTGTACAGATGCATCATGGGAAAGACTCAAGCTTCCAGGACAGTCACATCACAGTAGCATAATGATAAATGACATATGCCTGTTACATGACAGTGATGATAGAGGCAGATTGCTGATGAAAAAAAGTAAATGTTAACAGGTGCAATGGTATAAAGTTACCACAATCACTCGTCTGTAACCATAACTACACACACCAAAGACACTTGACAGAGATCTCAGCTACACAACTGACTGACCAAGAGTCTCACATTCAGCCCTTGTGTTCATTAGCATCTACACAGGAACATTTTCTAACCCCACTACGTCCATCCCTATTTACATGCATCTCAAGATGGAAAACTATAGAACTGTGACTACATGTTGTCCTACACCAACAGGGATAGAGGTACAGTATGTAGGAAATTGAGCTTCCCAGTCCCAGATCAATCATTATGGGATAGGACTGGTAGCCATACATGCCTTCATAGAGGTTTGAGGGAATGAAGTACTGTTTCTACTAAGACTCTAAGGGAAAAACAAAGAAATGACGTGAAGTGACAAACTACAGAAGACAAAAGGAATTAATATTTGCTTGGAATAGCTTGTGTTATGGGAGTAGGCTATAGTCAGTGCTGTCTCCGTCAACTTCTCAGGGGATTTGAGGAATGAAATGGATCAGTGGGTGATGTCATAGCATACTGAATATCTTCATTGGCCAAAATCTAACCTTACACAATCAAAGAGTGTGGGGCATATTTGAGGCCAAGAGCCAATTAAATAAAACCCTTCCCTTCTTTTCCAGACCTGTTGCTGGACTAGAATCACTTGGACTGAACCAGTGTGTGATTCTCCTTCCGAGAGCCAGGACTGTGTATTAACACCAGGGTTTACAAACACAACAGACAGATGGATGAGAAATTCACCAACATCGATAAAAGGTGACAGATTAGAAATGTGGATGAACAATGACCGGTTAAGAACACAATCCAGTCAGCTCAATAAGATTACACACAGAATTTTATCCTAATCATCATTCTCTGAAATCTTTTTTTTTTTTTTTTTTTTTTTCATTTTCCAATTTCAGAACTGATCATTAATATGAAACCAATCAGACTTAAAATGCTATTGTCTTCCAGGTTCACAGAAGGATCCTTGACACTGGAACTAGTACTTTATTAAGAGTACAAATTCTTTTATCCACCATAATGTTGACCCTGCTCTGCATTTGGTTGAAGTTGCATACCAACAACATGTACATTTTTTCCATATTCATTCATATAGCAGACTGATTAATCAGAGCCTGCAGTCCAATGGTTTGCAATGGCCCAGCTGTGAAATGGATGTTGTTGATGTACAGGTGAAGACCAAACACAGGGCAAACGTATGATGCTGTGTCAGACTTGAGCCTACTTCATGGTGTCATTTGGGATCTGCCAGGCTAATAAAAAGGGTCAGGATTTCGAATTCTGGAAAGATCCGCCAGAGGACGTCTGACAGGGAGGGGAATTTTGCAGTTACCATGCAGCTTCATCAATGGAAGACAAGGTACTGCAAATGAAAACATGAGTTAATATGCTCTTGCCCAATCATAAACGGTGCTTTTGCACTGCATCATGCTTTCCTTTGCAAATAGACACCTGAAGGAGGCTAAGGATTAACACACAGACACACACACACACACTAGAAATGAGAGTGGAGAAACTCACCACACACAGGGAGGACATGGAGGAAGGTTTCAAATGCAGAAAAGAGTGAAGGTCACAAACCACTTCAGTTCAACCACAGGGGGATATTTATTAGAGAAATTGTCAGACATCTGAAATGTTACTCCACTCTACATATCAAAGTAGCTAGAATATATCCATATGCACATGTGCAGTTAGAAAGATATGAACAACATTTAAAAGCACAATGTGATAAGTTGCACTTTAGAGAGGCGAACGAAGTGTGCAAGTTTTACTTCATGAAATGCAGTTATTTTTTTTTCTTCTTCCTGAAAGCTTGAATCCCTTTACCATCAAGTTTTTTTTTTTCTCCAAGGCATCAAATAAGCTTGACTGTATTATATAAAATACAAGTAGACAACATAAGACAAACAATGGCTGTAGCCATTAGCCTTAGCTGTAAAGCGTGGCTATAGCCTCTCTTCCCTAAATGAATGTGACGAACGACACCATAAGGAAGAACATGACCACAACACTACAACCATGTTTAAGAGCACCTGAATGAGCACAAAGCACAGACCACCTACACAAAACTGAGCCAGAAGCCAAAATGTCTCAACATTAAACAAAAGACTCAACACTAAACAAAAGTTGCCTATCTTACTTTTACTCAAAATCTTGCTTTTCTGATCCCATATCCGCAAAGTTAAGATGTAAGAGGACTTCCACCAGCTATCAAACACAAGACCGGTGACATCACCATCCATCTGAGCTATTTGTGTTCTAATGGGATAAACAACTCGTGTTCTAGAGAGCACCTCTGTGGCGTTGAGAATGCACACGCCTGCAGACTGGATGGAGACGTCTTAAGACGCTTCTACTGAGAAACCCCACTAGTGTGCTTGCACTGGAGATGGTTTGTGAGAGGAGGGAGGCTAGAAGTTTAAAGAGGTGTACACTTGCACAATGGTTTCAGCCTCCCGTGAGGCGTGAGTCTTTCAACCATTGCAGTCCTAGTCTAGAAGCCAGTAGCTGATACTACAGACACACTGACAAAGAGTTGGCACACAGTTAACATATGAGGACATGGTTTACAATTGGATCACAGATACATACACAACAGATGCCATATAGGTACACTAACATGGGACAGCTGCTTCATCAGAGTATTAGTGTTCATTCAAATGCCTTTAAGGATTAAAAGCATTGAAATGTCATCAGGTCGTTTAGAAAAACAAAAAATGAACCATTTGTGTCTGCTGCACATGATCAAGCATCTGTGTGTCCATGCAGCTCTCCAGCAAACAGGATTTCTCTTTTAAGAAAAGAAAACAAAAACTCATCCAAATCTCAGTTGAGTGATTAAAAAAAAAAGCCTGTAACATAACATACATAGGCTGTGAATGTCCATAACCGTCAATCAAACACACACACATGTACACACACACACACACACACACACACACACACACACACAATTAATAGCCACTTCAGCTATGTTCCCATGGTTACCACTGCATTCGGCCTAAATTATATAGATTTTGACATTTACATTCTGAGTGCAACACAGCAAAAAAGTCATTTGGCATGGTTTAAAGAAACTCACACATTAGAAAAGAAAAATGATTAAAGGTCCTTGATCTTTCAATCTTTCCATAACTATGAATAAGAAAAAGGAGATTGGTCACTGGTCATGGAACCGTTATTGTTGCGTTTAAAACTCCTCCAAAAGCCTGCTTTAGGCTTTGACCGTTATTACGGCATGATAATCCTATTGTGCTACAAGAGGTTATTAATATCGTAACTAGTAGTGTGTACTACTAAGCTTAACTACTAAGCTTACATTGTAATGCATTCAACAGAAAAGTAGTGTTATGAGTGATTTTCTTATGCATTTGTAGAAATTGCATCTGTAACAGAAAATGCCAGACCTCCGTTTGACATCCGAGATTATTCATTTCTTTCTTTCACATCTTCATAACAAATAGACATAAGCTATTTGTCCTCAAAGACATGCTTGTTTGCTTGCCTTATCCTTTAAGTCCATAATCATTTGAAATAGCTGCT
Organism: Sardinella longiceps; assembly: GCA_027497455.2. Classification (NCBI taxonomy): domain Eukaryota; kingdom Metazoa; phylum Chordata; class Actinopteri; order Clupeiformes; family Clupeidae; genus Sardinella; species Sardinella longiceps. Next base: position 3,041,371 of record JAODXP020000025.1, read on the forward strand.
ACGGGAGAGACATCATAAAGTAACAGGGAAAAAATGTTAAGGTGCTACAGACCAGGCTGTTAATATAATTCTTTGTTTAAACAGGTGCATTTCATGTCATCTCAAATTATTTGAAATAAGAATTCTGTTTTAGAAAAAAAAAAAAAAAAAAGAATTTAAATTGGAGACATCTGCTATGGGTTTAGCACCACACTTAATGCACTCCACACATAAGAACTCACACACACACACACACACACACACTTACAATCACACATGCACTCTCACACACAAACACACACACACACACACACACACACACACACACACACACTCTCGAACACACTTACAATCACACAAATACACACACACACAAACACACACACACAAACACACACACACACAGTGTTGTGATTACTCTCAATCCTGGGGAGGCCGTGTGGCCTGGCCCTGCCCTGCTGGGGTGCTGGCATCACTGAGGAAGGCAAGCGGGGGAAGGCCCTGGTGAAGCAGGGGACTCAATTTGGTGAGGAGCCCCGTGCGGGGCATGGCCTGGAGGGAGGGCAACAGCTGAGCCAGGCTGGGCGGCTGGAGGGAGTACAGACCTGCCATGCTGATGGAGCAGGGGCTTGGGTTGGGGCCGGAGGTGGAGGTGGAGGAGGAGGAGGAGGGTGAGGAGGACGACGACGAGGAGTTAGACAGGGAGGGGCGGGAGAGGGCGGGCTGGCTGCTGTTAGGAGACCGTAACAGAGGACGGTGGTGGTGGGATCGCCTCTTCTCCTGAGCTTTAGACTCTACAGAGACATAAAGACACACATCTCAGTCACTCACACACACACTCACACACACATTCACACACACATTTTCACACACACACTCACTCTCACACTCACACACGCAGCACGCACACACAAAGCATACACAAAACACACACATACACACCCTCTCTTCCTCAAAATGCTGGGGTTTAAACAACAAAAGAGATCACCACAACATACTGGACAAATCAAATGTATTAGAATAGGACCTGAGCACATATTCACTAGCAGCGCAGCTACAAGACCAGGGTTTAGCCACCACTTAAACAGGCCAACAATGCATCACAAATTCAGTAGTACACAAGGCTTTATTTACATTCTCATGTACAACTAATAGGCCTAAGGGTCACTTAAAGGGCACAAAACTCCTTAACTACAATGCTGTGGACAATCCTTCCATCTGTCTAACAGGAAAACCACAGCACACTTCCACTGCTCCTGCCTCCCAATTCTATTGGTGTTGTTCTGAAATCAACTACTAACTGAATTTGAAAATCACACAGCAAACTGTATACACGCCAACATAAAAGCAGCTCCAAACCATAGACTGTAGTTTTGTAACAGGAACAAATAAATAAATAAATAAATAAAAGCAACTTGTTGAACTTTCTAGAAACTGAAGCATTTACACCAGTGCAACGGAACCATGGTTTTTGTAACAACTTCCAGGTGAACTACTAAACTGGGCTGCATTTCCAAAACGTAGTTAAGATGATCTTAAGCCTAAGTAGTTCGCAGGTTCACACGTAAGACCATCTTAACACTGACCATTTCCCAAAACATTCGTTGCTTAAGATGATTCGTGAGATCACTCGCAGATCTACGTGTGATCCAGAGTAATCGTAGACCGCTAAGATGATCTTAACCAGAAATAATTAGGCTACTCAGTGGAGACATCTAGAGGATATGAGGTGAAAACAGGCCAAGTAGGCCTACGCCATCATGTTGCTTTGACAGTTTCGTTGTACAAAGATAGGTCTCATAAAAATATCAAATTATTGTTGGGTGTTGATACATTGCCATACGAATTTTAGCCTATATCCTGAAAAAAAGCTGGGCATCTATGGTAGCCTAAGTAATTTATGTGAGCACTTCATTGAGTGCTTCAGTGGATGTCAAATGAAAACAAAAGTTTTAGGTTTTCCCAAAGCGCAAGTTAATTTGTATGGCGGGCACAGCGGGGACGCAGATGTCTCTGTCTCCTTCTCTCTTCCTCTCTCGCGCAGGAAGCACCAAAATACACTGTTGCCTATTTTTTAAACATTAATTAAAATGTATTGTTAAAGTTCTGTAAATCTGCGCTACATCAGTGTGCCGACCGTTTCTTATTTTTACGTTTTTCCATAATTGTCCAGCACCTGCGCTGGATGTGCACACCACTCCACTACACTTCACTTGTGGGGAAATTGTCATTGATTCATCATCTTAAGACATGAAATCAGTGATATATATATCACCTCGCTATTTCAAACATGACTTAGAAGTTGGCGTGGAATTAATTTTGGGGAAAAGGCCTACACACGAGAGAAACGTTGGATTTTATTATTATTATTTAGCCTATTTAATTGAATGAAACAGGGTGTACCAGAGAAGCTCTCCGGGTAAAACACATATGATAACGGTGAGTATTTAGCCTAGACTCTAGACGTACCCCTAGCGGTAGCAAATTTGAATTTGCACAGAGGATACGTCTAGAGGCCACTGATAGAAACCCGTTGTAGCCTTCCTCTGGCGGCGGATAACCAATCACAGCGCGGTATGTGTACAGGAAATCGTAAGGCGGGCTTTGTACGATGACGACAGCCCTGCTCAAACCAGAGCGGAATCGTCTTTGGCTTTAGTTTTGGACGAATTGCACTTGTCATTTTCTTTGAAAGTGAAACAAGAAAGTGCACTGAAGTTTTTCGTTCTGAAAAAGATGTCTTTGCCGTGTTACCGACGGGCTACGGGAAAAGTTTGATATACCAGCTGGTACCACTGGCCGGAACGCTAGCCTATTACGTGGAGAGGCAGTTTAAAAGACAACGCAATCACCCGCCCCTCCATTGAGGTACAGTCTATCAGTGATCTTCAGACTATACATTCTTATGATATAGTCTGGCGTGTCAGGCTAGTGAGTATTAGTAGTAGGCTACAATATTGTCATCCATTTTAAATAATGTAGCAACTAGCATCAAAAAACACATTATTTGATGTAATTGATTTATCGTACTCATCTCCGCTGGGTGAATCAGCAACACGGCATTGAACAGCGCACGCCTTAAGAAGCTTCTTAACATGAACGCGCGTGAATTTTCATAAGTGCATGTTTGGGAAATGCGTGTAGAGGAAATTAAGAATCTTCGTAACATCACTCGTTCGCTCATTCGTAGCCACTAAGATCCATCGTTATCGGGAAATGCAGCCCTGGCTAGTTAGTGAACAAAAATACCTAAAATAAACATTTCTCTCCATTCGAAAGTGCTCCGCATTGCTGTCGGAGCCGGTGTGCGGATGGCTTAAGGTACAAACATTCTAAAACCTTGTACATACAATTTGTCGTTGAATGGGGACTACATGAAAAGTTTGATTCACACCATCACACCTCCTTTCTAAAATGGTTTTGTCTGGTTGCAAATCTTCAGACTGAATTGTCCAGAGCTGTGTGCTTTAGACAAGGCAAGGAAAAAAAACCCTTAAACTTTTTCACTTGATATCTAAGAAATATAGTCAGACAAAAAGCCCAGAGCACAGAGAATCAGGAGCATACAAATAAGGCCACAGAATAAACATTTCTACAAACAGCAGGTTCTCTTCATCCAAGCTCTAGTGTCTCAAGGCAATCGATTTCCCAAACAGCCACAGAGTGATCATGGCAACCAGTTCTATCACATGCTCACGCATTTTTCACGCACAGTCCTAAACACGCCCACATAATGTAGGCTCCTCCCCCGGATTGACATGGAGGTGTGTCTTCTGTGATCTTACCTCTGACTGGTCCCAGGGCCCTGTGGGTGGGCCTGTGAGTGGTGGAGGATGAGGAAGAGGAGGAGACGGGGGCGTGGCCAGAGGGACCACAGCCAAACGTGAAGCTGGGGGAGCTCTTGAGCTGCGGGGACACCTGCTGGCCACTGTGGGGAGCGCCAACACTGCCGCTGTTGCTACGCGTCCGGTTCAGGGAGTTCTCTGAGGCTGAGGTGCTCAGGCCACTAAGGGACAATAACAAACAATAGTATACTTATTTTACTATTTATTATTGACTTTATTAATTACTTAACTATTAAGTATCTACAAGACCATAGGCTAATGTGTTGACAGTTAATGTGATCTATCAAAAATAATTTCAGCATTTTGGTACTGAATGAAAGGTAAAAGGTTAGTGTAAAGCCCACTAACAACATTTAGGCCAAAATATATCAGGAGTTCCCAGGAGTTCCATGGAGTTAAAATTGCACATACATTCATATTTGGAACTGTCTGAATATATGGGTACTTATCGTTTAACAAATTTTAACAAACGTTAAACAACAATGAAAACACTCAACCGATGCATATAAATCAACCAATTTAAAAAGCAGCACTTTTTAAATTAAAATGTTGCCTTCATAGAAACCAAAGTGTAGTAGCGTGGTAGCATAGCAGTGGCGAGCAAACCAGTAGCAAGCCAAGTTGCTTTAGGGGAGACCTTGACAATTGACATATACGAGTCACATTAAATAAAATGCATTAATGCAGTTTAGCTTAGTTTTACATTTAGTTTTGCTTGTCTGACTGGATCTTACGTGCTCTTGGGCGGACTGCCGGTTTTGGAAGCGTTCCTCCTGACGCTGGTAGTGACTCCTTTACTGTTGCGCACATGCTTGAGCAAAGAAGCACGCAGGTTTGGCAGGGAGCTGTGCTCGGACAGGATAAGTCGTGGCCAAGGGTTACACTCCGCCATGTCCAAAGCTGCCACGGCCACAGCGCGACCCACCTTACGCGCACACACAGACACACACACATAAAGACACACATCCTGTTATCATGCCAGTCATGACATCATGCTCAAACACACCAGTGGGTGAAGGATTAGAGGAACAGTAGACTACGAGGTAAACAGGGATGCATTTCCCATAACTACAATTGCTAAACAGATAGCGACTTAAGCAGTTACAGCAGCAACTGAGGTGATTGACATTGGGTAAAGTTAACAACTGTAGTTTTAGGAAGGGTACCCCAGGTCTAAGAAAAACACCTAGTGCTCCTTTACCTGCTCGTAGATATCGGGGGTGTATTTGGGTGGGAAGGTGGGAGGAGGCGGTGGTGTGGCTCGGCCATTATCATGGCACGCAGGGGGAACGGCATTGACCGAACGGCCAGTGTTGTAGTTACACTCCAGAGTATAGCTGCAGACATGGTAAAAGAAAAGGCTCATCAGAAATCTGAATCACACTGGAACACTTTTTCCATCAAGCAATAAGGTTTAACACGGTGTCGACAATGATTGCCTAAACCTGTACCCGTCAGCCTTTACACTTTCAGACTTTTTTTTCTCTCACATGGACAGCCCTACAAACACACACACACACACACACACACACACAAACACACATTTCACACACTCTTTTAACTCTCATTACATCATTAATTTATTCTCTGGAAGAACACAATAATTGTATTTGCTTATACAGTACCAGTATAATGAGATTAACTTAAAGTAAGAATGTCTTGACTGTTGATTAAGTGTTGTTGCTACACAATATAATTACTCAAACAACATAACTTGATAATAACAACTTACAATAACAAACCCCCATATTCAGGTTTGTGATGCTTGTGTACTTTAAAAAGAGTCCAAGAGTATGGAGCCATTGCTATGTCATACTGTACCTATGGACCAGGCCGATGGCTTTATGAATGGCCACCCTTCCACTGCCCTCTTTTGATTGGCCGTCACGTTTGTCCCGCGCATACATGTTCTTCTCAGAGAAGTTACAGCCCAGGAAGTCAAAGTGGGCTGAGTTCACAGCGATCAGCTTTGGGTAGAGCAGATTCTCCACCTTCACAGCAATGAGAGACAAATGAGAAGGAGTACAAGACAGTTTGCAGCTGTTCAACTTCAATTCAGGGTAGGGAGTAAAAATAGACCTATGTTAATGGAAACTGGGACACATTAGCCACACACACACACACACACACACACACACACACACACACCTGATCATTTTCATCAGTCAGGTTGTTCCCATACATGAAACACCCTCGCTTGGAGGCGTGCCCGTGGAGGTCCACATAGTAGGCCACGCCACTGTCTTGGGGCAGGATGTGCTCTACGGGAGCCGTGCACTGTGGTGCTGGAGCCGCAGAATTAGCCGCCGTCTCGTTCTCGTCACAGGGCCCCTCCTCCCGCTCTACAGCGTCCTTCTCCCAGATGCCTCCACCGCCTGACTCGCCCTCCGCCACCTCCAGCTGCATGGGCAGGCCGGGAGCGGTGATGGCTAGCCCGTCGCCGCTGCGCTCTGCCTCGTTCCTCCGGTTGAGCCGCTCCAGCTCGCTGGGCTGGTTGGCCCCGGGGCCTGAGCTGGTGGGGCCCGTCTGAGTGTTGGCCAGGTTGGAGGTCTTGGCACTGAGGGGGCCCTGGCCTGGGGGGGAGGGCTTCCAGCAGGGGGGCTGGGAGCCGAGGCGGTTGTGCTGGTGGTGGAAGAGCAGCAGGGCTTTGGCCCCGTAAATGGAAGGGTGCAGCTCAGGACTGGGGTTCAGGTACTGCCGGTTCAGGTTGACCCCACGCGAGTCCGTCCTGTGGTTGCGGGGGAAGATTACATCACCTCCTGAGTGTCTCTCTAGAACTCACTCTGTCAAGATTGTCTGTCTGAATCACATTACACCCCAGCCCTGCCTTTGGGCAACAGGGCTAGATGACACAACCCTTTAGAGTGGACAACACCTCATGTCTGAAATAGGATCTAGTGAAATGCAATACTAGGACTTAATCTGCTCTTTTATGGGCAGTGTGGTAATGAAATCTGCATGCACAGTGAACAGACAGATCACAAACTCATATTAACCTAATTAATGCACTCCTGCTGAGACTTGATATAAAAGTATCCGGGAAACAAACTTATTTCATTCAACATTTACACAGATTGCCCTTTGACATCTGGCTGACCTGTAGTGACCCCTGACGACCCCGTCTGGGTTGAGCATGGGAATGAGTTTGAACACAAACATCCTGCGTAGCATTTGGGCCCGTGGGTCGTCCCGGTTGAGGATGAACTTCAGGAAGCCGTTGAAGACAAAACTGGATGGCGTCTCTCCTGGGTGAACTCGACTACTCAGGAAAAACACCTGACAAGGCCCACAAACAGAGCAAACAACAAGTCACCAGATTTTAGCTCTCAACATAAGCAGGCACATGGGAATGCTCAGTTATACCCCAGAATAAAACATCTTCCATAGACAGATGCTCAAAGCAACTGAAAGAAAAACTCATAAACTAACTTCTCAATCAACCTTAAATCTTGAATAGCAATGGCAATTTTCTAGATCTACTTTTGCTTGTCAAGTGATACAAGAGTCATTCAAACATCCATCATGAAATCTGCCCATTAGGCATTAAAAAAAAATATTAAAAACTAGGTAATGCACTCCTACCCTTTTCCCTATGAAGCGATGCGCTCTGGGAGTGCTATGGTCAGGGAAGAGTTTGTCCAGCCTTGGCTCCCGCTCGTCCTGAATGCCATGGCAGGAGGACACAGTGAGCAGGTCCACGCGGTGCCCATCCAGAGAGTGGCACAGAAGCTCACGGTGGTAATACACAGAGTCCACAGGACTGGGGAGAGACACAACACCATGCTCAAACACCAACATAATCGGCATACCCAGAACACTTCACTCAGAAGTGAAATAGTGTGTGTGTGTGTGTATTTGTGTGTGTGTGTGTGTGTGTACCTGCATGGCCCCAGAGAATGTGTGGTGCTGAGCAACTTCTGGTCCATCTGCTGCAGCATGTCCTGACACTCAGCGTAAGAGAAGGGGTAGCAGAAGGCAAAGTAGGTGGTGGCACCACGCACCTCCAACAGGCGATGGACAAAGGACAGGGTGAACTGATTCTCGGACAGCTGCGGAAACAAACCCAGAGGCGGAACCTCTCGTCAGCTCTGACTGCCACCACCCTTACACAACCACTCACTTCACACACCCCATTAGCAGACATAACAGGTTCCAGCAGAGGAGCAGTGACATACACTGAGCCTGACAAAGCACATTAGGCACTGCTAAAACAGCTAAAAGACAGCAAAGCAGATGATATCATCCAATGACTCCAGCAAAGGATGTGGCAATGGGTGACTGGTTGGGTGGAAGGGGGGGGGTGCTTTGCTGGCATACCTCAAACGTAGGCCGTTCTCGAATCCTCTCCCAGCGCGTCTTGATGGGCAGTGTGCGTACAAACGGGGCCATGCCCTGAGAGTACAGCTTACTCTGCTTGTTCATGTTCATGACATTAATCTTCAACACCTTTCCTGGCGTGACACCCCGCACACTGAAGTAGAACCAGGACCTGAAATGATCCGAAAGCACAAATTCACATACAATTAGAATGCCAAAAAATGCCAGGATATCACAAAAAAAATTCTCAGTGTCTGACAATCTCCTACTCACCGGTTGCCGTTCTCAAACTCGGTGTCTGCACAATCTGGTTTGGTCCAGATGTTGAACTCGTAGTCTGGGGTGGAGAGGGAGCCATTGTTGCTGTTGCCAGCAGGCTCCCCATCTGATCCGGCCCGGTCCACTCTCTCCACCCTGGCCAGGTTCCCAGAATCAAACCGAGAGCTGAAAACCACAGGGCCAAACCGGGCCTCCATGATGGAGCTCAGAGTCCAGGGTCCACCAGCGTCTATTCAGAGCTCACATCATCTATCTCCAGTCACTATGGAGGAACTACACAGCAGGTTTTAAAAAGGGTTTAAAGAACTTTTCAATACAAGAGGAACATCAAGTTTCACCACTCATTCAACACCCATATTAAGCATCAATTAGACAGTCTAATTTTCAACAAGTGTACCCATGATCTGTTGTCTGGATGAAGCTCTACGAAAGGTCGGTCTGGATATAAAGGAAGGAATATCTCAGCAAACACTGGTTGAAAACAGAAGCCTAGGCCATGACCGTAGCGAACCAACCCACAGTAACGCTAAAGCCACAAAAGAAGAGCAGTGCTTTGGCAACAACAGAGCGGCCCGGGGGTCACACTGCGACCCAACGGTACGGTAAGGTTGCCGAGTCTTATTATGACAATTTAATCTAATGACAGGATGCATAAAAATAAACCCGTTAAATTTACGCCAATAACATTGCTATCGATACATAGCGTCAAACCTAACCCAGCTCTCGCTCACCAAGATCATCCTAGCTACATAGCTTTAGGCTAATAAACGGAGGACACTGGAAGTATCGATAGTCCCTGTAATTTTAGTAAATGACAACTATGCAATCAACTTTGTTGAAAAAAAGCAATGCCCATAAATTAAATCCAGGAAGCGATGGGTCGGAGTGGTGCTGGATTGGCTAGGTTGCTAATGACTACAACACAAAACATCTCACCCAACCTTGGAGCCAGATAAACAATATTGCTGTATTTTGAAACAAAACAAAGCGATCACACGCTGTGTCAGTCGACGGATGTTAAATCAACCGGGATGACAAACCAGTTTGAGCAGAATAGTGGTAAAACTACGAACCCATTTGATCTATTTCGCTTGTTCTTTTAGCTTAGCAGAACATAAGACAGCTAACGTCAAGGTTGACGTTGGCTAATGTTTATAGACCGATATGTTTTTAAAAGCAATAGTGTTATGATGGTCGCCATGATTTACTAGTACGCTGTCTAACAATTACCAATAAACGAGTGCTTGAAATAGCAGATGATTTGTGCAATCAGAATACCTCTTCTCCGTTCCTCTCCTCCTTCCTCCCGTCCTCTGGTCTTTAAACCCAAACAAACCCACTCAGCCAAAGAGACCGTACGACACAGATGCTCAAGTCAACAATCACTACGCCTTCTTCCTGTTTCGTCAGGACGACGAAAGACTCGTAATCGATGCTGGTCTGGTCGTAATAAAATAGCTGAACAGGTACAAAAGATAGACCAGAGAATTTTTAAGACGGAGAGGGTTGAAATACATTTACTACAATAGCCAATAATAAGATTGTTATAAGATTAATAGCATTTTGTTATTTACAAGACAAATTCGCTTAACACAATGGCAGCCAGATTTACTTGTTTTAAATCATAGCCCACTTTGCCTTATATTGAGAAGACCATTTTGCATTGCTATAAACAAAACATTTCATAGCCATTGCCTTTTCCCAAACATTATAATAGCCTAATGTTACTATCACAGCCAACCAGACGCCAGATGTCGCTAGAGATCTTAAATTCAAGCAGATAGGCCTTTGCCAAAGAGAATGTGATCTACTTTGGATTGTAGAGTAGACTAGGTGCGCAGCATCATGGGAACAATTTAAGTGTATTTGATTGACTGGTTAATTGGTTGATTGAGTACACTAGATGCCCATGTCTATTCTGTTCCATTAATATTTAAATGAAATATTCGGATATGAGTCTGTTTTACGCATGACGAGTGCTAGTCAGTCGTTGTGCCTACAGTAGATTCGATTTATGTGATAGGCTATGTAACGACTAGTTCTTCTCAGGACAACATACGAGACCATTAGCTAAGTTCGTGGAGAAAAGTATCACCTCCTTCGAGCCGGATTTGAACCAGCGACCTAAGGATGTCAGCATAACCTCTACAGTCCTCCGCTCTACCAA
>JAODXP020000025.1:3052057-3087057 GCA_027497455.2 Sardinella longiceps
CACACAGATCTGTGCTGGTGAAAACAAAACTATATTGTGCTCTTCCTGACTATCTGATGGAACGAAATGATATGAGTGGAGCCAGTAGGCGTATTCGCCTTGGTCAGGAGAAGATGGCATCAGATGACTCCTCATAATCAGCTTTTTTTTGAGAGGGCCAGGTGGTGCCTCTGTCGAAACATCGTTGAAGGCATGCGTCTCAGTTGAACCTCCAAGTTAGGTGTGCTGGGCATTCAGCTCATCTGAATTGGTCCGACCCAAATGACCGACCACATTACAGCACAAAGTGACATTACAATAGCTCTCTGTACAACATGCGCAAATCAAGGTAAATTCTCGTATGGCAGTATGCTCCCTGCTGTCACCATATTAGGAGCGCTGTCTGTTCCAATAGTGGTGATTTTGTCAGCTATCCCCCACAAGCGATGTCGAGAAACTGCCTGGCACATGCTTCCGCAAACTGAGGCTCCTCTGTGTCTATAGGACAGACAAAGTAGCCTAGATGAGAGTAAGTTCGCTAGTAGGCCTAATAGTAAACAACTAGCAGTCATCAAGAACAAACAAATTGTTGTAGTGGTAATTCGTGGTGTCGTGGAAATTAATAATTAATTTAATTTACGTCATTTAAAATTACATAATGTAGCCTACCTAAAGCAAAGGAGTTCCTAGCTGGCATCGATTTAGGTGTACAGTAACGCTGAGGTGGTTGTTGTTGTTGACTTGATTTGTATTTTCCTCATTATAGTTCTTCTCGTAGGAAGTTTGTATGACGGGTCACCTGTGACCGCTGGGAGAACAGGCTCCAGCCCATAATCTTCAACCACACTGATGGGTTGACAGCTGGTGGCAATGTACTGAGCCAGAAGATGGGTTATCTTGACTGAGAGAGCTGTGTTGACGGGCTAGCCTTCACTGCACTCAAACATAGATATTTTGACAAATGTGGCTCTTCACATCAGTGCTAGGCCCGGGATCTTACACATTAGCTAAGGGATGCTTTGCGTTTAGGTGATACACTTTCTACTTTAGACTTGAAGAGTTCCTGGAGTAAACTAATTCCGCATTGCACAAGGTGCAAACAACCTTAGTTTGGACTAAGTAAACTTTATTGCTCTCTGACCCTGAGAAGTCACAAATATAGTTAAGTAGGTCTTTGCACATGGTCTTTGCTCATACTGTTCAGGCCTTATGCAGGTAGGCTACCCTGTGTCCTTTTCTAGTGAAATTTTTTGGTTTTGGACTGGGAGCACTGGATTTTTGCAAACACGATTACAGGGTTTATGGAGCTAGAGAATTTAGGTATTTCCTAAATAGCCTTTTTCATGTACTACTGTTAGAATAATGTGACAATTCTACGAAATTTGCGTTTGCGCTGATATTACGCAGCATGGCTCTACAGGCCGATCAAAAATCGGCATATTATATGGTTTATCGGCTGATCGCCGAGCATGGCATATCCATTTTCATAATCAGGTAGGCAGGCTATGTTAACGCGGGCTACATTCAATGTGTTGATAATAAATTGCTGGTTCATTTTAAGTTCATATTGCAGTACCTTGTTGGCTAGTTGTGGGTCAAGCCATAGTGTAATAGGCCATAGTTGCACTTTGAAGTCTACAGAGGACAGGATTGCTCACGCTACTAGCATATCTGTCGTTTGCGTCCATGATTTTAGACGCTGTTATCTCCGATGATCTGTGACATAATGACACATGTTTGATACAACTCCTCAACGCAAATCTTTCTATTTGACCAGATTTCGTAGTAGAATAAATAGTTTTAATCAAGTAGTTGTCCCAGCCCTACCAATTTCATAAGGGGGATTGGGATACTGGTGTGTTCACATCACTCCAGAACTTTGCTGGCCTTAACGGACCATTCAGACGAGGCAGGCCGACGGCAACGCTCGTTAACGCTCACATCAGCCAGTCAAAATCATGAATCTTTTGACGCCCTGTTTTGATAGGACAACGCTCGCTGCCGCTGGCACGTCATCCGGCAAAAGTTTCAACGCTCTGTAGCCAGCGTTGTCCTATCAAAACACAGCGTCAAAAGATTCATGCTTGTGACTGGCTGATGTGAGCGTTAACGCCGAGCGTTGCCGTCGGCCTGCCGCCCCGTCTGAATGGTCCGTAATTGCAAAGCTCCTCACTCATGGTAATAGATGAATGCATGTCAACCAGTTTGAGTAGGAATTTAGCCTGGTCAATGAAGGAGCGCTTCCTATTTCTTTGGATAATTCCCCATCATTTGAGGCAATGAAGGGGTCTCTGGCCGTAACCTTAAGGGGAAAGTCTTAACCTTCCTGAGCAGGGCAAGTCAATCCAACCATGCAGCAAAATTTTCTCTAACTTTGCAATGAAGTCAGGCATCACATCAGTTATTTGGTGCCGAGGATGAGATGTATTTTTGTATCATTGGAAAATGCAGCATTCTACCTTTTAGGTAGGCCCTGAATGCCTGAATCAGTTCCACAAGATCAATGACAGTTCTGTTTACCCTGTAGTCCCAAATCCCAAGTCATTAAGATACTTGAATATGTCAGCCAAAAAAATGTCATCGAGCATGTAATTTAGATCTGTGCTTTTTTGTGCTTGCTTCTGCAAAGAAAAAATGTCATCTCCTCTCGGAGGTCACATCCACCGGACATTGTAGTGCAAAAGCAAGTTGTGATGCTCTGCATTCATTTCTGTTAGCAGCTGACAAAACGAGCGATGATAAATGCCTAATGCGGATGAATTAAAAATGCAATCCAATGTGCTACCAATGTGCCCCCGTCCCCTGCCTTTAGTTGTGCATTTTGGAATGCTTAGGAGCTGCATTTGAATAGGCCTGCCCTACACTTCTCACTGGTCTCGACTTCCTGCTAGTGGGCGTCAGGTGTTCAAGTTTGTGTCTATTTAGGTCTCTCTAGCCTGCTCTCAGAGTTATATGACGCTCTTAGAGTACATTGGCCTTCCTCCAAGTTCCCAACCCCCTCAACCCCCCTGCACCTGAGCCTTCCTCTTGCTTATCCAGCTCATCCAGCATGACACGAATGCATTTTGTCCAATAGCCTAACTTTTCACATTTTGTATGGGCATTTTGTATGACCTTAATAGGCATGCGCACAAATTGGTCAAATGTAATTGGTGAACTTGTAGCATTTGTGAAAGAAGTGTCCTCATGCCCTACTGTAGAACCGCAGTTCATGTGAAATTGTATAAATGTGAGGGAGAAAGAGAGCTGTACAACATAACAAATGTTAGTCAGTCATGTTTGTATGTATGTGTTAGGTTGAACAATACATGGTGTGGTACATAGGTCACTGCGTCAGCTAAGGTACTTTACATTAAATGGTGTCCCATTTCAAATTTGAATCTACCACTCTACAATTCATAACCAAGTGGTATTCATCATTCATTCAATCTGGTATTCATTTTCAATTTGGTCTTATGGTTCATATATTGCCAGAGAAAATTATCGTTCAAATAAGACTCCTCCCATAACGGGGCAGGAATTGTTTTGGCATATTTCTTTACTTATAGTTCTATAATAAGGCTGATGGTTTGGAAGGCTATTCTTGACAATTTTAGTCATTGTAATTTTATTAGATAATGTTCTCATTTAACCATTTAAGAAGAATGTGCCTATTCCTCCCTGTACATGCAGGCCTTGACCAAATTATTGCAATTAGGCAAATTTTTATTATCAACAGCAGTTGGAAAAAGCTGACTTCAACAGGATTGTTTATGAAAATCATTTAAAAAGTTTCATAATATGTTTTAATACGCTGATCATAAAGGTTATTTCGTTATGTGTTCTGTTATGACTGATAAAAAAATGTGTGCAAAGAGCCAGTGGTATGACGGTGTAGAAAACATTATTAACATACTGTAAAGCAAAACAAAACCATGGCGCACCAAGGGAGAGTCAGCATGTTACCCGGAAAAATCCATCAGCTGCTCTAACTAAAGAGGAAATTATCTGACTATAAGTACAGTTCCGGGGTGATGGAAGATGGCGTTGGACATTCCAGTTGAAATGGACCTCACAAAGTCAGACCATAGTGCCAGGGTGGGAACCTCAGAGCAGATAGCTGCAGATAGACGCAGAGGACAAGCACAGACCGTGAAAGTACAATAACAACAGCAAGAACATAATATTCCACCGTATCTGTAATGATGGAAGGGCAGGAACAGAATGGCTTAAAGAACATGCAAGCACACACACATCTAAATCATAGAAAGACAGTCCCAAGTCATGGAAAGACAGTCGAGTCAGGCCTAGCTCAAACAAAAAACATATAAAGCATATGGTTATAATAATATTCATTTACAAATAACATTACAGTTTGCTCCATTTCCTTCATGTCTTGCGTAAGTAAGTTAGTTCATCAGTAACAGTATTACATTTATGTTTATGTTAACGTTTATGTTTACGTTGATAGTGTAGTAGCTAGGACCTGAACATTTTCATGGAATTGGCACGGTTGTCATCGGCTCCACTTTGCGGTACATGTAGTTAAGTAGTCTACAAATTAATGCTAATGGTTATAAATCTAATTTTATTTTTATTTTTTTATTTTTTTGTCCTTTTTAGGTCACAGGACAGTCCAGAGGTTACTGCTCCATGTGCGGAATGGTCTGTGGAAATCAAACTGACACATGTTGACTGCAACCCCGCTGACATTTTGGTGCACTTCCAGGGTCAGTATGTGTCAACTTGTGAGTTGGACTACAACATACTGAGAGTAGAGATCCAAAATGCTGAGAAAGACAGGGGGCCTGTGGATGTAGGAAGACTTTGCTTAGTGGAGGACGACCTCACAGGTCGTTGGTACAGAGGAAGAGTTCAGAACAAGCAAAAGGAGCTCTTTGATGTCTTTCTCATTGATCACGGAAATGTTCTATCAGTCAGTGACAAACATTTGGCCTGTGCCTCAGATGAACTGCTCATGTTACCCCCAAAGATTGTCTGTGGATTTTTTGCAAATGTGTTGCCCATGGGTGAGTGTTGGACACCAGAGACAGGGAAGTACTTCTCATCCTTAATAGGCAGTTTCCTAAATGGGTACATCCATGCCTTGCTGCCACACAAAGTCCTCATACTTGAAGCACCTGATATCACCAAGGATTTATCAAGACTTAACTTTGGGAGACCTGTTGATACAGGGACTTTTTTGTTGCTTGTGGAAATGCTGACCGAAGTTCCAATTAGGCCGGACTGCGATCAGATTCCTGATCTGTTGATTGAAAACCAAATTGGAAAAGGACTGTCTTTTAAGCCTCCATGTGTTAAGGGGGTTGAAAACATTCTGTCATGTTGCTGTCCCAAGCAGACCATTGGAGAAACGGTAAAGGTGCGACTGAGTGCAGCAGTCAACACTAGTGCATTTTACTGCCAGATGATCTCAATGGAAGAAGAGCTGAAGTTAATGTCTGAGAAACTGGCACTTTTATGTGAGTCAAAGACTGAAAACATCAGAGATGCAGAAGAGGGAAACCTAGGCCTGCTCTGTGCCATCAAAGGCAAAGATGAGAAATGGCACAGGGGCTATGTGCAGTTTCTGCCAGTAAATTCACAAGTTCGAGTTCTCTTTGTTGACTATGGATACTGTGAATTGGTGAAGGTTGAAAATATCTGCCCACTTCCTTCTGATTTCCTTATGAAGCCAATCATGGCTTTCCCATGTGCATTGTCAAGCATTAATCAAGAAAATGACGCTTTGAAGAAGGAGCAACATGATTTGCTCATGAATGGACTTCTTGGCAGTGCTTTGAGTATCAAAATAAATGACTTTGACAAGGAACAGAATTTCTATCATGTGACATTGTGCAGTGCTGAAGCCGACCCAGAGGTCAAAATTGAGGTAACTCCTGACATTGTTGCACAGACAAGTAAAGTGCACGATCACAACATGTCTTTAACATTCATCCCATTACGATGCACAAATGAGACAAAAATTATACCAGCCAATATCCCCAAGGAAGACTTTGAAGTTGGCGCCATTTTTGAAGGTTATGTGGAACATGTTCTCAGCCCAGGTAACTTCTGGATAAGAACTGCAAAGCGAAATAAAGACTTTGAATGCTTGATGAACACATTGGCTGATTACATCACTACATTACAACCGAAAGAAGACATTCTTGAAAATCCAGTGCCTGGCGCACTTTGCCTAGCAATGTATGAGAAGGATCTACACTATTACCGAGCCATAGTCACAGACATTCTCGAAAATGGAGCAGAGGTGTTTTTTGCAGACTTTGGCAATATTGAAAAGGTGCCAGGCTGGCTGATTAAAAAGCTGCCTGAGAGTTTCACCACTGAACCCGAATTTGTGGTGAGCTGTGCTTTGGCGCATGTGCTACCAGTGGAAGATGTTTGGACTGAAAATGCAACAAACTACTTCAGGCAAGCCGTGTCAAATAAAGCCCTTGAAATACACATCATCCGCAAAACAAAAGAAAGATATCTTGTGGACTTGTATGAGATGGGAACACAAAACAGTGAGAGCATTGGACTCCGCATGACAAAAGAAAATGTTGCACTGTATTGGAGATACACAACGACAACTGCTTCCATGGTGGAACAATTGAAGAAGTACAAGACGAAAGCTGTGAAACCAAAGCTTCTGAAACAAAGATCCACAGCAAGAACACATGAGAAAATAATCACTGATAAAGGACAGAGAATTGAGGAAAAAGCAGAGAACCAAAATCCTGGCAGAATCATTCCAGAGCGCTCTGACAAATTGAAGATGCAAAGATTTAAGCCAGGTGAGGAATTAATTGTTCGGTGTTGCAATCTTGCTTCCCCTTCAGATTTTTGGTGCCAGCAAGAGAGTCAGATTAGCAAACTAACCAAACTGATGGAAGAAATGCAGGTGTTTTACCAGACACATGATGTGCCATTGACGTCTGGTGAAGTTCTTTGCGCAGTAAAGTTGGTGGAGGATGGCAAATGGTACAGGGGCTGCCTTGTTTCAAGAAAACTGATTCAGTGTCATGTGGCATTGGTGGATTATGGACTTGTCATACAAGAGCAGATGTCTAACCTTCGGACACTTGTACCAGAATTCAATTATTTGGAAGGGCAGTCATTCAGATGTAGCCTATACAATCTTATTGAACCTGCAGATGCAAAGTCCTGGAGCAATGAGGCAATTGAGTCACTTAAAGAGTTTGTTTTTGACAAGTCTGTGAGTATGAGGTGCACCATTCATGCCGAGCTGTATGTGAAGAATGTAGGCTTGTGCAATGTTGTTGATCTCCACACGACTTCTGAACAAGCAACTACAATACTTGTAGAACAAGGTCTGGCTGTACAGGTACACCCACCAAAACCTCTTATTCCAACAGCATACCCAATTTCCTTCATGTACTCTTCCTTTGATCTCAAAGCAGGAAGCAAAGAGGAAATTTATCCCACACATGTGACAAGTGCATGGGAGATATATTGCCAGCTGGGTAGAAATGGGAAGGATATTGAAGACCTGATGCAAAAGGTTGCAGAAGAGAGCAGCGAGACACTTGATTCTCTCAACTCTGAAGTCAAACCAGGAAGTCTTTGTCTTGCGAAATACTCTGAGGATGGGACATGGTACAGAGGGATCAGTAAGCCTGTGATCTCTAATGAATTGCTGAATGTGTTTTTTGTTGATTATGGAAACTCACAGATTGTCGAGAAAAGTAATGTTAAGCCTCTTCAGCTCAGAGCAACAGACCTGTTGATGACCCCTATGCAGGCCTTGAAGTGTGGTCTTGTAAACGTTCCCAAAGGAGAAAAACTGGCAGAGGTCAATACCTGGCTAGAGAACAACATTTTAAATAAGCCCATTCAAGCTACATTTGTGACCAAAGACAGTGATGGAACTTTCAGTTGTGACCTGTTTGATGGTGATACCCATGTCAATGAGAAAGTAAGAGAGATCATTACTGCCCTTGAAGAATGCGAGAAGGGTCCTGTCATTGAAAAAGGACCACCTCAGAATCCCAAAGCTGTCAAAACAGTGAATAATGTTGGGCATAGAAACAAATTGCCCGCAAAGCCAGAGTTCAAAAAGGTCTTCAAGAACATCAGTGTTCCTGCAAAGTC
The DNA here is from genome assembly GCA_027497455.2 of Sardinella longiceps. Lineage (NCBI taxonomy): Eukaryota > Metazoa > Chordata > Actinopteri > Clupeiformes > Clupeidae > Sardinella > Sardinella longiceps. The sequence continues at coordinate 3,060,134 of JAODXP020000025.1, forward strand.
CGGCAAACACTCAGAAAGTGGAAGAAGTCCCAACACACCGAGGAAACGGATAGAAATTAAAGCAACTGAAAGTAAAAAGCAAGATCTTGGACAGCTCCTCCAAAGTCAACATTGTGACATGGTACTTCCAAAAGTTGACTCCCTCCCCGAAGGTAAAATAAGGCCGGGCTTTAAGGGTGTCGGCTTTGTTTCCCATGTGGATTCCGCGAACAGATTTTTCATTCAAATGCAAGAGGATGAAGCAAACATACTTAAAATGGGCGAGGATCTCAATGCCTCAGCATTTAAGGATAAAGCAGAAAATATCACATCAAAAGTAAACAATGGTGATCTTCTTGCTGCTGAATTTGAAGAAGATGGTGCTCTTTATCGTGCACTTGTTACTGATGCCTCAAACAAAGAACATCTGGTCATTGAGTTCATTGACTATGGAAATGTAGCCACTGTCAGTCAGAGCAAGGTTTATAGATTAACAAGTGACTTTCTCTGTCAGCCCAGACTGTGCACACACTGCACTCTTGTTCAGACAAATTCCCTTGTGAATCATCCCTCATTTGGAGCTGTGGTTAAAGACAAACCTTTTGAAGCAGAATTTATCAGACAGAATGGAACTCATTGGGAGGTTAACATTGATCTGCAAGAATTCAAGCAACCAGATCAAGGTAATGAAATGGGAAATGCACTGACCCAAGATTCAAATGAAAACTCCAATCCTTGCCAGTCTGAAGCTGGCATTAAACCTGAGCAACATACTGAGCCTGAGGTCAGACCCAATGAAAGCATGTCAGTCCAAGAAAAGGGTCAGTTGGACAAGCAGTCTTTTACAGGAAGGCCCAGATATGTGAACAACACATACGTCAAACGACAACGAAATGTTTTCTGGAAAAGAAAAACAAAGAAACAGTACCATAAATTGCCAGTTAAGGTGAACACAAAGCCCACTCCCCTACAAACTAATCCTCCAGATTTAGTGCCCTCAATGAGTCTCGGAACACATATCACTGAGAGAAGCCCCTCTATCCTAGAATTTGTTCCCAATCAATATGGCTTGCACATTTCAAAAGGGCCACATTCTATCCCCCCTACAGAGCAAAACAGAGCAGAAATTCCACAGTCAATTACTAGAGAGGGACAGACAGAGGAAGGAACCCTTCTGACGGTTCTGGAGAATGGAGAGTTTTACATCCGACTTAACAGAAGTGCTGCCCAACTTGCTGCCCTTGAAAATCTAATTGATGAACATGAGCCAGAGTGGCATTTTGTCCATGTAAAAGATATGGCAGAAGGTCTAATGTGCCTGACTAAATCTCAAAGAAATAATACGTGGCATCGAGCAGTTGTGCATCATGTTCAACTTGACCAGAAAAAATGCACTGTTCAGTTTCTTGACCATGGTATCACAGAAGAGATATCAATGGGCTGTGTCAAAAGTCTCTGTGATGATGTGCGGGAGGTGCCAGTGCAAGCCATCCGTTGTAAATGGAATGGATGTAGTGCACCAATCACCGTGTTGAAACAAATTCTCTGCCCACTGATTGGTCAAACGATCAAAGTAATGTTTGTCTCCTACTCCGAAGCCCTTCAGTTGTGGAGTGTTGAAATCTTCATGAGTGAGCTGCTCATTCAGCAACAGAGAATACAGACTGGTTACTACAACGAAGCAAAAACACAACCTGTGTGTCTTGCTCACACAGAAGAATCTGCAAATAAGCAAGAAAATCAGCCAAGAAAATTGTTCATGGATCCTGTTACAATAGGGCAAGAGTACTCCGGTTTTGTAGCTGCAGTGACTAATCCAGGAGAATTTTACATTGCTCTTGACGATCAAGATCACAATGTGATTACAACTGCTGTGACAGACACATTAGAGAGCTTACCAGATCTTGTAAGTCCACTACCTGATGCACAATTCACCCCGGGAGCTGGCTGCTTGGTCAAGCATAAAGACACAATGAAATGGTGCCGGGCAGAGATACTTCATGTTGACAATGCATCAATAGTGATGAATCTTGTCGATTCAGGTGTTTGTACAAACGTACTATGGGAAAACAGAAGTCAACTGAAAATTTTACCTTCTGAGTTGGCTAGGCTGCCTAAAATCATCTATCCCTGCTTACTGCGAGGAATCAAGCCAGCTGAGGATGGACAGTGGTCAGACGATGCTGTTATCTTTTTCCAAGAGTTCATATGTCATAAAAACCTTCAGATTTACTTCAGACAATGCATCTCTGAGGCGCAATGGGAAGTGGATATTCTGACGGATGGAGTCTGTCTTGCTAAAGCACTTGTTGATGCCAACCATGCCTTGTACATTGACCGAATGCTTGGTCTTAGATTTGAACAAGAACACTCTCAGAATCTGAAACGTTCCCCTGTAAGACAAGTCACAAGCTGTTTGGCTGACACTTCGGAGTCTGTTCAAAAAACGAAGGGTACCAATGATGACCTCCCAACAGAGATGCCTCCATTGATCCCTGATGTGGAAGTTGTTCCTGCTGATCAGAAGGAACATAAGTGGAATGCACAAGTTATCCAGGGGCCTGAAAAAGCAGGAAGCAAGTCCAACAGCACAAAAGAATCCTCTGAAATAAATGCTGGGGTTAAACAATGTAAGTATCAGCCAGTTCACAGATGGCCCTAAATAGCAAAAAAAAATACTAGAATATTACATGCGTGTGAAATGTATATTGCCTTTAAATTAATAGTATGTCTGTCTACATATTTTCCACTCCAGGTGTTCTGCAATGAAGAGTATCCATACGAAGGTACCATGGGTTTCAGACACTTGGAACTACCTAAAGACTGTTACAGTTCACAGTTGTCAGTACAAGTCTGAATAGATGTATTGTTGTTATGACCTATACTATTATACTGCTATTATGTTTTAAGCGTTGTTAAACATGTGGAACTAATGAATAACAATAATTTTAGTTAACTTAATTACCAAAAATGATTCATTTTGCTGAGCATAGAAATTTAAACTTGTGGATTATAAGTGACAAAAAAACTTTTGACATGGGTGCATAGCTTGAAACCAGTTTGCTTTTACATATATTTTCCTTTTGTTTTACCAAGCTGAGTCTTGCTTTTGTATAGTATTTGTTTAGAGTATTTTAATAATGAGACCAGCAAATCAAGATCACCCTTATTCAATATTTTGTGTGAGATGGCATTGTCTCCTAGTTCAGGTTTTACAAAAGAACATTCAATGTAATGTTATTCAGTTAGTAAAAGATATTTTGTTTGAATGCAGCACTTGAAGTTTATAGATTTGTTTAGTTAAAATACATTTAATACATAACTGAAACATTATGGTTGGACAAATGCTAGTGTTCATTAAAATGAAGTGTAGAAACGGATTAAGCCTTTGAAAATTGCAGAAGTGTATCTGTGTATTGATTTTAAGTATTGGGGTAAAAAAAAAAAAAAAAAACTGTTGTCAGAAGTGGGATTCGAACCCACGCCTCCAGGGGAGACTGCGACCTGAACGCCAGCTGGCGCAGGATCGTCCGGGAAGAATGTTGAAAAATGTTAAACACTGTTGAAGTGAGGGCCAATCGCGTTTCTCCTATTTCAACATTTTAACATTCTCCGCCAAATCGCTGTCCCTGCATTTCGACATTTCAAACCTCTCGACCAATCAGGAGCGAGATGTGCTAAGTCTGGGAAGCTAAGCTTGTTGCCTCAGGGAGACGTTCGAGAAAACTATGGATTACACAAGCGTCAGTGGATCTAGCCTGCCAGCGGTGTTATTTTTATTTATTCGACATGGTGAGTACATATACATATATGACAGTGCTGCATTCTGTATGATAATGTCCAAAATTATCCTTACGTTGTGTGTTCTGTTGTCATTCTGATATTATTCAGCTAATCTTAACCGCACCGTTACCGAACAGGAACTTCGCTTGTTTTTCGCTGTTTTGGATATTAACGTGTCACATAGCATAACTATGTTGTATCTATAAAAACTGTTGAGTGAAGTTGTTGTTCCGATTTATTTCACTAACGTTGTATCGCACAACACTGACGGTACTTTCAGTCGTAGCCGTCAGCCGGCGTATAGCCTACTAGCAATGATCCATGTTGTTTACGGTAGGCTATGGTAGTGATACAGGTTCATTACACCGATATTACTGCATGACATTGCGTCGTTATCGCAGTATTTTTGTGTATAATAATGAATTTAGGCATTATAAAGGTTTCATGTCACTGTTATGTCCAGTGTGCGTCCCAGTCGTTTAATATAGCTTGGTTTAGCCTGTGTACAGGATGCACAGCTGCTGCTGTAAGCTAGCTTTAGCCTACTTGACAGCTGGTTTGTTTACATTGTACATCACATTATAGAACACATAAATAAATAAGCCCTGACCTACAATTGAAATTATATGAATAATATGTGTAGATGAGCCTATTTATCATTGATATCAGGTGCATTTTTTGTGCAGGATGTCAAACAATGATACTGTAAGCCTGCTCAATTATGTTTTTATCACTTTTTTTCTCAACATCTGCCCCCAAGGCAAGCCCCTCGGCGCACAAGGCGATGGCAGACACTGTCTGGATGGAAATGTCCTGCTCTGAAACATTGGGGTGGCCCGTGATGTCTTCACGCTTGCCCACGCCACTGCCTCCTCCACGCTGGCCTGTAGTCTCCTCTATGCTGGCCCGTCACGCCACCGCCTCGTCCACGCTGGCCCATCACGCCACCACCTCCTCCATGCTGGCCCGTGACATCGCCTCCCCTCCTCCACGCTGGTCCGCCACTTCCTTCATGCTGGCTATGATGCCTCCTCCACCCTGGCCCGTCAACGCCATCGCCTCCTCCTGCGCTGGCCCATCACACCGCCAACTACTCCACACAGGCCTGTGATTTCTCCTCCACGCTGGCCCGTGATGCTTCCTCCACCGTTACGCCACTGCCTTGTCAATGCTGGCCCTTCACACAGCCACCTCCTCCACGCTGGCCTGTGATGTCTCCCCCACGTCACCACCTCCCCCACAGTGGTCCATGGCATCGCCTCCTCCATGCTGGTCCACAACGTAGCCCTTACCATGGTGGCATGTGATGCAGCTCAAGATAAACCATGGTAAGCACCATCAATTGACCTTAGTTTATTGAAACTAAGGCATCACTCATCATATGTGTTATTAAATGTGTGTTAATTGCATGTTTTTTTTTATTATTTTTATTAGGGCGGTAAATGCTGCGCAGCACCAGATGACACACACTCCATTGACGCCTTCCAAAACTCCACTGCCTCGTCCACGCTGGCCCGTCACACCGCCTCCTCGTCCACGCTGGCCCGTGATGCCTCCTTCATGCTGGTCCGCCGCCTCCTCCATGCTGGCCCGTGATTTCTCCTCCACGCTGCTCCACGCCATCGCCTCCACCACGCTGGCCCACGCCACAGCCTCCTCCACGCTGGCCTGTAAAGTCTTCTCTATGCTGGAATGTCACGCCATCGCCTCCACCATGCTGGCCCAGCACACCGCCACCTCCTCCATGCTGGCCCGTGATTTCTCCACGCCACTCCACACCACCGCCTCCACCACGCTCCTCCACGCCACTGCCTCCTCCACACTGTTCCATGACATCGCCTCCTCCACGCTGGTCCACGACGTAGCCCCTACCACATTGGCATGTGATGCAGCTCAAGATAAACAACGGTAAGCACCAGCAATAGACCGTAGTTTATTGAAACTAAGGCATCAGTTATCATTTGTGTTATTAAATGTTGTTAATTGGAATTTGTTTGTTTTCTGTCAATTTGTTAGGGTGGTATATGCAGCCCCGCACCACAAGAGACTTCTGGATGGATGCTTTAGGACTACAAAGACACCTCCCATAACTCCAGGCGTGGAGAGCACCGTCCGCTGCATGCTAGGTTCCCTGCTGAGCCTGTCCCAACACACTAGGAGCACCAATACCACCTGCCAGAGAACACTGCGGGTCAGGCGAAGCAAAGACAGACCCCACGCAGCATCCTGCCTAAAAGTGCAGGCCCCCGCAGCCGCCCCAGTACCCCTAGCAGCCCTGACACCTTTTGTCCTACACGTAGTCACACAGGCAGTAGCCCGAGCAGCTCTGACACCTATTGTCCCACACGTAGTCACACAGGCACTACCCCTGGCAGCCCTTACACCTATTGTGACACACATAGTCACACAGGCAGTACCCCAAGCAGCCCCTGTAGCCCTAGCAGCCCTGACAGCTTTTGTCCCACACGTAGTCACACAGGCAGTACCCCTGGCAGCCCTTACACCTATTGTCCCACACGTAGTCACACAGGCAGTACCCCAAGCAGCCCCTGTAGCCCTAGCAGCCCTGACAGCTTTTGTCCTACACGTAGTCACACAGGCAGTAGCCCGAGCAGCCCTTACACCTATTGTGACACACGTAGTCACACAGGCAGTACCCCAAGCAGCCCTTACACCTATTGTCCCACACGTAGTCACACAGGCAGTACCCCAAGCAGCCCCTGTAGCCCTAGCAGCCCTGACAGCTTTTGTCCTACACGTAGTCACACAGGCAGTAGCCCGAGCAGCCCTGACAGCTTTTGTCCCACAGGTAGTCACACAGGCAGGTCACCCTGTTGCTTTGTATCATTATGTCCTGCCAGAGACAGCAGGTCCCACCCCAAAGAGGCCCTACAAGAGGACTGTGCAGGCAAACACCTGGAAAAATTGCTGCCAGTACCGCAAAGCTGAGACTGGACAGTCAGTAGGAAGTTGTCACTGTTGTGTGTTCTGTTTGCATATTTAATCTGGTTTTATTAAAAATTTGAAACGTTTACCTTCCTCACCTTTTTCTTTATTACAAACACAACAAATCTTGTGTAGTATTTGGTGCTTTTATTGACTTATCACATTGCAACAGCAATAAATGTTTACGCAGTAGGTGGCACACACAGAGAAATCAATTATTAATTATTATTATTAATTATTAACTTAATTTTGAAGTTGATGCAAGCATAGGAGGTGGTTTTATTTGATACAAGCATAGAAGATGGTTCAATTTAATGGTGCAGAATGGCTGCAGGTAATGGGAAGATCCAAATGATGATATCCATCTGCTGCGATGGGCTTTCCAGTCCTGCAGGTAGGTGGAAAAAGAAGCAAGAATAAAACATTAATGGCAAAAAATACTACCACTTTTATTATTCAAATAATTTGTGTTGCATTATCACATTAAATATCATACACTTGCATAACTATTTAAAAAATATCTGCAAAAAAGCTCAATATGCTGTCAAAAGCAAAACTGAATGGTGACGTCACTGCCACTTATGCATTCTGTGCATCCTGAACGCACCCTTTATCAGACTCGCGGGTTCGAATCCCACCAGAGTCTTTAAAAACAACCAAAAGTTTTAAATCACCTTTTCTGCGGTTAATAAAGCTTGTAATAGAGGGATATGGTCACAAATGTTGGTGTTTGCCCTTTCTTTCTCTCTTTTTTCCTTTCCCTTCCCTCCCCCCTTTCTTTTTCCCCTTCCCCCTTCTTCCCCTTTCTTCCCCCTCGCACCTGGCCGAGTGTTCCCCAGCTTGAACGCAGCGCCTTAGACCGCTCGGCCATCCTGACTGTGCGCAGAGAAAAATGAGAATTTTTTTTAATTTTTATGAACCCACAAAAATAACGTTTGACAACGTATTTGTTCATTTATGAGTGCAAAAAAGAGGAAGCAATTTCACATTAACATTGCAGAATTGCCCAATGGACCTTGTTTATCGTCTCTGCTTCTGCTCCCAGTAGATGGCGCAAGTAGCGCTTCTACCACGTGTGCGCTCTTTATTATGTCAATGGTGCGACCACAGCTGTCAGAAGAGTTACTATGTCGGATACGTTCAAGTAGCCCAGGGCGAGTTCAAGACGCATGCCGGCGTGACACCGTTTATTTCATAGATATATAGAATATATTTCTATGGTTCAGGCCTATGTAAAACCAGTAAAAAGTAGATAGGCTAAATGTTTCACCGGCTGAACTCGCTGAAGATTATATGGGAAGTAGCATTGTGTTCGTTACGTGCCTGCTTCTTTCCATTTCGGTTACAGCATGTCACATTGTCAAAAACATAAAAAATGTTGTCTTTCCTAAACGGGTACTTACAATGTATCTTTGAACTTGACGCTTTCTTAGTAGCTTTCGACCTAGGGTAGTCGACGTGCTGTCATCCAACATAAAGCACCACTGATAATTCTGCAATGTGGATTTAGTGTGGGTATCCACATAGCCTGCTGTAAACATTTGGTCAATTCATTTATCTATATAACAAATTTATTACTCAAATTTGCTAGTCAAATGCATTAAATAAACCTTTACTATCAATGTTTGGGGAGGGTTAAAGAAAAATAATTCATTATTTGGCCTATCCTGGCCTCAGCATATTGTAGCCTAGTGAAGATCAAATGTGCCCTGCTATGCCAGATAGAGTAGAAGATTCCCTGGTGCTTTTAATGAGTCTTGTAAAACATCATTTGAAAGCATTGGAAGCCATGTCTCATGATTTTATTTAAAACACATCAGATTTCAAGGAAAAATATGATGGATATCTATACAGATAGGCTTATGGATAGGGCAATATCTTAGGAACAAAAGGATGCATGGATTCATGGAAATAAATGCTTTTCACCCTACTGAAGCTCATTGCATACATACCCCCAAAATCAAAATGAGATCATGATCTGGCAGGCTAACTCAGTCTCAATAGTATGCTCAATAGTCTTTCTGCTCCTCTAATAGTCTTATGACATGATGGAATATCATGTCTGTCGCTGTGTAGCATGGGTCTATCCCCTGTGTCAGAAGTTATGTAGCTCTGGATTGCCAGGTTTTCACTAATTGGGGTTTCAGCAAGTGTAAACTGTCATCTATGCAAACTGAGAGGATGTGACGAATGGGGCAGAGGATCAGGAGATGAGACTGGAGTGTCTGCAGGAGACCATCGGGGAGGAGAGCCTGTGCTGTGTGTGCTGCCATTCCTGAAAGCACCTTTGTTGATGCAGACAGCCATACGGTACACTTACTGCAGTGGAAATGTGTCCCACCCTGACATCCAGCTGTGGGAGCTGCTTAACAGTGGGTAAAACAAAAAATGGGAAGAGTCATGTTAAAGCACAAGCGTAAGTATAGCTATAGCTAAATATTTTTCTTTTTTTTATTGTTTATTAAAGATTTAATGATACAAAGTTTATTGTACATGCATATAGTTGTAGTGGATGTGAGAGGTGCAGTGCAATTAAGTCTATCAGCCTATTTTTGCATTAATTCACATGGACAATGCACACGTGCAGTTGAAGATGGGTTGGTTGGGGGAAGTGGATTGGGGCTGCATATACTGTATGATGGGTGGGGAGGAGGCACCCAAGGGCAACAGGGGCAAGGAAAATCTTTAGCAGATCCACAACTCAAGGGGCTAACATGACTGTAGCATGAATAATAAAAATAGCATGATGTGGGGTCTCTAATCTGATTCTGGTTAAAAACTGGTGGTCTAAATTCTGCATTGACCCTTGGCAGCCAGAAAAGTTTGCCCAACTTACATAAACAAAGCAATCGATTATGCGCTTCTCAGCCCACCCACCTCAAATGGCTGAAATCCGCCCACCCTGGTTAAAATCCACCTACTGTACCAGTTGAAAACGAAAACCGCTCACTGTGTCCTGCAGAGAGACTTTACTCGAAAATTGTAAAAAAAAAAAAAAAAAATGTTCTGGAAACTAAACATGGGGTCTTTAAATGAAGTATATATGTTGGTATCTTGTAAATTATCAACTGCCTTGTGCATTTTAACAGTATTAGCATATGTCTCTGTCACGGAAGGGTCCAATGACAGTCCCTGGTATCAAGATCTGTGCAGGTGAGGACTGGGTTAGCCCGCGCACTTTGTATTAATAATAGCCATATTCTAGTCAAATGTGTGAAGTACAGAGCGTTTCTATGGCTCTGGTAAAGTACTTTGCGATTCTGTAACTGTGCTATTTGATTAAAGTATTTGCAGTGGCGTAACGTCCAGAAAGTCAAACAGGGCTCTCCTTCAGAGGTCCATTTGGGCAAAGGTGCACCAAAATTGTTCAAGCCTAGGCCTACTACATGAACTTTTATCATTAGACCCATTTGTAAAGTACAGTATTTGTCAAGGCAATATCCATGCTCTCTGTTCCTTTAAATTTGTTGTTGCATAAAAAACATAGCTTTGTTTTTTTGTAGGCCTAGATGTGAAATGTACTTTAGAGCAGTAGTTAGTTATTGGGCTCAGGTTAACTATTTGTCCTTAATGCAGAACTTGCCTTCTGGATGGACAATGGATAATAAAAACCATTATGCTGCTTGTATTCTGTAAATAATCTGGACTTTCGTACCAGGACAATTAACCAGGAGCGCAGCCAGGACCTTTCAGGAGGGGATGTACTCCTTGTACTTGCAGTTTGCATTTTTCATTGTATTTTTTGTTGTTTCCCCTGCTACAGTTACAAATGGGAGGCCGTTGACCAGGACAGTAAAATGAAGTACACATTTAAGTTGTGTGATAACTCTCCTGAAACAAACTGCAGCCAAGGGACGGCTGTCTGTGCCCACAATATTACGAGCAACACAGACACCACAGTGGGTGAGTTAAGGTCCATTTTTGCCATACACTCTATTTTGAATAGGCTAATTCTATGAACAGTGAGGTGTGAAAAATGATATAGTTCACTTTTAGTTCATGAGTGCATCAGTCTGTGTGCACTCATGCCTGTGCATGTTCTGAGATGTTGGGCTGGAGTGCTGTTTGATGCAATGCAAGAAAGCAATAAGACAATTGGTCACCTTTTTGTCACTGATTTAGAATACTCTAATTTTGCCCTTGAAAGATCAAAGAGAGAGTAGAAACCCTTGCCAAAATTCACACTCAATTATCATCAGGCATAGTAGCTTCTTAAGGACCTCACACATGTAAGTGAGACATTTGACAGCATGGTCATAAACATACTGTAGCCTTTGGCCCCTCCACATTTGTTAAATGTAGGAACACTGCTTGGTGTTCATCAGGTGACCACTGATGGGATTTGGATGACATTATAGACTCACATGTGAAACAGATTCAACATTATTTGCCATATCCTGTGGTTTTGATGGTTGTGTCATAGTCAGTGATGACACCTCATGGACGCCTGTTATGATAGCCATCGTTTGACAATTCAATTGAAAGTGAATTTTGACAAGGGTTTCTACACTCTCCTTGATCTGTCAAGGTCAAGAGTCTGCCTTGCTTTTATTTCTGAGTGTAGCTATGCTGTAGTAGTAATATCGGAGTGTCTTTGGTTAACCTACATGTAGTGTGTACCTGCACACAGACCAATCAACAGACCTGAAACTAGGTTATTCAGATATAGACTGAATGATTATGACTCATGTGAAATAACAAAGGGCAAACAATAGATATTTGATCATAGAAAACCTGTTGTGGTTGTTTGGTTTTCATAGGCCCATACAATTTTGGATGAAACATGGAATGATATTTAGTTAACACAAATGTATTAAGAAAGGATTTGGTGTTCGTTTGAAAAGTGCATACTGTAAATGCGGTGCATGCTTTACTTTCTGTCTTAATTTAGCCATCTGGCTGACATCTAAGTTTTGCTGTTTTTTGGTCCTGGGGCTGGGGGCCATATTCCCAGGCCAGGGAATTCCCCTGGGCGCAAGTCAGCGTTGGCTAGATTGTCAGCAAGGGAAAACTGATACAGAATTTTGACCCATCCATTCTCAATGCACATGCCTTACCCAAAGTGTCAAAACCATGAACTAAACCAGCTTGAAACATTTTGGTTGATGTGACATTTACATTCAGAAATAACATAGTGTCTAAAGAACATTGTTTTCTTTTTCTCACAGGTGAGCTGGGCCTAAAGACACACTCACTATCTGTGTTAGACTTTGATAGCACAGAGATGTGTGAGGAGGGCAGCGGCAACATGCGGACCAGCATTTCTTTCTCTTGTGGGGTGACCATGGTAGGTGTGAGCATGAGGTGCCATCTCAAAATAGGGTAATATAGAGAACTGTTATATCATTTAATACACAGAGAGCAATGCTTCTGCTAAAACAGTTACAGTTTAGTTATCTTGAACAGATGCCCTTTTGGGATGATCAGCTGATGAAGTGTGTCTCAGTCCTTTTTTCAACTTATCACAATTAGTGCAGCAGACCAGCAGCTGAGCTGAGGTTGTGGTTTGCCTAGTTTGCATGTGGTCTTCCTCTCCTAGTTGATTAGTGTGATCATGTTAAAATATTCACTCAATGTCTCTCACTTTGGGAAGCCTCTACTTTTATTCCTGCTGGTAATTAGACAGAGATGCTGGATAGTGTGGACAGTGTGCTCATGTGGCGTTGGTCAGAGCCAATATCACAGCGCTGCACAATGACAATAGTTTTGACCTGTTGCTGTTTTGTGAACCTATTCATTATACACAGTGTTGTCACAAATATTTGGGTTTATTTCTCCATTTTTTATATTGTAGGGAACTCCTGAATTGGTGGCTGTTTCAGAGTGTGTTCATTACTTTTCATGGAAGACAAACGTTGCCTGTAAGGACAAGTTCATGCCCTACGAAGAGGTGAGTTAAAGAGATTTTATAAGAAATGTCCACACAACACTCCTGTTTCTACTGGTTGGGCTGACTTGTCAGTGTGGTTTTTTTTTAATGCTGGACATGTTTCTGGAGTGTTTTTGTAGGTTTTATTTCTATTTCTATCTCTTATCTCTAGTAAGATGTCCTCAATATGGAAAAAAGTTCATGTTATCTATTTAAAATTAAGCAGTCAAAAATAAGCATAATTAATTGACATCAGGATTTAGACGTATATGTTTTTTGTAAGGTCCTTTGGTTGCAGATGCTACCAATATGCATATGCCTGTGACCAAATACTGCCAAAAAATCAATCCTGTTAAATTTTAATGTGTACAGCAGACCGATTAGAGAGGTTTGGTTTACCAGGTTTACCTCTACAGGTGAGGTGTTGGGCGTGGGACGGCACAGCCCTGATCGACCTGCGGCCTTTGAGTCACACCAGCGGCTACTACCTGGCCACTGACAAGGAGAACTCACCTGACTTCTACATCAACATCTGCCAGCCCCTCAACCCCATCCCTGGAGTCCTGTGTCCCCCAGGGTCGGCCGTGTGCATGGACCCTGACCAAGGCCCGCCCATTGTGAGTGACCAATCTCAATCTGCACTTCACTTGGGATTAGACCTCACACACATACAGTATTACTCCCATTTTAACTGTCTGTGCCAGTATTGTTAGTATTGTTAGTCAGTGCATGCTGTCATCAATCTCAATCTACACTTCACTTACAGTATGAGTTGCACACATATTAAAACCAATTGATTTGCATTTTTCTTTGAATCATGGGGTAGGAAATATAAGGAAATTTTCTACTAAAAGATTCAAGATTCAAGATTCAAGAAAAACTTTATTACATCTCATTATAGCCTAGTGGTAGACTATAGGAGAGTAAAATTCTTGTGTTTTTTGCTCCTCAGAAAATAAATAATAGTGATTAAGAAATGTCTGAGATAAATGTGCTATGTGTGTATGTGTCAGTGTCAGTGTGAGTGTTCAATGTCCAAAAGTGCATAAAAAAAAAGAAAAAGTGCAAGACTGACAGGCACAATTTAGGCTGTGGATTCTGACTCTGTGTTCATGAGTCTTACTGCTTGATGGAAAAAGCTGTTTTGAAGTCTGGTGGTCCTGGCCCTGAGACTGCGGAATCTCTTGCCAGATGGTAATAGCTGAAACAGTCCATGATGGGGATGACTGGGGTCCTTAGTGATTCTTTTTGCCTTTTTTAATAGTGTGAACTTGGCATTACTTATGGTTGTCCTGTGTAGGATATCGGGCAAATCACTTCCAAGTCCACCCCGGAGTACAACAGCAACACAGGCGAAGTGGAGATCACCTTCCAGAGCAGCACCCCCTGCAGCCAGAACACCTCCTCCAACTACACGTCCAAAATCATCTTCAGCTGCCAGACGGGCACAGACCTGGTAAGACTTGCTCGGAACAGTGCTCTGTCTAATAGTATAAAATGTTAGGGTAACTTTAACATTTGTGTGTGTGTGTGTGTGTGTGTGTGTGTGTGTGTGTGTGTGTGTGTGTGTGTATACCCCTCAGGGTACTCCTCAGATGATCCGGCAGCAGCAGTGTATGTACGTGTTTGATTGGGCTACTCCGGTCGTGTGTCCTGAAGTCGTGGCCAACAGAGGATGTGCTCTCCAAGTCTCTGAGCTCCAGTACACATTCAACCTGTTCTCGCTTTCTGGAGTCATACAGGTGGGTTTCTTACCTGGCCACACACACACACATATACACACACAACACACACACACATACATAGACTCACTTAAGTTTAGGGTAAGGGTTAAGGTAGTGCCTATAGGCTGTTCTGCCTGGCAGGTGCCTTGGCAAAAAGCACCATTGAGCCACACACACACTCCTTACAGTGTGTGTGTGTGTGTGTGGGGGTCAAAAGTCCCGATGCTGTCTTATTGTCCTCTAGGTGCCCACTGACTCTGGCCCATACAACATCAATGTGTGTGGAAGCATCACAGACACGGCCTGTAAGAACAGCGCCGTGTGTCAGCAGAGAGGGACGTCCCGCATCTCCTTTGGCCACAGCAAAGCCATGAGTCTGGACTACAAGCGTGAGGACCGGACAGTCATCATGACCTACGCGGGCGGAGATCCATGTCCTCCAGGTCAGGCATCTCAGCTCAGCTTTACCCCACAGGGCTAAATAGTCGCACACTGGCCGTTTCTTGAACATTCTTCGCCAACAGAAACAGACCAAATGTCACTTCTATTGCTGAGTTTTGCTGAGTGACTTGATGGGGCAGTTTTCCTTTGCAGTAACGCATGAAGGGGAGCTATGTGTGTTTCCCATGCAGTACAATGGGAAGACCATCACTGAATGCACCACTGAAGGCAGGACTGACTCACGGCCGTGGTGTCCCACCACCTCTGACTTCAACAAGGACAAGAAGTGGGGTTTCTGTGCACCAGGTGAGAGAGTGTGTCACACCTCTGACTGAGCAATGGCAGGAAAAGGAGACTGTGTACTCCTGTGCACACAGCTTTGCCCACACATTTTGCGCACAGTACACACTGCAACGATGAGGTATACTTTTTTCCTTAGCTGTGTAGATGCACATCGGGGTCCTGTGCCTGACGGCAGCAACACAGTTAACGTTCTGAACTTCAACCAAGCTATTTCCGATCAGTTAACATCCATAATAAACAAACACTCTCACCAGAAACTCTTGGGATACATCCAGGTTTGCTCCACAAATGAATATTAGTAAACAGTTTTACCGACTTGCGGGAATGAATGCGCGGTACGCACGCACATTTTGCGCGCGATTATAAAATGAAGGAGGTACGTACATGCATGCGCGGGTGGCAAAAATGGCGCAAATCTCGACACGTGTACGTGTGCACGTGCATCAAGTGTGCGCACTATGTGCTCGGAACTATACCAGAGCCATTAGGGCCAAAGACACTAGATTCCACAATGCCAAACTGAAACTAAGCAGACACACCTGACATGTTTTAATCAGAAATGACAATCAAAACACATTAGATGTGTAGAGCTGGTCCTCTTTACGTGTTCTAAGAGTTCGCCCTCAGAAAGCAAGCCTGACACCATGGTGTTTTGTCTTTGTAGCAAAGGCCAAGCGCCAGTCCACCATTTTGTTCATGTGTGACCAGACGACGGGGCTCGGCCTCCCTAAGCTGCTGAGCGAGACGCAGGGTTGTGCCAGCACCTTTGTGTGGCGCACCAGTGCCGTGTGCATCCCCAAGAAGATGGAGTGCCAGCTGGTCAGCGGCCACAAGATCTATGATCTGCGCACCCTCTCCTCCATCACCGAGCCCTGGAAGTTCAGTCACAGTGATGACCAGTGAGTCTCATACAAACACACGCATGCACACACACACACACACACACACACACACAATACATTATGCACTCTGTATGCCCTCTGTGTATGTGATTTATGTTCTTCATTTATGCTGACTATGAAGAATGCTGGTAAATGCAGCTGCTGTTGCACCTGTGCCTGTGCAGGTATTACATTAACCTGTGCCAGAGCATCCACGGAGGGCTCACAGACTGTCCAGAGGGGGCCAGTGTGTGTCGCAAGAGCAATGGAAAGACCCAGACCCTGGGCCTGGTCCACACTCAAACCCTGGAGTACAATGGTGAGAGCCGAATCACACTTTAAGGAACAGATCCACAGGCTTGCCTACACTTTGCCTACCCGTTGACTACACCTGCCATTATCATAGAGTACAGTACCTATAGTCAAAACCTGCATGTACTGTAAATAGGATTATAGGAAAATGGGAAATAGGAATAGGAAAATGGTATTTTGTGTTTGGAGACTTGGTATATTGCTGTGGAGCTTTTCCAGCTGTGCCATGTAAGTTGTAAAGCAGTTCTGTGTTTCTCTGTGAATCCTAGATGGGAAGATCTGGGTGAACTACACAATGGGAGATGCCACATGTGGAAACAAGCTTCAGGCCAAAACTATCATTCAGTTGACGTGTAGCAACATAACGGGCCATCCCAAACTCCAGAAGTAAACCTCGCAAGAGCTCTGAGACTTGGCAAATTACTATGGTGTACTGTATATGTTGGAAAAGCATGTAATTTTCGTGTTTCTCTCTCTCTCTCTCTGTGTGTGTGTGTGTGGTGTGTGTGTGTGTGTGTGTGTGTGTGTGTGTGTGTGTGTGTGTGTGTGTGTGTGTGTGTGTGTGTGTGTGTCCAGAGAGGATATGGGAGCGTGTGAGTTCTGGTTGGAGTGGGAGACGCGCGCTGCCTGTGCAGTTCAGGAGCATAAGGGGATGGAGATGGTCAACGGCACAATCACCCTCCCAGACTCAGGAGCCCGCTTTCACCTAGGGGCCCTTTACACCAGGTAACACACACACACACACTTACGCATGCCTGTATAAAATATATTATATTATATACAGTATAATATATAAAATAATATATTACAATGGTATGGCCTTCTACACGAGTTGAGGCAGGGCTTTGTGAGGCTGTATCCTGTCCAGTGAGTGAGTGTCCTCTGTCCTTTAGATTGCACCAGGCCACAGGGGACATCAGGCCCAACGGCGACCGCTACGTCTACGACATCCAGCTGTCGGGCATCACCAACGGCTCTCCTGCACGATGCAAGGGCGCCAACATCTGCCAGGTGAAGATGAACGGGAACTGGCACCGCAAGATCGGCTCCTCAGACAAAGCCAAGTACTACATCAAGGGTGAGCATACTTGTGTTCTTGCCTCCAGCTTATTAGGCAGGAGAGGGACCGGAAATGGCCCAAAGTGCTTTAGAGGCTTTGATATAAATGGCATTATATGCCAAAGCTACTCCAGAGAAGAGCCCTATATAGAGTCCGACCAATGCAAGTCATGGGCGCTATTTTGTAACCCACCATCTCGAGGAATTCTACAATGTAATTTTACATTCCTATGTCACCAGGTACTAAAACTTTTGAGGAATAATTGTTTTATTTACACACAGTATCTTCGGCCCATAGATTCGCCCCATAGATCCTCAGTTGGTGGTTACAACATGGTGGAGTTGGCCAAACAGCTGTGGTCAAGAGTATTTCCTCTGGCTTTGGCGAAACCTCATGACTCAGAACCAGTAATGCTGAAGTCATTGTCTGTCTGCTTTGGATGGACAGTTTCAATCCAAGTGTACAGTATTTTATCTATAATAGGATATAGTATAGAATAATAATAATCCCAAACAATTTATTCTATAATGCAAATGGTTCTATGAAGTTTGAGACTTTATTTATATTCAGCTGTTGATTGTGACCCAGTCTCAAACGAAGTCAAACGATGGCAAAGACTGTGCCCCTGTGTGTCTCTGCTAGGTGGGAACCTGGACGTGCTGGTCCCCTCGGAGGCCCTGTGTGTTCGGGTCAGGAGCAAAATGGCCTCTTCCGTCATCCTCTTCCGCTGCGACCCTAATGTGGGTGAGGGCATCCCAGTGTTCCTGATGGAGACGGAGCAGTGCCAGTACCTGTTTGTGTGGAACACCTCCAAAGTGTGCAAGCTCTTGTGAATGCCTCCCCTCTGCTGTAGTATAAGTTTCAAACATAACACCATCCAGAAATGTCATGACTTATTTCAAAGAAGTTATCTGATTATATATGATTTCTGTTTGTAATCCCTAAGATTAAAGAGAGCTTCTAAAGAGAGCGATTCTAAATTAGCCAAATAGCCGAGACACAAACAATCGTCAAAATTTCAGTGTTGACCATTCTAATTCACCCTAGGCAGTAGACACACCAGAAAAGGTACTAAATGTGTTTAAAAACCGGAATATACCTTTAAGCTATACTATTTCCAACCAACGGTGGCACTCTATCAAATGGAAAAATAGTTCAAGTTCACACCATTTAATAGTTTATTTCTAAGACTTGTTGGGTGGAGGCCAGTTGACTCAAGTCTTCCCAAGTCTACTGCTGAAAGAGATCATTTTCAGATCAGCAGTTTCAAGGATTCATGAGAAGACTAACCCCTGGTTGAACCTGTGGGAGTCAATATCAGAGTGTTTAAGTAAAATCAGTTGATTTCTCATGATTACTACTGTCTATCACCATGATGCATGGAGGTCCCTCTAATCCCACATGGGGGCCACATATACAGTAGTGGGAAGTGGTTGTTAAAATGTCACCATAAAACCTTTGCTGATATCATGGAAGACACATAATGCCTACTCAGCAATCTTTAGTCATTCTGTTTTTGAGTTAAGTTCTTCAACAATGTCTCATGTATGTTAAGTGCTGCTTTGACAAAGAGGGTTTCCAGCAATCCAGCAAATGTTTGTACAGAAGAGCAAACTGTTTGATATCACTATAGAATGGTTCCAACTGCAGTGGTTATTTATGTTACCAACATTGAAAAAAGTGCACCCTGTATGTATAAAAGGCAGGCAGTTTCTTTGTTCAGGAGCATGATTTCAGGATCCTTTCTTTGGTTTGCAATGTTGGTCTTCTGAGAAAATAAACCGTACTCTTTGCACTAAACTTCGCCTGGACTCTTTTCCTTTTGGAAGAAGTTTGGTTTGAGTGTTTATAATGGTGTTTTGTAATGTTGTGCACAAGATATTGTAGACTTCAATTCTGGCCTTGTGGTCATAAATTTGACACAACATTTTGTTGAGCCAGCCAGGAGGGATGGTGACACCTGAAGCCTGGGGACAACCTGCACTCTGACACAGAGTCCACTAAATTGAACCATGAATGAAAACTTGAGCGTGATGAATGTGTTGGGGTGTACAGAGCTCCCCTGGTTTACGGTAAGATATTGTCTCCTCAAAATAACACCGCGAATTTGTCAACAGACACTTGACCGGGGAAGAGTAGGGAGTATACTCTCCACTGCCAACGGAAGACACAGGGAGAAGACGTCACCATTCAACTCTTGACAGCAAGGAGCGGATGGAACTCAGAAGAAGCACGTGAAGTGCATCCAAGATCCACCAAGTGTTGCTCTCTACACCTAAACTGAGGAGCTAAACAAGGGAGGTGTGTAGCTATCGGTGCTAAGGTGTGCTAGAGGCTCCATGTCATTGGGGTCTTTCCAACTCCACCTCTACCGCTAGGGTTAGGGTGCTATTTGGTGCTTTTATTGACTTATTGCATTCAAACAACAATATTGATAGTGGTGTAGGAGTGATGGTGCCATCAGATAACACCTACAAATAGCACTTAAAATGGTTATTAACAAATTTAATTTCACCTAACAGAAATGACACCTGAAAAAGGCTACACATTAGATGACACACACAGAGAAAAATTACCTCTTTTTAAAATATTGAAGTTGATGCAAGCATAGGATGCAGTGGCGTGGTTCTGCTGGGCCCCGGTGCAAGTGGGCCTGCCCTCACACTGCCTCAACACCCCCCACCCCCTCCAAAAAAAAAGCGTGCGTGCATGATTGTGTTCAAACATGCATCCATTTGATGATGAGAATTCTCTGAGAATCAATTAAATTATAAATCTTATAAATTACTGGGGTGGGTGCGATGTGCTCTGGGGGGCCCATCCTCAACCACATACACCGAAGGTTCCTTCACCTTTACTTGTAACGGGTCCTTAGGTCACAGGCCGTGGTGCGGCCTGCACCTGGTGCACCCCCTATAGTTACGCCACTGATAGGATTGTATGTGGTTTAATTTTTTGGAGATGTTGCAGAATGGCGGCTGGTAATGGGAAGATCCAAATGATGATCTCCATCTAGGGTATTGCATTGGGCATTTCAGTCCTTCAGGTAGGTGGTAGATGGAAACAAGAATGATTATTATGAAATACTCACTCCACTTTTACCCTCTGTCAAGTCATATTTATTTATTCATACATTTAACACAAACACAGTTAATCCAAAGTGCTTTACAGATGGAAAAATAATAATGGTCAGAGCCATAGAAAAAAAATATGATAAAATATAATTAAATAGTGTTGCATTATCACATCACACACCAAATACTCATTTAAAGAAAAACTGTCAACAGCGCCGCCTGTCTGTGCAACCTGAACGCACCCTTTATCAGACTCGCGGGTTCGAATCCCGCCGAAGTCTTTAAAAGAACCAAAAGTTTTAAACTACTTTGTCTGCGGTTAATCATACTTGAAAAATAGTGATGTAGTCACAAATGTTCTTGTTTGCCTTTCCCTTTTCTCCCTTTTCCTTTCCATATAATTTCTTCTTCCCCCTTCTACCGCTTTTTCTCCCACCTTAAACCACTCGGCCATCCTAAATATGCTTAAAAACGTTTGACAATACGTGTAGGCCTACTTGTCTGTTTGGTGATAATTTTGCTACTGAAATTAGGCTATAATAGCTACGAAATTCCTACATCGATAATGGGTCATTCCTTGAGTAAATTGATTCAGGTCATTTATAGTTTACATTTACACTTGGGTCTGAAAGAATGATATTAACATCCTCTGTTGATGTGTACACAAAAGAGGAAGCACTTCTATATTGCATTTCAAACATAATGCTGTGGAATTGAGGACCTTGTTTATCTTCTGCTCTCAGAAGATGACTCACGTAAGTCGCGCTTCTACCACGTGACCAGTTTCTATCAAGTGTCATGCACATCATGTGATGCGACTAGTTCCTGCTACAGCTGCCAGAGGAGTTGCTGTATCATGTCGGATACGTTGTAAAATATTGTTCCGGAACTAAACATGGGGTCTTTAAATGAAGTATATACGTTGGTATCTTATAAATTATCGACTGTCTTGTGCATTTTAACAGTATTAGCATATGTCTCTGTCACGGAAGGGTCCAATGACAGTCCCTGGTACCAAGATCTGTGCAGGTGAGGACTGGGTTAGCCCGCGCACTTTGTATTAATAATAGCCATATTCTAGTCTGATCTAAAGCGTGTAAAGTCCTTCAAGCTTTTTGATTTTGTGACTGTCCATCTATGTGTTTTAGACTATGCCATTAGATAGCTCCATGATTAGTAGAGCTAATGTTAATTACATGCTGAATATGATTCGATTAACGTTAGCTAACGTTAGGTCTGAGTGAAGGGTCAACATCGTACAAACAACCGCTGACAGTTTCCTGACGGTTTTGTGATGAAACGATCAGTTAAATTTTGTAGGTAACCGTTGAAATAAGGTCAGCCATGAACATTTATCAAGAGAGCCTAACGTTAAGTTACATCGTGGCATGAGCAAGTTAACGTTAGCTGGAAAAGAAGCCCACCCCAACATCCTGCCAAGCTAACGTTAAGAAACGCTGAACGTTATAGCTCAAAATTAGTTTCTTCAAGAGTTTGTGATAAAGCAGACTTGGCTTACATTACAGAATGTATTCAGGATGTGAATTCTTTGCAAAAATTAACTTGTTTCTTTGCAGTCGCAATTTGCATTTTTCATTGTGCTTGTCAAACTTTTCTTAAAGTCTTACTGTACATTGTTTCCCCTGCTACATTGTTTCCCCTGCTACAGTTACAAATGGGAGGCCATTGACCAGGACAGTAAAATGAAGTACACATTTAAATTGTGTGACAACTCCCCTGAAACAAACTGCAACCAAGGGACTGCTGTATGTGCCCACAATATTACCAGCAACACAGACATGGCAGTGGGTGAGTTAACATGTTGGTTTTAGCCTTACCCTTGAATAATTCTTTGAAAGATAAGTTGTGAAAAATGATATAGTTTACGTAAACTATGAGTGTGTGTCAGTCTGTGTGTGCTCATGCCGATGCATGCTTGGGCATTGATGCTGTGTTCGATGCATTAAGAAAGCAATAAGGAAATTGGTCACCTATTTGTCACTGATGTAGAATACCCTCATTTTGAACTTGGGAAAAATCAAGAGAAGTGTAGAAATTCACACTCCGCTGCCAAACACTATCATCATGTCAGACATAACAGTTATGTTCCCTAACGACTTCATGCACATGTAAGTGAGACATTTGACAGCATGGTCATAAACATACTGTAGCCTTTGGCCCCTCCACATTTGTGAAATGTAGGAACACTGCTTGGTGTTCATCAGGTGACCACAGCTAAATTCAGCACAACTTAATATTTTGGGAAGTTGGATGACTTATATGGACTCTCATGTGAAACAGATATTTTTGCCATATCCTGTGGTTTTGGTTCTATGAGATGCTTAAAAGTCAACAAATCCTACAACCAACATGAACAAAATGCATACTTATGAGGAAATAGGCCAGGAAGGTTTTCAAATGGCTGTATACAATTTTCAAATACATGCTAGTATACTGGACCATAGTTAACTGTTCTAATAATTCTATTGATTCTGTGCAACAACTTTTCACTGCATGTCAGCTTTGATACATTTTGCATTTCTTAATGTAGAATAATGCTGCGGTAGTATTATCAGAGGGTGTTTGGTTCAACCTAATGTGTACCTGCAGACCAGTCTAGTCAACAGGCTGGAAACTAGGTCACCAACATATACTGAATGTTTACTCATGTGAAATAACAATGGGCAAACAATAGGCATGTTTCATGATAGAAAACCTGTTGTGATTGTTTTCATAGGCATATAAAGTTGTATGATGCATGGAATGATATTAAGTGTAATAAAACCGTTGTAGTTAAAAAAAAAAAAAAAGGATATGAAATTACTTGTTCAGTTGAAAAGTGCATAAGTGCGGTTCATGCTTTACTTTCTGTTTGATTTAGCCTTCTGGCTGTCATCTTAGTTTTACTGGTTTTTGGTCCTGGGGGTCATATTCTCAGGCTGTGAATTCCCCTGGGTGTAAGTCAGCATTGGCTAGATTGTCAGCAAGGGGAAATTGATATAGAATTTTGACCCATAGAGTCTCAATGTGCATGCCTTACCCAAAGAGTCTAAACCATGAATGTCATTTGAAACCAAGAAGTGTCATTTGTCTTTCTAATGCTCAGAATGTCAGGAACATTTCTCTTGTTTCTGTTTCTCCCAGGTGAGCTGGGCCTGAAGAGCTCCTCACTATCTGTGCTAGACTTCAACAGCACACAGAAGTGTGCGGGAGGAAGCGGAAACATGCGCACCAGCATCTCATTCTATTGCGGGAAGACCATGGTAGGTGTGAGCAGGCGGTGCCATGTCAAAATGAAACTCTACAGCTGTGTGAATTGGTGAATGACCTCATGAGTTGGGTAGTGCGTGGTGTTTTAATATCCAGGTGTGAGACTCAGTGCAAGTCAACAGAGGATCTTGAGTAAAGCATTGTTTCCATTCTTGTGATGAAATGGTTTCCACAGGAAGCTGAACATGACTGTAAAAGAAGTGTCAAGAACAGTCATGTGATGCGTCTAATACACAGAGAACAATGCTCAGTACCTTCTGCTAAAGCAGTTTAGGCCGTTTGAACTGAGTTATCTTGAACTGATGGGATGACCTTTTGGGATGATGAACTGATGAAGTGTGGCTCAGTCCTATTTTCAACTATCAGAAGTAGTGCAGCAGACCAGCGGCTGTGCAAACAGCTGTGTTTGTGTGGTTTGCCTAGTTTGCATGTGGTCAGTGTGATCATGTTAAAGTGCTCACTCAGTGTCTCTCTCTTTGGGAAGCATCTTTTCTCTATACCTGCTGGTGTTAGACAGAGAAGCTAATAGTGTGTGGTGTTCTCATGTGTCATTGGTCACAGCCAATGCCACACCACTGCAAAAAGACCATAGTTTGAACTTGGGGCTGTTTTGTATACAGTGGTGTTTCAAATGTCTCCATTTTTTTTCATTGCAGGGAACTCCAGAATTGGTGACTGTGTCAGAGTGTGTTCATTACTTTGAATGGAGGACATATGTTGCCTGTAAGAAGGACAAATTCAAGCCCCACAAAGAGGTGAGTGAAAGTGATGGTCTGCATTTCCGAAGAAATGTCCTGTCCTTACTGCTTGTACTGACTCACCAGTGTGCTTTTCTGTATTGAAATGCAAGATGTGTTTTCATTAGGTTTATATTATCCATCCCACAGGACATTGTGTAAGATAAGGGTTAAACCAAGCAGTCAAAAACAAACATATCACTTAGGCTACTGATTTCAAGATTTAGATGATATTTTTTGTTAGTACCTGCAATCAAAGAAACTATCAATATGCACATGCCTGTTACTAACTACTGCCAAATAATCAATCCTGTGCAAATAGCTGTTTCACAGCAGTTTTCTGTAAGGCCTGTAAAAGGTCATGCTGACTAACCCCCAGGGGGTGGGTGGGCAGTGTGACTAATCTAATCCACAGTGTGGTGGTCCACACCAGCTCTTAAGGTCTCTGCCACGTCACAAGTAGAGCCTGTTCAATTGAAAAAGCTTGTCAGACATGTGTGTTGAATTGATCGGCTAATGACCACATTGGGCTATTTGGGCCATTCTTCACATGATGATCAGCCATAACCGGCTGTATGCTGGTCAAGTGCATTTATGCAGATCAGGATCAAAGTTGCTCAGTATGTTGAATGTATGCATGCTGACCCACGGAGTGATTATCCCTGGCCCATGGAGGCTCTCCAGAACCTGTGAGACAGCAATATTCCGCTAGGAAGCGAGAGTCCTACTCGGCTAGAGTCCTACCGTATGCATTGGGCCTACACATAAAGTGTATACTTCTAATTTACAAGTGAAATTACACTAATGACACTGCAAAGTCGTTGTACTTAAGGACTCCAGATATGCCACTGTTGGAAGTGTGTAGTGTGAAATAATTAAAAATGTGGAGCGCTGCTGATGCCTGATGAGCAGAGCTGACAGGCCTTAAGAGTTTGATTGGGTTATGAGGAGTACAGGAAGCTGCAGAACAACATTGAAATTACAGTAGCAAAACTGCAGCAGAAGAGTTTTTGCTTGATGTTTGACTTTAAAAAGAAAATAAGATAAGGGATATGTAATATTTCATCAAAACAATCTGCATCACCGAATATGACATGGCTTAGAAATAGATTTATGCATGTGGATTGACTGGGATTAGTCCACTCACCTTCTTGGTTATTGCATTGGATTAGGCTACATTGCATTCCTGATGTTTTACATACCTGAAAATCTGGTTATTTTTTTGTGTAAAATGTATGATTAAATACGCGATAAAAAGAGAATGAACGGTCCTTTGCTAGGGAAAAGTTCAGTATCGACAGGTCAAACTCAATGAAAAACGGATATCGGCATCAGCTCATGAAAATGCAATCGGCGCATCTCTACTCATCGATAAGCCTCTCCATCAGCACTAATTGTACTTGCATGATGCCGATTAGAAGGATATTTTGGTGGCCCTCTTTCAGCGCTCGTTGTTTATGTGCTGTGTGACGGTTCAGAATGCAGCAGCAGTCAAAAGAAGCTAGTTTGACAAAGGTCTGTTTTCCCACTCTTTTTTTGTGCAGGTTCCCTGTTATGTATTTGACTCGGATGGGAAGAAGCACGACCTGAATCCCCTCATCAAGATCAATGACGGATACTTGGTTGAAGACTCAGATGACTCCGTAGATTTCTACATTAACATTTGTCGCAGCTTGAGTGAGTGTCCTCTTCCCTGATGTTGATTTTGTAATAGTAATAATCATCTCATAATTATATTTACATCTACATGTATGCATTTAGCAGATGCTTTTATCCAAAATAACTTGAATTGGGCATATAATAATGGAGCATTAAGTGTAAACCTACACAGAAGAAGTCTTAGAAGGAATATCACTCGAGGGCTTTAGAGTGTGAGAGTGCAGAAGTGGAGTCAAGTGCAGGATGAGTGTGGGGGCGTGTAAAGACTAAGGGCCAGGACAGGGGACAGTGCTCTCTTAAGAGCTGGGGTTTCGAGAGTGTCTTGAAGACTGAGAGGTACAGTACGCCCCTGCTCTGGTAGCGCCCTGTAGGTCAGTCCACCAGTGTGGAACGACACAAGAAAAGAGTCTGCATTGTGTTGCGTGAGGGGTGGGGACAGCCAGATGATATCCGGAGTTGAGAGTAATTGCTGTGAAAAGAAATATTAGTACCACAAAGTTTGTGTTTGCTGTTATAGGCCTCTTCCCCTGTTCTGACCAGTTTGCAACACAATGTAGCTATTTACCAATGTTTTTGTGTTGACTATCTTGGGAGGTCAGGGTAAGTTGAAAGCAGAAAGCTTGTTGGCATAAAGCTCCCCGTGCTCCTCTCCTTATCTATGCAGTTGCACAAGTCCAGATATATATTGCCTGTCTGAAGGTTGTCTGTCTGGGAATTGGCTTGAAAGCACATTTTTAAAGCACATTGCTTTGTGAAGCAGGATATTTGCAGTAGGAGCTTTATGGCTCAGACACTGACTAGCACACTGATGATCCTGTCAGGGTGAGTTTTGGAATAGAGGATGAGTTTTTGAAAGAAAGGAGGTGTGCCTACATGTAGTCTTGTT
>JAODXP020000025.1:3089557-3175286 GCA_027497455.2 Sardinella longiceps
TCTCCTCTCCTCTCCTCTCCTCTCCTCTCCTCCTTCCAGCACAGGCCCCAACTCAAGACCCCTCTGTTTGAGTAGGCTCATGGCTAGGCTCATCACAGGCTGTCTTTGGCTGAATTTGCCAAAGGAAGGAGTTCAGTCCAAATGATGCATGTAAAACAAAATCTAGTTTTTATGCTGTTTATTATGGCGCAATAGTTCCCGTATGTGTGTCACTGCTCTTATTGCTAATTAGTCATAGATGATACCGCCATCATCATCATTGATTTGTCATGGATGTCCATAGCATGTTAATAGTCAGCTGTCCATCACTTATTAAATTACAGTATATCTCGTGTGTGTGTGTGTGTGTGTGTGTGTGTGTGTGTGTGTGTGTGTGTGTGTGTGTGTGTGTGTGTGGTACCCTCTAGATACTCGGATGGCGATCTCACATTAACCTACCCAGGAGGAAGCAGGTGTAGCTCAGGCTTTCAGAGAATGACCATCATCAACTTTGAGTGCAATGAAACCGCTGGTGAGTTAGTCTGCAATGTGTCTCTGGGTATTTCATTTGTGACCGTTTCTTTCTTCCAATCTCCTCCACCAAATAAATATCTGTAGTGCGACATTCTTTTCTGGATATGGTGTTGTACAATCCTGGCATGCGCAACCATGTTCAGAAATGAACTGTGGACTGGCAAATCTAGCATTGTCCAGGAATTCCGAGCAGGATTCATTTAAACGTCTATCAAAAGCTATCAAACTTCTATCAATGTTATGGGACAGAGCTGGACATAGTCATTGTAAGCTCGCCTCCTTTAGCCTGCTCGTTTGATCACAAAATTTCATGCAGCGACAGCAAGTATGTGTTGGCCGAGGCTACTGTAGTGTTGTACCACAATGACTGACTGTTAGCTTTTGGGCTTTTGTAGCAAATGATGGCAAAGGCTACCCTGTGTTCTCTGGAGAGACCGACTGCACCTACTACTTTGAGTGGTACACTGCTTATGCCTGCGTCAAGGAGAAAGAAGACCTCCTGTGCAGTGTCACATCGGGCAAGAAGCACTATGACCTCTCCCCCCTTACACGATACCCTGGTAAGACTGCTAAGAGGGAAGAAAGAGAAATCATTTTATAATGGACAAATTGAGAACGGCAGGTTGTTCGTATCAGAGTTTACTAGGCTAGGTTGGCTCTTTGTTGTGTTTTGTTTTCACGCCGAGTGTGCTTGCAGAATCGGACACTCTTAAGAACTGGGAGGCGGTGGACGCCAGTACAGCAGGCTCAGAGAGGAAGCGGGTTTACCTCAACATGTGTCACAAAGTCCTCCAGCAGGGGGAGACCTCGGGCTGCCCAGAGGAAGCAGCAGTCTGTGCCGTGGGTGAGTGCACTGAACTATTAGGCCTCACTCCCTCAGGGCTAAGCACAACCCATATTGGCACAAGGCCATAATGGATTTCAATAGTGACACACTGACATGAGGAACTGTTCTGTGGAAAATATTTTTGCTGCTGTCTGATAGGAAACGTACTTCTCTCTGTTGTGCATTTGTCATAGGCAAGGATGGTAAACACAAAAGCTTGGGCAACTTCCTGTCTGCACCCCAAATGGACGGCAGCAACATCAAGCTGGTCTACACGGAGGGAGACATCTGTAGGAAGAACACCAAGACTAGGACCATCATCTCCCTGAAATGCAAGCCAGGTTAAAAGCCATTTTCAACTTTAAATGAAATGACTTCATATCAGTTGAATTATCTGCCAGACATATATCACTGTCTGAGTGGTCTAGTGTTTTAAGACCCAAATAATCATGCATCAGCTCCACCTGTCATCAACATTTGGTTGAGGGTTGTCCTGTTGGTGTGCATCCACAGGAGACGCGGAGAGTCCTCCCGTGGTGCAGAGTGTGTCCAGCGACGAGTGCATCTACGAGCTGGAGTGGCACACAGCGGCAGCCTGCGTCCTCTCCAAGACCGAGGGAAGCGACTGCAAGGTGTCTGACCCACTAGCAGGTCAGCTCTTGCAACATGACATGGCAGCGGTTGCACAAAGAATTTTAAATAACTACTAATGTCATGTGGAATTAAAGTATTTATTTCTACATTATATATTTGTAATTTACACATGTATGAGTTTAGTGAAGTGATGTAAACAAGACATTGGGTGAGACTGTTGTGGCTGAGAGTTCTGGTTTGCTCTCCTTCGCCCACTCACTCCATTCTCTCCATCTCTCCCAGGTTTCTCTTTCGATTTGACTCCTTTGCGCAAGGCCAACAAGGGCTACTACGACATGACTGGAGGCAAATACAATTACCTCATCAACGTATGCGAGGAAGTCTCTGCTGAGCACTGCCCCCCCAAGTCTGGTGCCTGTCAAGTGGAAGCAAGGTACGGTTTTTATAGTCGTAGTCATGTTTTATGTCGCTAGCACAATTTGTGTGCTCAGGGCAATCAAACAGATACAGTGATCTACAGTGTCAAAGGCGGCACTAAGATCTACCAGCAAGTAATGCACAGTTCTTTGCATCCACTGATGGTAACAAATCGTTAGTGACTTTAATTAAAGCAGATTCCATGCTATGTTTAGGCAGGATTCCAGACTGGTAGATGTCGAATATAATTGCAGTTGTTGAAAGAAAACGTTTTTTAGGATTTGAGAAAGAGATGGCTCTATGATTGTTTGTCAGTGTCATCAAGCTCTGGCTCTTTAAGCGGGGGCTGCACTATGTTTAACATGAACTTGGCCAGAGATAAGTGCTAAATATACAGAGAGAATGGAGGGACCCACACTCTCAAATGCCTCTTTCACCACCCTTGGTGGAATACACTTCACACTGTAAAACATTGAATTCTCAATTCTCAATTGGGCCATCTAATGTGGGACACTACCACAGTCATCCCCACCCCAGATGTGCTCCACTAAATAGATTGGGTTTAGTCCAGAGCCATTAGTTGTGTGTGTGTGTGTGTGTGTGTGTGTGTGTGTGTGTGTGTGTGTGTGCGTGTGTGTGTGTGTGTGTGTGTGTGTGTGTGTGTGTGTGTGTGTGTGTGTGTGCACGTAGATTCCTGTCAGTAATGGTGATCTCATGCCTCTGCTGATTGTTTGCCTGCAGTGGTTCCAATGGCTGGAGTCTGGGTGAGTCCAATGCCAAGCTCTCTTACTACGACGGCCTGATCCAGCTCATGTACAAGAACGGCTCCAACTACAATAACCCTCAGCAGACTCGCCGCTCCACCCTCATCTCCTTCCTATGTGACCGCCAGGCAGGCTTGGGCAAGCCAGAGTTCCAGGTAAACACAAGTCACACTTTCACAGTTTCACACACATCAGCAACTTGCACACCCTTCACTCTTGCATCAAGCTTTCATCCAAAACACTTGAGTCATGGACACACACATGCACTGTATGATACGTGATGTCTTTACTTCTTTTCGGCCCACTTTTTTTTTGATTAATCCACCATTTTTCCCCTTTGACTGCAAATGTTAGCCTGATATGAGATGCTTATAGAGGCTGAGGCGGTTATAACTGCAGGAGCTAATGCATGTTGGGATAAAGAAGCGTAATAGAAACCATTATTTGCTCCACTCAATATCACATTAGCTTCAGCACTCTCAGTTAGCACTCCATTAGTTTAGTTTAATGGACTAAATTGTGACTGCGTAATCGGCAAATAAGGGCTCTGTCGTCCTTAATATTTTGAAAGATCACAGTATCTGGCCCATGAGGGTTAGGTAATATATTATGTATTGTTGTACCGGTAGTACTGAATTTCTAGCCTGGATATTTCCAGGACGGGCCATACCCAGTGAGAAAGCTTAAGGGAAACTGAATTATTACACTCCAACCACATCCTCTTGTGTGTGACGCAGCAAACACATCTTCCCTGTAAAGGGCTTTTAAATGTAGGTGATTACTCAGTGTAAGTGAGCAGGCGTGTCTCTGTGGTTTTCATGCTGACGCCATCATTGGCTGCGCTGGATGGCGGCCTCTGTCAATCCTCCTAAAAGGCGTCTGTGATCGGTTCCCAGGAATTTGGAGATTTCAATTTGGCTCAATTTCAGACAAACCTTCCGACTACATTCGGATTCGCATGCAGGTTTGGATCGGATCCACTTAGGATATTGAAGAGTATGAAACTTGGCAGAAGTGATTCACACGTCACCCATTGTGCAACCAATGGTTTCCAGATTAACTCTGTTTTGCTTCAACAAATCAAAAGTTTCGCAAGACCAAGAGCTACTGCATTAGCGAAAGTAATGACTTGAGAAGGATGATTCCTGGCCTAGGTAACAGCAAGCAGTAGAATTGTAATAATGGGATGCACAAAGCGACCTCTCCAAAGTGTCCGAGTCTAAGAGAGCATGTTGCTTCTTTGTACTGTGTTCTCATTGTTTGTGTGCTGTGATCTTCCAGGCGGAAGATGAGTTCACCTACAACTTCAGGTGGTATACATCCCTGGCCTGCCCCGAGAGGCCCAGTGAGTGTCTAGTCACCGACCCAATCACCCTCAAACAGTATGACCTATCCAGGTAAGGCCCTCACCATACCCCCACCCCCACCATGGCCCCCACCATGTGTTAGTGACAAACAATCCGATGGGGGAGCCAAAGTTTAGTCCTTCGGGATGAGACTGATAACCACTCTCACATTTGTCACTTGGAGCGTTTGCTCTAGAATAGTTCTGTGTTTTGTCTTTGCTCATAAATCACACACTGCTGTTTATGGCCCTTTAGCTGAGCTGAGCAAATGAAACTAACATTCTGCTCTGCACATAATCACTCACTCGTTCTTTCTATATCTGGAATATAAATGTGTGTAGTTTGAATAGTATGTGTATGTATAGTATAGGAATACACACACTTGAAGTGTGTAGTGTAGTGTGTGTGTGTGTGTGTGTGTGTGTGTGTGTGTGTGTGTGTGTGTGTGTGTGTGTGTGTGTGTGTGTGTTTAGTATGTGTAGTATAGGCCAGCTATGTAACCCCCAGCTGTAACCCAGCCTTGCTGTGGAGTTCTCAGTGGCGTGACCTCTGACCTCTGGCTTCTTGTCTCCTTCCCACAGTCTGTCCAAGGCTGACAGGAACTGGGAGGTCATAGATCGGTCTGTCGGTGGCAACCGCAGGAAGTACTACATCAATGTGTGTCGCCCACTGCGAGCCGTGCCAGGCTGCGACCGTGCCACTTCTGTCTGTGAAGTGACGTACGACATGGTTAGTCAGGCCGCTCCCACCAGCAGCCTCTGCACGCAAACACCAGTCTAGAAAAACACACCAGAGGGGGTTTGGGATTTTACATGACTTTGAACAAATCTTTTTCTTCCAGTTTTTCTGAAATATGTATTTGTTCATATTTACTGGTACTTACAAATCATGTACTGTAGATAATTATGTGAATGCTTTTTGTATGCAAGTGATCTGTTTTTTATTATTATTTTTCTTTCAATGCTCTCATGTGCTTAATCCTATTTAGACTTCGACGGAGAAAGTGTCCATCAGTAATATGGGCGTAGCCAAGAAAGGGCCGATCATCCAGGCAACGGACCACCTGCTTCTGGAGTACACAGATGGCTCCATGTGTGAATCAGACGGCCTGAAAATGCCCTACACCACAGTCATCCACCTGGTCTGCACCAAGAATGCCAAGGTGAGGAGCATGCCCTCAACCAGCAATCGTCTAGGCCCACAATGCTTTGCTTTTGCCGTGGCGTCACTGATCAGTTTGTCTCTTTGTGCTCTACAGTCCAGGCCACCCCAATTCCTCTTCAACAGGAACTGCACGGCCAACTTCATGTGGTACACCACCGCAGCCTGTGCCATTGAGAACACCCAGAACACCAGTCAGGTGAGTGTCTGCAGGTAGCCAGTCCAGCAATCACTGCAGTGGAGTCTGATCATATGTGTCCCCTCCTCTCTCACACACAGACTGGACCATGGCCCTGTGCTTAGAGACTCTTTGTTTTGTGTTTCAGGCATGCAGCATAACAGACCCAAACACAGGCTTTGAGTTTGACCTCAGTCCTCTGGCCAGTGAGACCGGTTACAAAGCAGAGGAGATCGGCAGAATCTTTGTGGTAAGATGGACAGCTCCTACGCACACATGCACGCACGTAACATTTCCTGTTTCTGTTTCCTCTGTGTGTGTGTGTGTGTGTGTGTGTGTGTGTGTGTGTTTAGCATGTGTTTGTGTTTGCTTGACGGTCTGATGTCCTCTAATTCCTTAGCTGAATATCTGTGGCGAGGCCCCTGAGTGTGGGAGTGAGGGCGGTGTAGGAGCAGCTGGCTGTGAGCTGGAGGATGGGAAGCCGGTGGGCAAGGTGGGCGTGGAGAAGTCCCTGGAGTTCTCCACTGAGGATCTGCTTAAACTCACCTACAAAGGACACATGGAGGAAAGCACAGGTGAAGCCCGCAGCGGCCCTTGGCTAAATCAAATGACCCGAGTCATGTTTTCAGATGGGGCTTGTAAAAGCTGACTGACAGCAACACAATGCAGACAGGTGCAATGCATCTATGGCCCTGTGCTGAAGTTAATGCAACTCTGTGTCCGTGTTGAAGTCAATGCAACTCTGTGTCCGTGTTGAAGTTAATACAACTCTGTCCCTGTGCTGAAGTTAATGCAACTCTGTGTCCGTGTTGAAGTCAATGCAACTCTGTGTCCGTGTTGAAGTCAATGCAACTCTGTGTCCGTGTTGAAGTCAATGCAACTCTGTGTCCGTGTTGAAGTCAATGCAACTCTGTGTCCGTGTTGAAGTCAATGCAACTCTGTGTCCGTGTTGAAGTCAATACAACTCTGTGTCCGTGTTGAAGTCAATGCAACTCTGTGTCCGTGTTGAAGTCAATGCAACTCTGTGTCCGTGTTGAAGTCAGTCCTAAAGTCTCCTGCCGTCTCTATACTCTCTTCTGCTCTGCAGGCATCCAGAACACTTTCACCGTTAGTTTTGTGTGCAACCAGAGCTCCACCGGCCACCTGAAGTTCTTGAAGGCCGAGATGGGCACCAGCGAACACGTCATCCACGACGTGTTCTTCGAGTTCTCCACCCCACTGGCCTGCCCCCCAGACACGGTGGACTGCCAGGTCATTGGTGAGCTCACAAAACTTCTCCCAAGGTTCTCTCAAGGTTTTTATTTTTCTTATTTTTTTTCTGCCTGACCACACACACTCTTTGTTTGCCCCAGATTCCCATGGAAACGAGTATGACCTCAGTGACCTGAGCCGGGACGACAAGCCGTATAAACCCATTGACACCTCTAGTCAGGCCAAGTCCCAGAAGTTCTTCCTCAACGTGTGCAAACCTATTCCTCACGTGCAGGGCTGCCCTGGTGAGAAGAGACTTCTTAGAGTATGTGTTAGTGTGTGTGTGTGTGTGTGTGTCCCAGCACTTCTAATTGTGGTTTTCTTATGGCCAGCTGGCTCAATGGGTGCATGTGGCATCATTAACGGCCGTGGGCTGAACCTGGGCTTCGTGCAGTCCAGGCCCCAGGTAACCGGCGACTCCGTCAGTATCGTCTACCAGGGGGGCGACCGCTGTGGCACGGAGGGCCGTTACACCACACGCATCATCTTCATGTGTGACGACAGCCTTGTGAGTTTGCATCCACCACACACACACACACACACACACACACACACACACACACACACACACACACACACACACTCACACTCACTCAAAAACATTGGAGGAAGCTGATTGTTTTTCCAAGCCCCTGAATGCAAAGGAATTGTTTTTGAAGAGTTCTCTTAAACAGGCGCTGTTACTACTAAACTCAATGCGTGTGTGAGAAGTGTTTTTACAACTAGGGGCCAGCAGGAAGCAGGATTTCCCAACTGACCTTGAATTGTCTCATTTTCTCTTCATGTCTGTAGGGTTCCCCTACTTTTCAACGGCTGGATGGCTGTGAATACGTCTTTCACTGGAGGACCTCTGAAGCCTGTCCCGTCCAGAGAGAACAGGGTACATACAGTACAGGCCCGCTGTTTAGAGTAGACCAGAGCACCACACAGTGTCATCTCAAGCCTCAACTGTCAATTCTCAGGTCTCAGCATAAGCTGGATGCTAAAACCTTTCTTGTGTTGCTCGCGTCCAGGTGACAACTGTAAGGTCCGAGACCCACGCAGTGGCCACATGTTTGACCTGAGCTCCCTGGCAAGGCACGACTACAATGTGTTGGCGGGCAAGTACGAGTACCACTTTGCCGTGTGTGGAGCTCTATCCACTACGGTCTGCCAGCACAAGGACACCGGAGACCAGGGCATCGCTTCCTGCCAAGTGGAAGGTTCCAACCACAGAATCGCGGGTGAATAAACTCCTCTGCATTGAACCTTTCTTCCTGCACCCTTGGGTGCTACTTCCTGTGTGACGGGGTGGCATGGTGTTTGTTTGTGTCGGTTTGCCCCCCCCCCTTGTTCCTGTGCTTAGATCAATTTGCTGATATCTGCACTACCTTTTTATCACCCATCACACTTTGGCTCTGTGCAAAAAAAGTATTTACCATCATTTCCTGTGTTGCATGGTACATAAACCACAAGGCTGTGGTTTGTGCATCTTGGGGGCAAAAAGAACCCTGTGTATATATAGTGGTAATTACACCACTGCATTAACCACACTTTCTCACATCACTACACAGATTCAGAAAGAAAGTAGGTTAAAGAAAAGAATCCCATGCACAGCCCACCTTGATGCCTTAATCTCATATCTGAAGAAGTGTTTCAAAGTGAAAATGTCAGTAGTTGTCACCAGCTCAGGCGTGCGTTTCCCAAAAATTATAGTTGCTAACCAGTTTGCAATGTAGTTTGTTGGCAATAGGAAAAAGCATTGAATCCAACAAAGTTGCTAACTTAGTTAGCAACTATGCTTTTGGGAAACACATCCCTGGCCCCTCCATGAGTCTGGTATTGAGCTCACGCTTTGGACTTTGTGCCCAGGCGTCCCCACCCAGACCCTGACTTATGAGGACGGCCTGATCATGATCAACTACACCCGCGGGGAGAAGTGCCACAAGATCTACGAGCGCTCCACCGCCATCCTCTTCACCTGTGATCACAGCAAGGGCACGGTGAGTCAGCGCCAGGCCCAAGGCAACGCATTACCAGCACTCACTCATCTCCACTTCATACTTACTCATGGCTTGTCAACATGTCACTTATACTGTACACACACGTACGCACACGTACACATACACACACACACACACACACACACGTCTAGACCGTGGCATTTGCATGATGCATAAGACTGCAGGTAAGTTTGTTTACAGTGGCTACAGTGTGCAGTGGAGTTGACAAAAGGATCTCCTATCCCGCCAGTCTGTAGAATCCAGTTGTTGTGGAGGTCTTCCTTCTAACATGCAATGATGGTGATTGTGAGTGTGCTGTGCTGTGTTCCTCTCTGTGCAGGGCACACCAGAGTACATGAAGGAGACCCCTGACTGCACATACGTGATTGAGTGGCACACGGCTCTGGCCTGCCCCCCTTTCAGGAGCATCAGCTGCACCTACAAGTAAACTACAGCACCACATTACCCTTTCACACACATATCCCATTGCCCTCACACACACAACCTATTGCCCACCTACATAAAATTTCTTGTCCCCTCACACTCACAACCTATTGCCATCACACACACAACCTATATCCTCACTCACACAATCCAACGCCCACTACACCCCTGGCTTGTATCTGATAAATGTATACCTCACCACCTCACCACCTACTAATGAGTCCACTTCCTGCTTACTTTTCGGTGCCTGTGTTTTTTTTTTTTTGTTTTGTTTTGTTTTTTTTTGTTTGTTTTTTGTTTTTTTAATTTCCTTTTTCAAAGCTGTGTTTTGCTGCAGTGTCATTTCTCCCCTGTGTATCCTTCCAGTGATGGCAATGGCAACTACTACGACCTGTCCTCCCTGGCGCGCTCCTCCTCGACCAGTAGCAACTGGCGGGTGGTGACCCACTCGGGCCAACGTTACTACCTCAACGTCTGCAAGTCGCTGGTGCCACAGAGCGGTAAGCACTCCGGCCCGTTCAGGCTTGCAATTGGAGATGCGCTCAAGAGATTAGCTGCTGCTAGGCAGAGGAGATAGCACACTGATTGTCAGCTGATATGAAAGCCCCCGGCGGTTTGGCTGCTGCCCAAAGGCACAGCCGCTATAAACAGGAAAGTAAATGCTTGTAAGAGATTGAAAGAAAACGTGTGGTGTTGGCCTGTGTAAAACATAATTACACACAAATTGCTGCATGTGTGTGTTTGTGTTTGTACTTGTGTTTGTGTTTGTGTTTGTTTTTGTGTGTCTGTCTGGCCCATTGACACTGTCTGTGTGTCATCCTGTGGTTGTGTCAGGGTCGTGGGCATGTCCGTCCTCGGCTGCGGCGTGCATGCGGACGCTAAAGGACGAGTACGTGAGTCTGGGCGAGGCCAAGACCGAGCTGCAGTGGGACAGGAGTGTGCTGGAACTGAGGTACACCGAAGGGGAAAAATGTCCAGACGGCATTCGCCAGCGCTCCACCACCATCCGCTTCAAGTGTGATAAAACTAAAGAGGTACCGTACGTGACTCAACACACTTAAGCCACTGTCATGTGACAACATGTAGACATTCCCGTGCACACACACACACATACACACACACACACACACACACACACCCTCTGTCATTTTCTTAATCCTTCTCAAGTTCCCTCCCTCTGTCTTGCAGTCATTCTTTAAGAAGTTATATTGAAAGGATCAGTTTTTTTTTTTTTTTTTGCAAAACATAGAACACAGTGACTACAAAAAGGATGTGTGTGATTTTTACAGTAGCACAAAGACACACAGATACAAGTACAACACACACACACACACACACACACACACACACACACACACACACACACACACACACAGGGCACATTTTTTTTTTTTTTTTTTTTTTTTTTTCACTGTCATGTTCCCACGCTAATATGCAGAAGTGGCCAGTCATTCACACTGACTTGTCTAATGAGTGAGCTCTGACTGTTCCCTCCCTTGTGTCCGCAGGACTCTGAGCCCACGCTGGTCACGGCCCTGGAGGACTGCACCTACACCTTTGTGTGGCTCACGGCCGCCGCCTGCCCGCTCAACCCCAGCCAGCACGGCGAGTGCCGCATCAAAAACCCCGCCACCGGTGAGTCACCCCCGCGCGCCCCGTCGCTCTCAGTCTCTCCCGTCAGCGCTGTCACGTCTCATTTCCCGTCACCCTTGGGCTCCAGGCTCTTCCCACGCTGCTCCCTGTGGAGCTGTCAGGTCTGAGACCAGGAGTCGCTTACTGACACTCAACACAAGACCACAAGCATTACGCGGCTTCTCAGCTTGCCGTGGAGACACTTTAGAAACATTGACTTAAGGCAGAATTACTGAAGAGTAAACACGTTTGTGGAGCAGAGCACATCAAGTAGCCGAGGAAAAGAATTTCAAAACGGTATCAGTTGAGCGTTATTTGATTCGGCAGGCAGAAAGGGGGCAGGACCGAATTTGATTGAACACTTT
Source organism: Sardinella longiceps (assembly GCA_027497455.2). Taxonomy (NCBI): domain Eukaryota; kingdom Metazoa; phylum Chordata; class Actinopteri; order Clupeiformes; family Clupeidae; genus Sardinella; species Sardinella longiceps. The sequence goes on from JAODXP020000025.1 coordinate 3,101,031, forward strand.
CGTTTTTGCAAGAGGCATTTTTGGCTGTGAGAGAAAAGTGCTGTTGAAAGCAGGCTGTGACAGATCAGCAGTTGGACTGAAGCCCCAGAGGACTTCATCATTTTCTCCACAGCAGATGTTAGACAGAAGCCCCAGCTTAGAGAAGAGAGGAGTTGAGCAATAGAGAGCTGGAGGCTGACATGAGAAAGACAGATCTGTATGTAATTATGGAATTCAGTACAGCAACAACTATGGTCTCATGTGAGCTGGCCCAGGGTAACCCACTCCAGAAATAACAACATACACTATAGAAGTAGTGCCCCAAAGCCTTGACTTTTGATACAAGGCAGAAAGGAGGAAGTTACTTCCTGATGCAGTTTTTGTATTGCTCCATTGATTTGGCAAAGATAAGGGGGCACACATTGCTTCTGCTAGGATTGTTATCTGTATCAAGTCATTATGAGGAATAGAATAAACATTTACTGTGGAAAATTATCCTTGGCTCTCCATTACATAGAACAGACTACTTATGGAAGGCAAATAAACAAATAGGAGAAGGTTACTGTATGTTACATGCATGTCTCATATTAAGCCAACTTGTCTTCCTACCCAGATACAGGTATCAGCCGCATATAACATATTTTTTTTTAAAAAATACACTCAAAATACTTCCTTTTTAAAAAAACTTATAAAATCCCCTCATTTCCAGAAAATGTAAGCTGCCATTGCATGTACGTCTCGATGCTCTCTAGGTCAAAATTGAAAAAAAATACTGAACAATGGTAGCTTAGGAGTTAGTGGAATTTGTAAACTTTTAAGAAAACCAAATGCACTTTGTTTTTTTAAGTCATGTTCATACTCTATGGCTGATGCCAAGGACAAAGGGATCCTTTTAACACTGAGAAACTCACTTGCTGTGTGTGTGTTTGTGTTTGTGTGTGTGTGTGTGTTCACAGGCCACGTGTTTGATTTGAGCAGCCTGGGCATAGAAGGTGGATATACTTTGTACGACAATCAGCACGACAACACAATGATCCGGCTCAACGTGTGTTCAGAGATGAAGAACGCAGGCTGTGCAGATGGAACCGGTTAGTTGGCCCTCACGTGTGTGTGTGTGCGCGTGTGCGCGTACCTATGTTCCTATCCTGTGTGGTGTTGTCTGGGCTCTGTGGGTAATGTGTGCAGACAGACAGTCTCAGGAATCCCTCCACAGCTGTACTGGGATCAGTGACATATGTAAAAAGAAGGAAGTCCCTTTCGTAAAAGATTAAACACATTCACTCTAGTCCTCTCAGAAAGGTGTTATCATATAACAGTGTTTGGCGTCAGCACGAGGACCTGATGGCATGTGTGTGGTACGGCACGGGGCGTGTTTGGGTGCATGTTTAGAGGAGCTGCGTTCCTCAGCGGGGAGATCAGCGTCGCACACATGACGTCTGAGTCCTGCTGGATGATGCACAGCTCAGGCCCCAGGCGTGCATGAGGAGCTCATCTGCACTGCAATCATTTACACCCCTCACGTTCTCTCAGATTGTTAACTCAACGTGTACAGAACATTGACCAGACTGCTTGTTTAATTAGAGGTTGAATTCATCCTGTTAGACCTTGTTAAGAAAGTTGTGGTTAAAAGTATGTAGTAGTAGCAGTAGCAGTAGCCCACATGGGCTTGTAAGACACAAACAAACATTTAATATTCTGAAAAATCACTTTTTATGGCTTTGAATGTGTTTCTTGGATATATACTGTCTCTACACACACTTTAAGTTTGATAAAAAGCCCCAATTGTTAGAATAGACAATTTACACTGTTAACAACTGTTCAGCTGCTGTGTGCTTAAACCACCAGTTTAGAATTTTCCTAACTACGTATGTCACAGGGTAAGATGGCTGGGGTCCCACATCATTGGCAGCCACATAAACAGCTGAGGACAATGAGAATGGCTGAGGACAATGAGAATGGATAATAATTATTTATCCATAACAATTATTGTGAAAATAAAGAGAGACAAGTTGGCAGCCACTTTGCAGCTGAGAACAATGGAAATGATTAATTGATTAATTAGGGATGGCCTGTCATAGGCTACAGTAGAAATCCTCAATGTGTTGGCTGCAGGTGTCTTGTTACCTGGTGCACGCCTCCATGATAAACAGCCTGTTCTGAACGTTAAAGCTAAAAAAGGTAGCTTTATAAAAGCATAATATGACCCCTTTAAAGATGCACAGTGACGTGGACGTGTATAGAATATTGTCTTGACACATTTTGTCACTGATTTTGTGTGTGCGTTCCTGTACAGGCGTGTGCATCAAAGACCGAAAGACTGCGGTGAATGGGGGGATGGCCAGCAGCAAGTTGTCCTACCTGGACCAGGTGGTGCAGCTGACCTATGAGGGCGGAGACGAGTGCGCAGCGCATCCCAGCCTCCACCACAAGAGCGTCATCAACTTTGTGTGCAAAGACGGAGAGGACGACGGCAAGCCTGTGCTGGTGGACACAGACGAGAACACGTGCACTCACATCTTCCACTGGCCCACCTCACGCGTCTGTGAGAAGCAGGTAAAGCTGCAAGGAACTATGGGGCATTTAGCGGATTTAGCTGCTTATTGTGATGCATTAGTCCAAAGCTTAGACCCCGGGCCCTGAGTGCCCAATGACTCGCTGGACATGAAATCCACAACCATAGACATTATGTAGTATAAATCTATGGGAACAACTAGTATTCATCCTTATCAGGGACATACAATATCATTCTTATTATTATGGACTGTTTTCACACTTATCTGCTTCTTCAGGTTTTTGTCTTAAGTTCATGTAAAAAAAGAAAAAGCAAAACACCACGCCACCTCTGAATAGGTCAAGGAGTTTTGAACCTGTTGAAGTCTGTAAATACGAGGAAAGCAGAAGCTGCTGAGCTAAAGCCATAGATCAAAAGATAGAGAAATGTCGAAAAAAGCAGTCGGGAAAAGGACAACTGATTGTTCGATAACAGTTATCTGACTGGGGGTAGGTGAGAGGAGAGATCTCTAGTATGTCACTTGAAGGCCTCAGACACTGTACACAGTGACAGTTCATCATACTGCCCAGCCTGCTGAAATCTAAAGGTATTTGCATTGATCCAAGTCAGCATGTTGAGTCCCTCTGTGTCTGATTCCCTGACCGCTGAACCGATGACCCAGGGCTGATGGTATTCACGCACCATGTCTGATTTCAGGCATACGGACATGATATTGCCTTGAGATATAAAGAGGTGGGATTAAAGTAGGATTATACTAAAAATTTCTTCTCATTGTACCCTCATAGACGTGATGAGGATTGATAAATTACGCTCTGAGTTGAATGTGCATCCTTGCACGGCCATCACTACCTAGCTGAAGATATGGAATTTGCGCATAACCAAGTAGTGTAAAAGTGCAACGCAAATATAGCCCCTACCCGTGCCCAACTCCCCACCATGGAAGAAATGGCTCAGGTTTTTTTTCTTCTTCACTATCAGCCCTGATGACCTGAGTGGGGTTTCAGTGGAAGTGTTCTCTGTTCTCATCAGGCCCAGCCACAACCACACACTAGTTGTGAAATGTGGCCCCCCGAGGCCCCTGAAGCACTGATGCCAGTTACTGATTAGAGGCTCTAACTGAGGCCGGCTCGGTGTTCACTAACCAGTGTACGTAGCGCACATGCACTTTATGTACTCGTGCATAATTACTGATCTCAGGCCTGGTGTCGCCCAGATGGCACGCCTGAGGGTGTAGAAGTCTGGAGTTACTGTGTAATAGATTGTTTCCTAAATGGAACATCTGTCAACGGGTAGTGAAGGCCATGTGCTCCTCTGGTTTGTTTGTTTACATGGGGCAGGGTGATTCAAATAACCATTAACCATAAACATATTTCAATTTGTTTGTTTTGGGTTTGTTTCTACGTAGTACGGTGTCTGTTTTTGTATCTAAATGCAGGTAGCAATACCAAAGGTAGTAGTTTCAAAGGCAAGTTCCTTGTTGTCCCTGGAGTTGGCTTTCAAAGGGATTGTCTGCAGTTACTACAAGGAAGTGTTTACTTGCCCCTGTTGCCCCTGTTGCTCTCGTCTTGGGTGCTGTTAGTACTGTCTGTAATGCTTCTCAAGGCGATTGTATTGTAACTGCCACTCTACAAATATAATAGAAGTGAATTGAATTCTGAAATGGTCAGCAGTCTCTTGAAGTGGATACTGAAATAACATTAAGTTCCCGTTTGTGTGGCTAAGCTGCACATTCTCAGACCTGTTGACTTCATAGGGAGGTGTGGGCTAGCTCACACACACAGCACTCTGCTCAGGTCTGAACTCTGAGGTCTGGCCCTGCTTTCATCTACAGGTGAGGTGTTCGGTGTGGAATGGCACGGCCCTGATCGACCTGCGGCCCCTGATTCACACCACTGGCACCTACCTGGCCACAGACGACGACGTGGACAAGGAGAACTCGCCTGACTTCTACATCAACATCTGCCAGCCCCTCAACCCCATCCCTGGAGTCCTGTGTCCCCCCGGGTCGGCCGTGTGCATGGACCCTGACCAAGGCCCGCCCATTGTGAGTGACCAATCTCAATCTGCACTTCAATTGGCATTAGACCTCGCACACATCCAATATTACTCCCATCTTAGCTGCCTGTGCCAGTATTGTTAGTCAGTGCATGTAATCAATCTCAATCTGCACTTCACTTGGGATTAGACCTCGCACACATACAGTATTACTCCCAGTTTAGCTGCCTGTGCCGGTATTGTTAGTATCGTTAGTCAGTGCATACTCTAATCAATCTCAATCTGCACTTCACTTGGGATTTGACCTCGCACTCATACAGTATTACTCCCAGTTTAGCTGCCTGTGCCGGTATTGTTAGCCAGTATATGCTGTATTCAATCTCAATCTGCACTTCACTTGGGATTAGACCTCGCACACATACAGTATTACTCCCATCTTAGCTGTCTGTGCCGGTATCGTTAGTATTGTTATTCAGTGCATACTGTAATCAATCTCAATCTGCACTTCACTTGGGATTAGACCTCGCACTCATACAGTATTACTCCCATTTGAGCTGCCTGTGCCGGTATTGTTAGTCAGTTCATACTGTAAAGCATGACCTGTTCTACTCTTCATAGCATTCTTTGAAATGTAGATACAGACAGCAAATTCTCTTCTAAAGCAATAGTGTTTATGCCGTGGTCTTGTTGCTTTGTGTTGCCTAAGGGTAGTGGAAAAGTCTGTGCTGTTTGCTTGACTAAACAGTTGGCATTCTGTTTTCTAGACAGCCAATTGAATTTTCACATGTTAGAAAATGTCTTGAGTGTTAGGCATTCAGAAGCATTATGCATGTATCAGAAGTCACAGGTTTGACCTGTAGTTTACATGTTGCTTGTGTTTGTCCTGTGTAGGATATCGGGCGAATCACTTCCAAGTCCACCCCGGAGTACAACAGCAACACAGGCGAAGTGGAGATCACCTTCCAGAGCAGCACCCCCTGCAGCCAGAACACCTCCTCCAACTACACGTCCAAAATCATCTTCAGCTGCCAGACGGGCACAGACCTGGTAAGACACACTCACGCGGCTCGCTCACTCGCTGCTCTGCAGGAACAGCGCTTTGGGTAACTTAAAATGTTTGTCTGTGTGTGTGTGTGTGTACCCCTCAGGGTACTCCTCAGATGATCCGGCAGCAGCAGTGTATGTACGTGTTTGAGTGGGCTACTCCGGTCGTGTGTCCTGAAGTCGTGACCAGCAAAGGATGTGCTCTCCAAGTCTCCGAGCTCCAGTACACATTCAACCTGACATCTCTCTCTGGGGTTGTACAGGTGGGCTTCTTACCTGGCCACACACACACACACACACACACACACACACACACACACACACACACACACACACACACACACACACACACACACACACACCCCTCCCAGAGGAAATGTGTCGTTTGAAAAGTCCCAATGTTGTCTTATTGTCCTCTAGGTGCCCACTGACTCTGGCCCATACAAGATCAATGTGTGTGGAAGCATCACAGACACGGCCTGTAAGAACAGTGCCGTGTGTCAGCAGAGAGGGACGTCCCGCATCTCCTTTGGCCACAGCAAAGCCATGAGTCTGGACTACAAGCGTGAGGACCGGACAGTCATCATGACCTACGCGGGCGGAGATCCGTGTCCTCCAGGTCAGGCATCTCCTACTGCAACCCCTCTCAACTCTGCCCCAATGGGTCAAACAGTCTCACACCAGGGTTTTTTCTGCCATTCTCTACCAACAACACCACACCAAATGTTATAAACTTGTAAGGCAGGGCTCTTCTAATGGCGGCCCGTGGGCCAGATCCGGCCCGTGACGAGCCTCGTTCTGGCCCTCGAAGTGAAATCAATTCATGCGTCTAAAGAAAGCCTATGGGTACCGTAATATATATAATAATTTGATCCATAAATAAAAGGGCAGGTGGAAACCACTATGTTTGATTTCCACCTGCCCTTTTATTTCTGGGTCAAATTACTACATACTTTACGGTAGCAAAATTATCCTTGATTGTTTTCTGTTAATTCCCCTGAGGGAACTTCTGGTGGCTTAGTGAAGTGGCATTATCTGTTGCTTTTATTTTATTTTGCATGAAAGATATCTGTGATGTGCTGTTTGCACTGGCTGTTTGGGCAGAGACCACTATATATCATTTGTTTGAGGATGGAGTGAGTGTGGTCTGCTGTAGGCTTCCTGTATGAAAATGTTTTTATTTGTATGTAGTACCAGCCAGAATAGTGACTTTCTTTACAGACTGCTGATTGTCCTGCCACATACTGATTGTCCTGCCACCTGTGTTGAATAGACAAGGGGTTTCACAGAGTTTCTGTAGGCTAATCTGATTTTGCATGATTTCCCTTTCCTTCTGACCTATGCACAATCATGATTACTGCCATAACCTTAAAAGTATCAGATCAGAAACCAATCTTATCCTCTCTCCAACAGTAAGGGGTGTTGAATTCTGCTCGTTTTTTTTTACGACATTTGAGGTTTATTCAACATACAAAACGGACGCATAGCCTACTCACTGAAAATATGCTTAGGTTCTTGGTTTTAAAATCTGGCCCTGAATTTCTAATTGAATAGCCCTGTTCTAATATTTGCTGAGTGACTAAGGTTTGCTGAGTGGCTTTTTGTTCCTTTGTAGTAACGGACAAAGGGGAGCTGTGTGTGTTTCCCATGGAGTACATGGGGAAGACCATCACTGAATGCACCACTGAAGGCTCGACTGACTCACGGCCGTGGTGTCCCACCACCTCTGACTTCAACAAGGACAAGAAGTGGGGTTTCTGTGCCCCAGGTAAGAGAGCCTGTCACACCTCTGATTGAGCAATGGCAGGAACCACGCTCCACTAAAGAAACTAGATTACACTGTACCAGTCGGAACCTATTCAAGCACACACCTGACATGTCTCAACCAGAAAGAAATGACTTTCAAAACAATGCTAGGCACTAAGGTGTTCACCGGAGTTCTAAAGTCCGTCTTCAGAAACCAAGCCTGACCGCCTCTTTATTACAACCACTTGTGAAAGCTGATTGTAATCGACGCAAATCCTAGTAACTAAGCATGCTATGGTAACCTGCAGACAAGATTACAGATTAAGAAAAGCTAACCTGTCTTGCAACCAGAATGCAAAAGCATGGGGAATAAACAAAACTGGCTTAAACAGCTGTCAATCACAGCAAAATGGTTCCTTTGCCATAACACGCTGGTTAGACCATCCCAACCTGTGGCGGCTAACTTAGACAAAGCAGGCAACATAAACTACGGGACAAGCTTACAGTTTAGCCAAACACACACCAATCAATTAAGCTGTAGAAATACACAATCATTGCAGAAATAGCAGTAGAAGACAATCCGACCTTTCTGTGTAAATTGCAAAATCCATCGCAAAAGGAATGAGTTTAATCCACAAACACGTTCAACACGTTCAACATGTTTAGAGCTAGATGGATGCCAGTCGTAGCCTACATAGCTGTCTGATTGCAAATGCTAAGCTTTTTTTTTTCTACTGTAACGATATATAAAATAGCCTGCATTAGAGTAGGTCTACAGCTAATGTTAGTTACTTAAACACCACAATTAGTTACAAATGCAAAACGTTTTTCCCGTGTTTAAATGGCAATGTCTGATATAAAAGTTTATCTGTATGGTAGGTTATAATGGATGAAAACCCCTCCTGTGATAGTTCAGTCCCCTCGCAGGACTTAATATCACGTCTCCCCATGACCACTTCAATCACTGGTCGGTCACTTTCACACCAATCCCGACTTGGCAATGATGGCCTACTAAGATCTGACGTGGGTCGATTGACCCAACAACCCACTTTGGCAGTGTGAAAGGAACAGCCGACACGCTAAATTAGCATTAAACACAGGTTATTTGACAGTTTAAAAGCAGCTATGGAGGGCATCTTTTTGAAGCTACCTTTTCGGCGAATTGTGAATTGTGTGTGTAGCTCGCTATCCATCTGATAGGTCAGTGATACCCCAAATGGCGCAGTGAGTTTCATATGGAATGTTTGTGAACGTCTATGACGCATGATGTTCAAAGCATGAATAGATTTATGCATTTAGATAAGCTTAATGTATCAGACTAACCAGATGAAAGTCCTTTGTGAGCTCTTCTGATGGACGCCATGGTGTTTGTTTTTGTAGCAAAGGCCAAGCGCCAGTCCACCATTTTGTTCATGTGCAACCGGACGGCGGGGCACGGCCTCCCTAAGCTGATAAGCGAGACGCAGGGTTGCTCCAGCACCTTTGAGTGGCAAACCAGTGCCGTGTGCACCCCCAAGAAGATGGAGTGCCAGCTGGTCAGCGCCCACAAGACCTATGACCTGCGCACCCTCTCCTCCCTCACAGAGCCCTGGAAGTTCAGCCACAACGGCAACCAGTGAGTCTCTTACTTACACACACACACACACACACACACACACACACACACACAATCACAATAGATTATGCTCTCTCTGTGTGCGTGTGATCTCTGTTCTTCATTTATGCTGAGTATAAAGAGTATAAAGCTGTTGCACCTGTGCCTGTGCAGGTATTACATTAACCTGTGCCAGAGCATCCACGGAGGGCTCACAGACTGTCCAGAGGGGGCCAGTGTGTGTCGCAAGAGCAATGGAAAGACCCAGACCCTGGGCCTGGTCCACACTCAAACCCTGGAGTACAAAAGTGAGTGCTGAAGCCCGCTTTCAGGAACAGATCCAACATTTTGACAGCCATGCCTATCCATGTCCTTGGTGACCTGGGATGGTTATTTTATCATGTTGCGTAAAATATCAAACCTCTAGACTGTACCTGCCGTTATCATATAGTACCTGTAGTCAAAAGCAGATTTACTGTAGTGTATATGAATGCCAATATGTGTTTTTAGAGGCTAGACTGCTGCGGAGCTTTTTCAGCTTTGTTGTGTACAGTAAGTTGTAAAAGAAGTTTTGTGTCTCTGTGTGAATCCTAGATGGGAAGATCTGGGTGAACTACACAATGGGAGATGCCACATGTGGAAACAAGCTTCAGGCCAAAACTATCATTCAGTTGACGTGTAGCAACATAACGGGCCATCCCAAACTCCAGAGGTAAACCTCGCAAGAGCTCTTACACTTTGACTGTACTGTGCATGGCAAATTACTATGGTGGATGTTGGGAAAGCATTGGTGAACATGCGTTTTTCCTGTGTGTGTGTGTGTGTGTGTGTGTGTGTGTGTGTGTGTGTGTGTGTGTGTGTGTCCAGAGAGGATAAGGGAGCGTGTGAGTTCTGGCTGGAGTGGGAGACGCGCGCTGCCTGTGCAGTTCAGCAGCAGGAGGTTGTGATGGTCAACGGCACAATCACCCTCCCAGACACAGGAGCCCGATTTCACCTAGGGGCCCTTTACACCAGGTAACACACACACACATGCAAAAAACAGTAAAGTGAGGCTCTGTCCTGTCCTGTCCAGTGAGTGAGTGAGTGTCCTCTGTCCTTTAGATTGCACCAGGCCACAGGGGACATCAGGCCCAACGGCGACCGCTACGTCTACGACATCCAGCTGTCGGGCATCACCAACAGCTCTATTGAACACTGCAAGGGTGCCTACATCTGCCAGGTGAAGATGAACGGGAACTGGCACCGAAAGATCGGCTCCTCAGACAAAGCCAAGTACTACATCAAGGGTGAGCATACTTGTGTTCTTGCCACAAGCTTATTACTGTAGGCAGGATAAGAACCAGAAAGGGCCCAAAGTGCTTTAGAGGCTTTGATATAAATGCCATTATATGCCCAAGCTACTCCAGTCAAGAGTACTTCTTCTGACTTTGGTGGAACCTTATGATTCAGAACCAGTAATTCTGGTGATGGTGTTGTCTGTCTTCTTTGGAGCGCAGTTACTATCCAAGTGTATGGTATCTTTGGCCGTAATTGATCAGGATTATAGATGTGACCAGATTCCACACAGTGCGAATATCGCTAATCTCCCACTGAAAATGAATGGGAGATGATTATCGTCCTGTGGGGGGCGAATGCACCAAAGCATGCAAATAAAGTTGAGAAATGTTTAACTTATTGCAAATGTTTGCAAGGCGATAACCAATCGTAGCGTTGCGAAACAGCACAGGGGCAGGAGTAAATTTTTCGACTTTCATTACATGAAAAGTATATTATTTGATTAAAGGGTCCCTTAGTCACAGCTTCAGTCTACATAGTCTCTGAGTGTGATTTAATATTGTACACAAGTGCTATTGTGGCTGGTAGAACAATGTAGGTTTACAAATGAGCATAATAACTTTAGCTGAATGCTAACAACTAGCTAACGATTATCCACATTAGCACACAGATATCAATAATGACTTGTGGGACAAAAATTACTGTTGACAATAAAATAATACTAAAACGAACATTTGTGTGTGTCACACCAACATGCTAGGGGTAAATAGATCACTGTAGATCCAATTCCAAGTCTTGGCTAAGTTTAGCTGCTAGGTTAATGTGAGCAACCGACCCAGAGACCTTGCTACAACGAGAGAGTGCTCTGCTTGGTACAAGCCAATCGGGACTTATGAAATTAATAGTGGTGGTTTATATTAATGAAAAAGGACAAGCTTACCAACAGGTAAAAAAGATGTTGATATTGAACAATAAAAACGTTACACATTTGTCCCTGTAAAGTACTCAACTATTTAAAGGTTCAACCAACTGTCCAGCTCCAACTGCCATTTCAACCGCCAACTTCCCCTGTCCACAGTTGTTTCAAAATAAAAGGCCTCACCATAATAATTGATGTTAAATGATTTTACTACTAAACTATTTAACTCTTCAACCGTTCCAACTGTCAGTTGTCATCAACTTTGACCACTGTGAACTGTTTCCCCTGTCCACAACTATTTCAAAATAAAAATCCTCAGTAGCGAGGTGGCTAGTTGGCATTGTTGGCATAAATTGGCACATTAGCACATCAAGTCAGCTAAGTCACATGGTTAGCATAATTAGCATATGTGCTTGCTTAACATATTAGCATAGTTAGCATTCAAACTGTCAGTCATCAATATGCCTCTGGTTATCTATATTTGTTGCAATTTTTTACAGAAATTATTTGCTAAAGAGTCCATCACAAGTAACTGCATTTTGCATTGTCATGTACTCGTAATTTCCTTGAAATTACATTCTCTAGTTTATCCTATTATGTGTGTGGTTCTATGAAATTTGAGCTGTAGAGTTGAAATGAAAACCAACAGTCCAAGACAATTGCTATGATTGTGTCCCAGCCTCAGAGTTTGATGACTAAGACTGTGTCCCTGTGTCCCTCTGCCAGGTCGGAACCTGGACGTGCTGGTCCCTTCGGATTCCAAGTGTGGTCGGGACCAGAGCCGAAAGGCCTCGTCTGCCATCCTCTTCCACTGCAACCCCAACGTGGGCGAGGGGATCCCAGAGTTCCTGCTGGAGACGGACCTGTGCCAGTACCTGTTTGTGTGGCACACCTCTAAAGTGTGCGAGCTCCTGTGAGTGCCTCTTGAAACTGCCTTGAGTCTGCCCATTTGTGAAGAGAGCACTGTTAAGGCCACACGCTGGTTCCAACAAAGTGTGGAGCACTGCACTTTCAACCTCCTATTCTATCGTTTTGTATACACCAGTGCCAAACTCTGTCATCGTCGCCTGCCTATGAAAAATTGTGGAATTGGAAAGTGGTGTCTGAACACCACTTTCGGAGCGTAAGCAGGCCTACTGTCCTCTAAACCAGGAAACTATACGTGAAGGACTCAGCTTAATCTCAGGCACTAGAGACTCATCTCTTTCCTTATCAAGTTTTCTGCCTCTCTTCTGCCCACGATATTAAATGTCAAAATAACTTGTCCTTCTACTTTGGGCTGCGAACACGGATTTCTGTTTGTATTCCGCGCGATCTAGTGTGGCTAGCGAGACTAAAGTAGAAAATAAGAGGATAGTCTTCATTTTGCTATTTCAAACTGAGGTACATGGCAATCGTGGATTTCTGCTTGTAATCAGTGAGAAGATGGAAATGGATGGTGCCTTGTGCAGATAATCAGGGTGGAAAACGCTGATTGCCAATAAGAAACAAACTACACCTTTTACTGGAAAAGCTGCGTCTGATGCGTTTCTCAGTCTAAGGTCAGGAGGACAAGTTATCTCATCTGCGGCAGGCCTGACATTTAGCATCTGTGACTGCAGAAAGCAAAAGACAGAAAACTAGATGAGGAAAGAGATGATCTAGCCAGGAAGGATGAGTTTCTAGTGGCAGCGTAAGGCCCCATTGACACACTTGGCAAGCTTGGCTTGGTGGCCAGCGTGCTTGTTTACAGTTTATTCATTTATTCGTTTAAAGGAAAAATCTGAGTCAATCAATCCATATCTCTGTTCTGTTCTTTGATTCTACCAAGTGCTATTGGTAGGTACCAAAACATCAGCATTTCGTACAACGTAGGCCGAATGTGCAGCACAGATGTGGCCATATAAAAACAAAACTATCCTATATTGGTTAACATTGGCTGCTTTGTGTGGATTCACTCCAGATAATTCCTTTAAGTTGAAAGATTGTCATTGACCTAAGAACGGTCCAACCTTTATGGTTGCGATACATCTCAAGCTGGTCGTGACACACCGGCAGTGGACAAGCGCAATGCTGTGTTCAAGACGCCTCTGTATTGGTTTGTGTTTTGCAGCTCGAGTGATCAAGTCATCGACAACACAGGGACGGACTCGGATGCGGATGGCTTGTCTGGGCGGAGCCAAGCTCTGGGGGCTGTACTCAGCCTGTTACTTATCGGGCTGACTGTGTGTCTGCTTGTTCTACTGCTGCACAAGCGGGAGAGGAGGTACACACACTTCTTCACAGCTTCTTAACACCTTGCATAGTCAAGCCACTAACCTCACTTGAATATTTTCACAAGAGCATTTCTATTTCAGTCTTTGAAGAATTCAAATTTAGAAACATCATGATGCATCCACATTGCATCCATTATGCACAAGCTCATGATGCATTAAGACATGCATGCTTGATTTCATGAGTCAATGACCAACCCCCAGTTACAATACAGTGTTGCATTGTTGCTCTTCTACACACAAACACTGAACTTTGAATATTACCGATAGCTCTGAATGGACCATCACCTCATGTGCAAATAGCCTCCAAAAATATATTCTGCACTTCTTCCAGGCAAAATTGTTAGAGGTTAACATAACTTAATAATAACTTTGTGACAGCTTTGAAAACCGGCCTCTGTTGAGTATTGTTAATGTTGATTTAATTTGTGATGAGAAAATAGCCCTATTTACCATGATGAAGTATTTTGTTTATATAGTTAATATAATAATATCTGTATGACATGAACGCTGTTTTTATGTAAGGTATATTGCAGAGCCGTATATAGAGATATACGGCTCTGGTATATTGAATTTCTTTGAATTCCAGTTCTTCTTCTTGCAATTCCAATTTTAATTGAAATTCTGTTTCCTGTTTGAAACCTCAAATTTAGGAGTTGCATTGGAATTTATGGGGTCATTCTCAATTCATTTAGAATTTTTTACAACCCTCATTTTTCTGCATGACAGAATCTGCAACAGAATTGTGTCTCTGGGGTGTTTTTACAGGCCTAAACGTTTTGGTGCAACACTCTACTGTGGTATTAGCTCTCCAAGTGTTAATTAATGTGTGCGTGCGTACACACACTAGCCGCCAGATATGGATCTTGTAAGGGAGGTCTCTGAGAGTGTGGCAGGCACTTTTACAGGCACGCACGCACATGTGGCGTGGGATGTGTGTCTGCAAGGGGAAATGCTTGTTTGCTGCAATGCTTGTGTGGTCTGTGTGTCTGCAGAGAGCTGGTGATTAAGAAAGTGACCGAATGCTGCAAGAGAGGAAACCCAGTGGCCTACAAGTACTCTAAGGTACACACACCTCCATCTTATCTCATCTCTAGAGGAGCGGAGTGACGATGCGCAGCTCTCGTAGCGACCTACACACAAGCACGTTTCTCCTTTTTCAATGTGCACCAATCTGCATGCATGCACTTGTTTGGTTTTCTCATCTTTCTGTGTGTGTGTGTGTGTGTGTGTGTGTGTGTGTGTGTGTGTGTGTGTGTGTGTGGACAGGTGAGCACGGAGGAGAACGGCGAGGAGGACGAGATGGAGTGGCTGATGGAGGAGCTGGAGTCGCCGGGCAAAGATGGCCGCCATGAGAACGGCCACATCACCACCAAGCCCGTGAGCGCCGAGGCGCTGCGCTCGCTGCCGCTGGACGAGGCCGACAGCGAGGACGAGGTGCTGACCGTGCCCGGCGTACGCATCCAAGCGGCGGCCGCCCGCGCCAAGCCCCGCGCCCGTCCCCTGCCCGCCCTGTTGCGGGCCGAGAGCGACGAGGACCTGGTGGGGCTCCTGGAGGAGCGGGAGCGGCGCCGAGACCGACCGCAGCATCACCACCACAACCAGCGCTCACAGCACCGGAGCCGGCCCGAACCCACCACAGACGACAGCGACGAGGACCTGCTCAAAGTGTGAGGGGCTGTCCCTCTGCACTGAATGTCTGCACACACACACACACACACACACACACACACACACACACACACACACACACACACACACACACCACACACCATACACGACACACACTCACACTGAGAAGAAATAATATATACATTCACAGAGACATTTCTGATTCCCCTTTGCTGTTTTGTTTCCTTTTTGTCCTCTCAAAGGGAACTGTATTTATCTCTTTGCTGCTTCGGGCAGTGGCTACATTTTTGTATTGCTTTCATCCTTTAAGAAATGATGCCTTCCTGATGAAAACTGCTTTCATCAAATTGTAATGATACTTGTTTATAATGCTTGAAAAATGGACATTAATGGTAAGAATGTTTGTTTAATTTGGCCACGTGTATCCATCCAGTCCTCGTTAAGTTTTAGTTGTCAATTGTACAATAATTTATTTTTGTTGCTTTGTAATTTTGTGTTTATTTGTTTTGTTATTTTTGTAACTGGAAGTTTCCTACAGCACAAAGTCTCTTTGTTAGGCCAATGTATAGAGCCTCGGATTTGTACAGACAAGGACGCTTATGGAAATATTCCATGTACTGATTGAGTTCAGTGCTGTGTTGCTGCAGTGTGTTTTGCATATCCAGTGTCACTTGGGTACTCCATTTGGGCTTTTCCGAAACAAACGCCATCAGACTCCTGCTGATCACATTGCCACAGCCAGTTTCACACTGGGGTACATTAGTACTCCATTGGCCATAAGCACAGCACTTAGCTTTTTGGGTTTTCTTTTGTTTGTTTTTTCTTTTGTTTTGTTATTCCTGCATGGCACATCCAGCATGCTGGGAGGCTCCTTGTCAGAAAGGGATTTGGCCTCATGCTTCAGCTCTACCTTCAATGCCAAAACCAAATCCAGATCAGCAGTATGTTCCACCTGGGAAGCTTTAGTGCCACAGCAGGCATTGCACTCTCCTTAAAGGTGGCTGAATATCATAGCCTTTGGGTGCCATAGACTTTGTTTTTCTTTTTGAGTTGTTTTGAAGTTGCTTACAATCACAGTGTGATGGAAATGATTTGATAATTATGTGTGTTCTATTATTTTACAAGTTTATATTTATACCGAGTTGAGGAATTTCGAGTACACACAGGCACATGGAAGTTTAAATTCACAATGAGTGGGACTAAGTTGATCTTTCCTCTCCTTCTTGTTTATAAGATTGTCTGTGCAGAAAAAAAATATATAAATGGCTGTCCTTCAGAGTAATTGTTCAATTGAGACTTCTCAACTAACCAACAGTGCCTGGGTATTAATGGCACTTGGTAAGATTTTGCCACCTAAAACTGGGGTGTTTATCTATCGGTACTGAAATAATGGTTTATGTTTATGATTTATGATATATATTTTTTTGTAGCTTTCATTAAGCGCTCTATCACTCCAGCAGTGTTTTTTGGGGTGTGTGTGTGTGTGTGGGGGGGGGGTGTTGTACATTCTAATGGGAAACAAATCAGGTTTGGCTTAAGGTCTTTTTGTCTCTCCTATTCAAAAAAAAACTCACAACATGAACATCTGTCATCTCATATGCTAAGAGCAACATAAAAGATTGCATGCATTTGAACATCATTGTATTTGCTATGTTCATCAAAGACCTGTATTTGACTATTCCAAGATTTGCTAGAATGAAATGGATTCCATGTCCTGGCAAAGGAGTTGCTTTGGCCTCCCTACCTGCGACGGACACAGAAAAAGCATGAGCTCAGCTACCCCTTCTGATGATTCACCCCCGTACTTGTTTATCAGCAAGAGCCGCGTGTTTCACAATGAATGTCACTGAACTCCCAGGATATGTTCACAACATGGCCGCATTTCTCATCTCCCTTGCGCTGCACTCAACAGTAGGAGCAGCGCTTGGCTATCTGTGAAGGAGCAGAAAGTCCCCAGTGGCGGGGGCACGGGTTAGTGGGGAGTATTATGGGCTGTCGGCACTTTATGGTGTGGATTGGGGAGGGGGACAAGTCCCCTCCCAAGAGCTTGTGGCTCAGCTGAGTTCTCCGGTGGTCAGGCGGACTGCACACAGGGAGAGGAGGGGACTCTGGGCTCAGCCACATGGACTGGTGTTTTTGTGAAGTGAAATGTCTGTCACTGCTGTATGCTTGAGAGCACCTGGTACAGCTCCCTCAGTACGTCCATTAGTCATTAAGCCCGAAGGGAATCCCAGAGCCGCCTTCTGGTGTGTGTGTATTTTTCCGATCTCTCTCTCTCTCTCTCTCTCTCTCTCTCTCGTTCTCTCTCGTTCTGTCTCCTGGGAGAGGCTCTGGGAATTCTTGGGCTTATTTTTGTTTGGTGTCCTACTGCGTTTGTTTTGTCTTTTGTATTTATAAACTATGTGCGTGAAGACATTGCATTAAATCAATAATAAAAGAATAGCTGTTCAGACCATAACATTCAGACTTCAGCTCTCTATCCTGTAAATCTTAAGGTAGACAGATATAAATCTACATATACTTTTATTATCCTACAGGAAATTCTGGCCTCCTCAAATTTCCATAACATGCCATACACATGACGTACAGTACATACATTACAAAAATACAGAGGCTAATCCTATAGTGTGCCATGTAGGGTATTAAGATGTTTGATGTAGGATATTATAGCAGTCCTAATGCAAGTGTAGAGCAAGTACATTCCACAGTAGATTCTGCTCCAGAGTACGTAGGTTACGTACTGTCCTGTATATGTATGAAACAGCAATATTAGAAATGCTATGAGAGCATTGCAAAAGTGCATCTCGAGAGAGAGAGTTGTGGTAACAGGCCTTCATTCCACGTAGCCTACAGTCCCTGATTTATAAACAAGTGAAAATACAGGAGAGACAAGATGAGGACCTGAGTAGGAGAAGGGCATAGACTATTGTGTGGAATGCTGCTGTGACCTTTGGTGTCTGGCTATCACCGTTTTCCTCATAACTCACCATAGTTCTCTTTTTCTCTATACAGTTCAGTTGAAAGTGTAGTTGTTTCCAGCAGCTTATCAGGTCATGCCATCTCAGCTTTCTAAAGAATTACATCCCAACATGAGCGTAGATGTACAGTATATTGCTCAAGGGCCAGCTCCAAACAGGCTGCAAAAACAAAATGTTACACATGAGAAACAGTCACATGGTTTGTTGGATGTGTCAATTCTGAGTGTTGTCAGTAAGTATGTGCAATCCCTTTGTTATATACAGTATATATGAAACATAGGAAGTCACTACTTATTCCCATTTCAATTTTACACAACATGAAATACATTTCATAATTGTAATACTAAATAAATACATTTCATACTTGTAATACTCAGGCCTATTTCACAGAAGTACATTTCGGTGGTCCACACAGCTTTCTCAATAGCAATGGTGCTTAGCCGAGGGGTCAGAGACTGAGCTACATCTGTGAGCAGCTGGAGAAGGTTGCAGCTGTCCTGGGCTGTCTGACTTCACCACCATGACACATTATTGCACCACACTTCAGTACCAATACAAACCTTTTTGTGGCTCACCAAAATGTGCTCATCTATCTGATGTCATGCATAGAAATGACCTTATAGACTAATATGACTAATAGATTTAAGCTGGTTCCTTGCTTACATGTCTTCTTAGTGTGTTTCATAGCTTTTCCCCTTGTCATTTCACTTCACTGCAAAATGGGCGGAAAGTTCTCATATCTGTACATGTGCGCTTTTCCTGGGTCAATAACAATGTCTGTTTTTTTTTTTTTTTTTTTTTTCATTCAGTCAGTAGTCCAATCAAATTTTTTGATACTTATTTTACCACTGTTGATTTGAATTCAGTCTCTACTCTGTATACTATATTGTCACATCTTCCATCTATCAAATTGCCCTCCTTAGCAGCCAAATCTTGCACTCAAGTAAACTTATAGATCTTCAGCATCTGAATGCTGTACTGTATGTCTGGAAAGACTTTAGCCCAGCATGAGGCTGATCCCCTAAGAGTGCACACTTACATGCCTGTGTCTCATTGATTCTAACATGAATGAGAGTGGGCCTGTTCTGAATTAACAATGCTGTGCTGTGAGAAATGACGTCTGTGCTATCTGTGAACATGATTCATGGTAATCTCCCCACCAGTGAAGGTCTGTGGTGTCTCTAATGGCCTGTGTGAGCTGCTGCACCATCAGTAGAATGGGTGTGGCACTAAGCCATTGAAAGCCATCACAGGCAAGGGATGAAATGAACCTAATTAGCATATTGAAATAGAAACTCAGTCACCACACCTGAGAAACCAAACTCATCTTCATTGAGAGGAAAGGTGGTACTTTGAAAACAGTATATATGGGAAGAGTTAGAGCTGTTTGCAGTTCAGATCTCCACTGAAAAGTCTGGAGTATGTTTTGCATGCTTCGTTTGTGCTGATTACGGGAATTTATAGACTTGATAAAGACCACCACCAATACCACTGCCACCACTTTGCCTAATCCATCAAGCAGCCAAGCGTCCAACAGTACTGCACTCTGCATTGGAGTTTGTTTGAATTGGCAGCCCATCAGCTCCAGCAGACCTACCTGTGAGATTACATAACCTCCGTGACATCTGAAAGCCCTGCTCCATTAAAGAGTAACGCAGTGGTTTTGACGTGCTCTCAACGCCTGGCTGCTCTATCACAACACAGTGGAGGCCTAAGGTCAACCTCTCCGCTGGACTTTTGATCGCCTCAGACCCGGTAAATACCCTGTCCGCAGCCCACAACCACACACCAGTCTGCCACTGCTGCCAGCCTGACCCCCTCTGCAAAGTCCTGCAGCCATGACCACTTTCGACGACATCCTGGAGGAGGCCGGCAAGTTTGGCCGCAGCCAGAAGCGCATCTTCGCCCTCCTGTGCATGGTGTCCATGCCCTGGGCCGGCGTCTACGTGGGCATCGTCTTTCAGGGTTTCACCCCGGAGCACTGGTGCCGTGACCCCAGCATCGGCCAGCTGAGGGAGAGCTGTGGCTGGACCCTGCATGACACACGTAACTTTGCCCCTATGGTCAACACCACGGAGGGTCAAGCACGCAGCCAGTGCCAAAGGTACGACCTCGACTGGAACGCCACAGGCCTCACCTGTGAATACCCAGCACCTCACCTGAGTGAAGAGCAGCTGAGTGCGGTGCCCACTGCTGAGTGTAAGGATGGCTGGGAGTACGACTACGAGGGCAGAAGATCCTTTGTCACAGAGGTGAGATATGACATGCACTGTATGCCTGCTGATGTACTGTCACTAGGCACACAGCAATGGCAGCAGAATGGCATGCATGCATTCAATTTTAAACACTTCTAACAGTGTTCTTGTGATGGAGTGATTGCTATGTGTAGGTGGGAATAGAAAACTAAGGGGGTCATCTGGTGCTTCAGGGCATGCAGAGAACTGATGATGATATTTCACACACATAACATTCCTATTCACTGTGGTAATTCACCTCAGAGAGCTTTACTGAATCTTGATCTTTTATCTATATGGAGGTTATTGCCTTTAGTTTGCGAGTGAGATGGTATGTGGGGGGCTGATGTGTGGATTGTCTGCTTGCAGTTTGACCTGGTGTGTGCGGATGCCTGGCTAGTGGACATGTACCAGGCCACTCTCAATGTGGGCTTCTTGGTGGGCAGCATCGCCATTGGCTATCTAGCAGACAGGTAGGACTGCTATTAAAGCACACACCATAAGCCTGTACCTTGCCTTTTGCATTCTGAAAGGAAATTGAATACATTGCATTTTGACATTCATTCTTTTCATTTCATCAGATTTGGCCGTAAATTGAGCTTCTTGATGTCCAACCTCTTGAATGGGATTGCTGGTATTCTAGTGGCAGTGGCTCCAGACTACGCGTCTCTGTTAGTGTTCCGAACCCTATATGGCTTTGGAGTGAAAGGAGGCTGGGTGGCTGGATATGTGCTGAGTAAGATATTCCTACAATCCTCAATCTTTAGTACAATTCAGTTCTTTTCTTTATGTTGTACTTATGCTTGTAGATAATAATAGAATAATAATAAAATAATAGCCAGTAATATATGAATCAGATTATCAACCCCATTAAGCTGTGGTTGGCCTGTTTCTAATGATCTCCAGTCTCTGTATTGTGAGTAATGTGTGTGGCTAGTGGAGCCCTGACTGAAGTGGTGACTGTTCCGTCTGCTTTAGTCACAGAGCTGGTTGGTGTGGAGTACCGCAGAACCGTGGGGGTTCTCTACCAGATGTTCTTCAGTGTTGGGATTATGATTCTCCCCCTCATCGCTTACTTCATTGTTGACTGGCGTTGGTTACAGGTGGTCATTACAGCTCCCTACATCATCTTCCTGTCCTACTACTGGTAAGTCAAGGCACTTCTCATGTATTTGTGGTTTGCTATATCCTTCCTTTATGGGCTTGGAAAGTACCTGTATTACTGCGGTAGTTGACTATAGCCTATTCAGTGGCCTACATTGTGGAGTGCACTATGACGACTGATCTGAAGTCATTCGCAGCCAAAACCCTTTGTTTGCAAATTGAACATCAAAGATGTCCTGTCCTGTTTTTAGAAAGTTGCATGTTTAGCAGATGTCTTCTTCCCCTAGGTTCATTCCTGAATCTCCAAGATGGCTGCTCTCCCAGAACAAATCCGATAAGGCTGTGGAGATTACAGAGGCAATGGCCAAAGAGAACAAGAGGACTCTCTCCAAGAACATTGAGGTGTGGAAGAAGTGATACTCTAAGCATACCCAAGTGGAGAACATGTGCAGAAAAGTGCCACTTCCTGAATTTTAAAGTGCTTCTATATGTACTGAAGCCATTGTTTTAGTAACACTTCATGCATTTCATGCATTGGTTATCAAAATTTTGCACTTGAAAGCAACTTTTTCAGTTGGTTTTTTAGTTATTATTTTTAAAGACACTTTTTGGCAACTCAACACTTTTAGAAACACTTTAAGCAAAAGCACTCAAAAATGTATTTTATGTAGTTTTACCAGTGCAACTCTTAAAGGCGTCGGGAGGGAGGTTTACTATAGTAGTGGCTGCACTACTAGAATAGATGGCCAACCAGGCATGGACTGGCCATAGGGCATACAGGGCAATGCCCGGTGGGCCGATGGTCATTTTTGGGCCGGAGCTGTCATAATTTACTTATATTTCTTGAAGGATATTGGCCTTGTCCAATTCAATCTCTCTTGTTTATGCAATGTGTCCAACTTGCAGTGTTATTTTAGTTTGCCATTAGGTTATTATAAATGAAATCATGGTGGGCCGCCATGGTCATACATGCCCGGGCCATTTTTTGGTCCCAGTCCGGGCCTGTGGCCAACATCCCATAATCAGGACCGTTTCAAGTTACTTAGGGGGGCCCAAGCAAACAGGACATGGGGGCAATTCACCCTGATAAACACCTATATGAACCACATTGTTATAATATTCAGTTATATGTCACCTAAAGTCATATTTTATTGAAAAACACTACTAACTAAAATACTAAAATGAGTCAATCTCGGGGGGCTTTTTCAGCCTGGGGCCCTAGGCAGGCAGTTGCCTGCTTTGCCTGTCTTGTTGCGATGGCCCTGTCCATAATGGCCTGCGCTGTTCTTTCCCAGACTCTCAAGGATGATTCTGCAGACACTTCCTCCTCAGCCAGCTTCATGGACTTAGTCAGGACACCAAAGATGAGGAAGCACACCTTCATCCTCTCCTTCAACTGGTAAGTGACCTCTCTCTTCAGAGCTAATGAACCATTCCATCACCAGTAGTTTCTAGAGATGAGGAGTCCTATTTCCCTTCCTACAGGTTCACAAGTGCAGTGGTGTACCAAGGTCTGATCATGCGTCTGGGCATCCTTGGAGGAAACGTCTACGTAGACTTCCTCATCGCCGGTTTGTTGGAATTCCCTGCCGCATTCCTGATCCTCTTCACCATCGAGCGCATTGGCCGGCGCCTTCCCTTCGCAGCGGCCAACATCGTGGCAGGAGCTGCTTGTTTCATCACAGCCTTCATCCCAGAGCGTGAGTGGAATCCTGCCATCTGGTGATCTATGACAATGACCAAACTTGTGCCCGTGAACCATGTTATTAATGTCCTGCATTCTTCTTGCCGGTTCTCTTGCAGATATGTTCTGGTTCCGGACAGCGGTGGCTTGTATTGGGCGACTGGGCATCACCATGGCTTTTGAGATGGTGGTCTTTGTCAACACAGAGTTGTATCCTACTTTTGTCAGGTAAGACACTGAAGATCTATTGGGACTTCCTTCTTAATGCACTGCACAATATGTTAAGGGAAAGCTAATGAACTCCACATCTCATCTATGCAGACATTTATATGTATTCTTTAATGACAAACAGTGATTGTCAGTGCATACTCTCGACTCTTAACTATCTTACCCAAACCTGAATGTCATCTAATGGACGCCGTTATTATCCATCACACTTGTACTATAGGCCTGTCAATGAGTTGACCTAGAGCTCATTCTTCTACTCTCCATAACAATCAGTTCTATTGTGTCTTCCTTGCAGGAACTTCGGGGTGTCTGTGTGCTCTACGCTGTGTGACGTTGGTGGCATCGTTGCCCCATTCCTACTCTACAGACTGGCTGTTATCTGGATAGAACTCCCACTGTTAATATTTGGTTAGTGTTATAACTCATGTTGTCTTGTCACAGAGTTGTTTAAATGGGACATAATTAGTTCCTGATTCCTTATTAGTTTATGTTTAAAGTTTTTGTCAAAATGTCTTTACAGTGTTTAGCTTATCAATTTGGCTGAGCTTGAGGGGGATTAGTATTATGTTCTGACTACATCCAGTATTTCCCAGTAAACTCACATCTCCCTGTGTGCGCTTTGATATCCCAGGGTCCATTGCTTTCATTGCTGGGGGTCTGGTCCTGCTACTGCCTGAGACTAGAGGCGTTCCACTTCCTGAAACTATTGATGACATTGAGAACCCTCAGAAGTAAGTGTTTGACCTTGTCACCTGCTGCCCTCATTAGCAATGATAGACATTATAGAAATGCATTTCACATTTACTAAATTCCTTTACACAACTGTATGTACACCATGCAAGAATTTCATTGGCAGTCAACATGTAACCCTTCAAATTTTAAAATGTTAGTTACAACAAAATCAGCAACTGAAGGGAAAGCCCCATAGTGAACAAAATCCTTAAACCTGCATCTTGTACCTTCAACACATTTTCCCATCAATATGTCCTCATATCATCATTCATTCATATCATCATTCATTACCACAATTATTACCTCCCATACCTTTTGAATATCTCATGCATACATACAAATAGACAAACATCTATGTTGTTTCCATGGCAATGGTGAACTCATGACACTTATTCCTTTGTGCTGCAGAAATAAAGAAAATGCCCTGAAGAGTCACCAGCTAGAGACCCTCATGCCCACAGATGTAACAACTCAGAAAGAACCAGTGGATGTCTGAATACATGCTCCCATGTCACCTTGTCTGAAAGAACCAATGTGGATGTCTGAATAGTGGATGTCTGAATACATGCTCCCATATCACCATGTCTGAAAGAACCAGTGGATGTCTGAATACATGCTCCCATGTCACCTTGTCTGAAAGAACCAGTGGATGTCTGAATACATGCTGTCATGTCACATTGTCTAAAAGAACCAGTGGATGTCTGAATACATGTTTCCATACCACCTTGTCTGAAAGAACCAGTGGATGTCTGAATGCTTGGTTATAGTCACTTCAGTTGAACCCATTTGTCACATAGCCTTCCCATTACATAATTTTCTTACATTTTTGTTTGTTTTTGTTGGATGTTATTGTAGACTTTGATTGTTGTATAATTTATTTAAGATAGTATTTGTGGTGTACTGTTAAAATGGCCCGTGACATATACAGTGTACCGTAAGTCTCATATTGAATAACACTGATTTTGAAACATTTATTAAAACTGTTAAATTAAAAGTACAGAGTTTTACCTTGTACAATTCATTCTGCCTATTGAATAGAATGTAATTGTCAATTGCTCCAACCTAAAAAACTGAATTTATTCTCTTGAAATTATTATTATGATGTCCTTGCGAAGAAACTGAAATGATGTAAGCTGTTCCTTCCTACACAATACAGCTCTAATATAGCTTATAGACATTAGCACATTTCAGCAGAAAAGTCATTCATTAGCAGCACAAGCTATATGGAGTTGGATATGGATTATGGATTCATGGATTTTTCTTCATTTCGTCGTTGATCCAGTCAACAAATTTGGAGACTCTGGCATACACCCCTGGTTTCATTGCATTAGCGCAGCCAAGCCCCCATGAGGTGACCCCTTGAACCACAAAGGTGTTCTGAGAGTTGCACACAAGCGGTCCTCCACTGTCCCCCTGGAAATGACAAAAGACATGGCGGTTAACTATTAGGCTTTAGGATACAAAGGAATAGCCAGTGTAAGAGATACACAATGCATTGCCAAAAACCCCAAAGCAAATGTAACGGATGCCAACTAGTACGTGTAAATCCTCACAACTCAATCCCTTGGGTGCTTCTAACTGCTGAGTTAGAAGCCTGGGCTTTTAGCTCAGTGGTTAGAGCGTCCGACTCCCATGCTGGGGGATTGTTGTAGCTGGCGAGGTGGCGGGTTCGAGACCTGTGTGCGGTACGAACCGCCACCGGCTACACACACTCACCTGACAACTGTCTGTGCCTCCTTCAATGTTCCCAGCACACATCTCATGGTCCTTCACCCTCCCATTCAGATATGCAGCTCGGTTGCAAATTTTATTTTCAATGACTGGAAATCCGGTTTCTTTCAGGACCCCCTCCCCGCCAGTGCCTGTGCACAAAATACAATTTTAAGTACTGAAGTACAAACATCTTAACGTGGACAAGTTCAAATAGCCTTAACAAAGATCAATATTTTACCTTGCGTCTCACCCCATCCGGTTACATGGCACTGTGTTCTGCTTGGAACAATATAATCCTTCTCTGGTAAGCATGCAGGCAGAACCTTGTCATTTAAGATGGCGGGCCTGGAAACAAACAAATAAGAAACATTTTAAGGAGTAAGTCATGATGTGTTTTTAATTCTGATTGGCAGGCATAGGCATTAAAGGAGAAATGGCAAATCAATATGTAGCCCTGTTGATTGAGGTCACAGAGGGCTAAAAGCATGGAAAAGAATGAGAAAATTTAATACAACAGACTGAATACTAGTGTAGGAAACAGCAACAGAATTGATCACAGCAACTCAGTTTCAGTTCCTATGCCCCTGTTAACCATAGCTGCCAGGTCACTATTTGACCTATGTTGTATCAAATCTTCTGATTTCCAGAATGCTTTGCGGACGCTGTGGACGCGTCCAATAGAAATAAACAGGGGTACTGCGATGCAAAATTTGCGCCGCTTGTTAGTGGATTACTGGCGTAATTCTATCCATGTTGACCATTTCATCTCAGCAAAATTCTGAAGCATGGGGTAAAATTCTGATGACTACCGGATGAAGTCATCCCGTATTAAAATAAACCTCCAACAAAAAGATAAGTCCAGCAGGCATTCCGAGACAGAAATATCTGAAATGTATACGTACTTTGAAAGCTTGAGAAGAGCAATGTCTTTTCCTGTTGGTTCAAGAATGATTTTCTCAAGGTCCCTCACTTGCTTTGATGCTTCAGTTGCTTTCTCAGAGTTGATTCCCAGATATACTTTATAGGCTGATGGCCGTGTAGACCTAGAGAAAATGAATATGGATTGTCAGTCATCAGATGGGGGAAAAAAGGATGGTAGCTATTCCTTTGGAAAATGGTAAATACCTCTCTAGACAATGGGCAGCTGTGAGAACCCACTGGGCATCAATCAGAGTTCCTCCACAGAAGTGAAGACCAGAACTGAAATGGAGCATGGGACCAAATGGATCATAGTATTATCACCAGCTCTGCTATTCATTTGCTCTCAATGTGAATACTGCCATTGCTATTAGCAAAAATGAAAATATGAAATTGTACATGTGCATACCTGGTGCGAAGACTTATTTGCCATGGCCAGGAGTGAGGTATGGATTTACAGCCTCCAACAATACGTCCATAGCATTTTCTAGGGGCAATTTTAGGTTTTCCACATTTCTCTTCAGCTGGTGGCACAAATGGCAGTGATGATCACGTTTTAGTTTGTTGCTTGGCCACAGTAACTAGTATTTATTATTTATATGTTATCATTGCTGGTGTGAAATGAAAATGTGAGACATACAGCAGTCTGGAATCTGACAGTAGTCCCATTTCTTGCTCCTATCTGTGGTGTAGCACCAAGGCCCATTCACATCATTGTCTGGGTTCCTGCATTGCTATAAATGATGGTAGAGAGGACAAGATCAAACTTTAGCTCAACACATTATAACTACGAACTTTGTGATTATTATTATTATAGGGAGACAAGGACTTTGTGTTCCTACAACTAGACAAGTATTCTGTGACCTGAAGAAAACCACAACTGTCACCCAATGTTTGACCATGTTTCTCTTCCACAGTTTCAAATGTGGTTTTAAAACTATAGCCTATATTAGCTTTGTTTTTTCCGCTCCATCTGTGGAGTTGTGTGGAGTTGATTACAGAACTGTCTTCTTTTTGCAAAGATCCAATACAAAGTACTTTGTAATGGGGTCTCTGTGTCTCTGTGCTTCAATTAATCAGCAGCTTTTATGTTTAGATAAGAAATTGTCCAACAGATACTCATCCAACAGTGGGCAAACATGTCTCCAAAAGTTAGGATGGTGTTAATAAAAGGCAGGAAAAGTCAAGTAAGACTAAAGTCTAAATGAAGGAGGACACTTCTCCATGCCCTCTGGATCCATCTCACATGAATTTGGGCCGATAAAAACACTGTTAAATCTCTAGATCATGCCCAGATAAAAGTATATTTTCATAGTCAGGTTTTTACCATCTGTCCGTTTCAACAGTTGATATGTTGCCTTTACACTATTTTTTTTATTATCAATATTTAAGAAGATTTTGGATCTTCACACATTTATTCACTTAGTCTCATATGCACCTATGATTTGGAATGGGGAATTGGGGATATAAAAGGATAATAAGCAAATTGAAGCTCTTTAATGTTTTGTGACACTTGTAAAGACGTAAAGTCCGCTGGCCATGATAGGAACATATTTTCCAATTGTGTGATGCAATGCACATTTTAGGACTTGCTGGAGATTAAACCACTTGTTAAACAATGTCAAAGAAACAGTGTTGTTACAGAGTCAAGTTGGCTTCTAGAGGGTCAGAAGACCTTTAAGAGATCATGCCATCCGCATCATTTGACAGATAGTGAAAGAGTATTTATGATGAGATTCTGCACTTACATTCCCCTGTAAGCCTTTATCGGGGTGTGTCTCAGGAGTAAAGCTTGAGTGCTGATGAGGTGACATGGAGCTCCAGGCCTGGCAGGTCACACCCATCACAGTCTTAGATGTAGGACCTCTGTAAGTCACTCCATTGGCAACCTTGCAGTCTAAAACACAACCAGGGGGGCATCATTAAGACCAACGGCATTTCAGCGATGTGGAACAAAACCCTCAATTTATTCTAAAGGGCACTACAGAGGGGGCAACCCTCCCACCTTTGGCTGTTGGAGCAATGGTGACTGATGGGCTAGGAGGTTTGGGCCCCACTACTGGTCTGTCTGTTGGAACTGGTCTGGTGATGGGGCACTTTTCCAGCTTGCAGTACTCCCAGCGGGTAAGGGGATCAGTGGTGTAACACCAAGGAGCGCGGTCATTATCGGGGTTCCTGCAGAGGTTCCTTCGGAGGTCACTGCAAAAGTGGAGGCAACAAATTAGACTTCATGAACAAATGTATTTACAAGGCAATCGGATATGATTGTGGTTCAAACAACAGTGCAGAGGGACCAATCAATATTCCTGTGTTATAAAATGTAATTTTCCATGAAGCACGTTAAGCACAAATGTTACAACCGTCACAAGGAACATGTGACCGGTGTTCATAACGTAACTACTGCTGCTGACAATTGCTGTCTATAAGCCAACTTAGTGACCTTACGCTTGAGGAAAGGCCTGTGGAGTCTTTTGATGGCGATGAGGAGACATGGATGACCAGGACTGGCATGTTTTCCCACTAATAGTCTCTGACATGCTACCTCTGTAGGAGCTCCCATCACCAATGTAGCAGTCTTCTTCAGCTTCAGGGATAACAGGCTCCTCTGTGGGATGTATGAAACTGTAGTTACACATGTGATCCATACATTTCCAATGGTTTATTACTCACTATTAAGATCAGTCATTTGTCTCCCAAAAATCGTATAATGTTCCACATCAAAAGCTGCATGATCTTGTTGATGTTATTAATGTTCTACTGACCAGGTCCAGGTTGATTTCCACAGGTAGGAACCTTGCAGTACTCCCACCTAGTCTCAGAGTCTGTGGTGTAACACCAGGGACTTCTCTCGCTGTCAGGATTTCTGCAGTAGTTCACTTCAAGGCCTCTAAAGAGAGCAAAATCAACCACACTCTTAAACTGGTAGGCCCATCTTCAAAGCACACTGAATTGCTTCAAGGAGCCTCCAGCACAGTTACTCAGCTGTAGCTCCAATCAGGCCTTACTTGCATGGATAGTTTTCTGGAGTTCTAGAGTGCTTATGCGGAAACTGGGCAGACCACGACTGGCAGGCCTTTCCAGACACCGTCACAGAAACGGTTCCTCTGTAAGCACTGCCATCACCAGTCATACAGGAGAGCTCAGGCATTATAGTTGGAGGCTCAGAGGCTGACAAGGCAACAGAAAGAAGGACGGTCAAAACAAGAGTTGTAAAACAGGTTAAAGAGGATATGACACTGTCGGAAATGTGACTCACCACATCGAGGGATCTTGCAGAAGTCCCAGCGCTTCTTGGGGTCTGTGGTGAAACACCAAGGCCTTGGCTCCCCATCTGGGTTCCTGCAGTAGTTCTCCTCTAGGTATTTATCAGGAAGTCTATACAGCACACACACACACACACACACAAACACACACAATGATTTTAACTGTTATCCTCTTCAGAAAATGAAACTGAAGGATGTCTCTTTACGGAAAAGGCATACGCTGAGGGAAGGTAGCCATGGTTATGTGGAGTTTGGATGTCCCAACGCTGACAGGTGTAGCCACCCTCTGTTTTTGACATCTTGCCTCTGTAGTCTTCCCCGCTGCACTGCATGCACTCCTCTGTAGACCCAAACATACACTCAGTTTTGTACACCAAAGTAATCAGAAGTACAGATTTACTTTATCATATTCCATCTCCATGGAAACTGGAAATAGCATGTAACTCCTTTACAATCTCACAGGAACTAGAAACACTAAGTATACTTTAACATTATACTATGCAATACCAGTGCAGTCATGGATGCCACAGGTCTCCCATCTCTTGTTTGGATCTGTAGTGTAGCACCAGGGACCATTAGCATCATGGTCTGGATTTCGGCAGAAGTTGGACTCCAGATCAGCATTAGGGTATTTCTCTGGAGTCATGCTTTTGAAGGAAAAAGATGGCAGGTTTCAGACCAAAGTAGGAGACAACATATCACCTATCATACTCATGCTTACATCATGCTAGACCAAAGGGTAAGTATGGTGTACCTCAAGGCTCTCTACAAGACCCATCCTATTTTCTCTCTACAGTACATGCTAGGGAGTTGCTTGGATTGTGTTGTGGAAACGTAACACAATCCATTTTTTGTCATTGTAATATGATTCTTTTCAAGCTTTTGAATCGGTCCAAATACCGAAAACCGAATACTTACGAAATGATACCAATCAATAAGTTTGAACTAAACCTGGATGTCTAATATTTTTTATGTTTAATATCAGATAAAACTGAAGTAAAGGCAGGACCTCACCACCGAAATCTACTTACCAGCCTTTAACTCTCATCTAGCCCACAATGACAATGTCTCCCGTGATGACACATGCCAAAATAGATTCCACCTAAATGCTACCCCACTCTCAGACTCCAACATTAAGTTTGGCAGCTATTACACTGTCCAACCAGAACTTTAGACAACTATCTATCTGACCATCTATGCTGCAGCTATGATGCTTAGTGATGGTTACCATGTATAATAATGGATAAAGTCTGATCTATCATTTATGGTAAAGCATGACCAAACAACTGACTATACATGTACTGCACTTGGCCCCTTGCAGTTTTGTTATGGTCACGGATCTACCCAAGATTTTTTCCTAAAATTACAACTATAAAGGAGTTGCCCCTGTTAATCTTTGTTGCTCATCGCACTGTCTGTAAAGTTCCACATGGCAACTGTATTTGGATTGTATTTTGTAAATATGATATAACTGAATTGAATTGAATGCTGTTTTGTTTTGTGTTTGAGTTGTTATGGCAAGGTGTTATGAGAAGGTGTTTGTGAGGGATGGACTAACTTGGGTACATGGGGACTTTTTGAAGCCCATCGCTGGCATGTTCTTCCTGATTTCGTCCTGGTTTTGGTTCCCCTGTAACTGCTCCCATCACCTGTGATGCATTCTTTTAAATATTCTACATGGGAAAATGACAAAAACATTGGTCTCTTGCCATAACAAAATATTTTTGTGACAGGATTAAATGTATTCAATCTACTATTCTATTCTATCAAATTTTTTACACTCTATGTATAGTCAAACAGTATCTCAATAAAACATTAATACACATATACTGTAATGCTTCTTTCACTATGTAATTCGGTCAGGCTAGTTAAATATTCCTACTGACTCAAGAAGAGGACAAATGAACTGTTTATCTAATCCTTTCACCCCAGCCATTTGTTTACTGATGCAAGGGTACACAGTAACACAGATTGAACATTAACCTCACTGAATGTATGCTGAAGAAGTAAATTGTCCCAAATGTCCCAAATGTCCCAAATTAAAATCTATATATCATTTTTAAAAATCTGTACCTTTCTTTTCATAAAATGCTGAACTCATCCTTCGCAGGAGCATCTCCATTTTAGAGTTTGATGGAACAGTCACGCACTCTTCATCTTTCTCAACAAATATGAAGGCCCTATGGACAATACCACCTAATTAATGCTGGACCATTTAGACAAGTGAAATTGCAGGCCTAATTGTTAAGTTGTTGTGTACCTGCAGCGGAAAGCTAGCTCAGCATTGCATTTGAGTGCACACTCAGATGCTGAGCTGACTGCATATGTTCTCTTGACCACCGTTAGCACCCAGGTTCCATCAGTCTTAGTGTAATCATCAAGCACGTTTGAAAGCACTCCAGTGACTGACAAAGAGAGAAAACAATCTCCATTATCTCAATATAAAATTCCCCTTGTGCAGTGCTTGTGCAGTTTAGGCCAAAATGTTTGCTTTACTGCTGGAAATAAACTGACGTCATGATTAACCTACACAATTATTTGTAACATGAACAGAAAAAGAAGAGAGAAAATGAAACAGGCCAACTGCTTACCTATACAGAGGAGCGTGCATGTTAAAAGAGCTTTGTATGCGTCCATGTTGTGGCAGGAAGAGCCACCGCAAACAGGCCCTTACATGAATCTGGAGTCTTTTAAACTGTGTCTGTAAAACAAATAGATAGATTTGACTCATCAGTCAATCATTGCCCTGACAAGAACAGAGTGCAGAGGTCAATATTTAGACCTATTTTGTCATGGAGGTCTCAACCCACATTTCTGTAAGTCTCAGCAAGTAAATTACAATGTCAATTATCTTTATTAGAGCTATATCTATTTCTATGTTGTAGATTCAACTTTTCGCTGTTTTTTATGAATTCAGATATGCATGAAATAAACTGCTAGTGTTTTCCTTAATGGTAATAGGATTGTTGAAGGAAATAATGTAAGAATAATAGAGTAATGTAAAAACAAAAAAAAAAAATTAAAAAAGAACAAAAACTTTAAAACACATCAGTAAAGCCATACATACACCTCCCTGGTGTTTTTCACAGAGCTCTCATTTTCACAGATATCGTCATCAATCAATTGCAGTTAATATTTTACAAATGTAGACATGCAGTGTCCTCTTTTGCAAACAAGATTTCCCACACAACCTAATTTTGTGACTGTACATATTATGCACATTACACCAATGTTACCACAGTGACATGCAATTAATATCAACATACCATAAACACACATAGCAAATTCAAATTGAATGAGGCTTTTAGACACAATGAAGAATTATGTGGTGTATGCATCTGGAGAGTGCAATTGTGGTGTTATGCATCTGGAGAGTCATGTCATGAATAGCATTACTTGAGGTCAGCTGAGAACTGTTGGAGATAGTTGCAGAGCTGCAGGCTCCATTGGTGAGTTCAGAAGTGTGGCATTGGCATATACTGTATATAAGAGATTGGTCTATTCATCTATTGTCATTTCTAATTGTTCACATGATTTCTGTTGCTAATTTTTCAAATATTGTAGGCGTCATATGGTTCGGCTTTACCCAGCCTCCCAGTCTCACATCTATATATTTATGCATTTAGCAGACGCTTTATCCAAAGCGACTTACAATCAAGCTACAACACAGTAGGCCAAGTGGTTTCACAGCACAGGCTGGTAGACCTGTTTGAGGGGCATTGCAGTAGTCAAGGCGAGAGATAACCAAGTCTGAACCAGGAGCTGGGTTGCATGTTGGGTTAGGTACGACCTGATTTTCCTTATGTTGAATAGAGAAAAACGTCTCAAAATAACAATAGCAGCAACATGATCAGCAAAAGTCAGCTGGTCGTCAATTATTACGCCCAGGTTTCTTGCAGCTTTGGTGGGAGGAACAGATAGCCAGTCTTATTAATGCTGATGTTGTGATGTAGGGTTTGCTTGGCTGGGAGGACCAGCAGTTCAGTTTTGGAGAGGATCAGTTGGAAGTGGTGGTCTTTCATCCATGCAGATATGTCTGAGAGACAGTCAGAGATCCATGTTTACACTGTAGAATCACCAGAAGGAAAGGACAGATAAAGCTGGGTGCATAGCAGCGGTAGGAGAAGCCGTGCGAGTGGGAGACTGGGACCAGTGATGTTGTGTAGTGTACTATGGTTAAACAAAGTGGCCAGGTTCACATTGGTGAGGGTTTCTCTTCCTTTAACTTCAATATTGGACTCTATTGTTGTCCTGGCACTCCTTAAAATACATGATCAAAGTTGGCCTGGTTCTCATCAATAATAGTTCCTCTTTGTGTCTCTTCAATATATTGGCCACTATTGTTGCCCAAATCATGGTTATTCTACATGGCCTGGTTCTCACTGAAGATGCTTTCTCTTCCTGCTCCATCACTGTTTGCCTCTTTTGTTGTCCAAACCATGACACTGACCTTAAGCCAAATACCCCAGAAGCCAGAATTCCTTCTACAAAATGTTTTTTTCATTTTCATTGACAAGCATAGCGTGGTATTTCCGCGGCAGTGCCAGTGAAAATAAACGATGGCTATGCTGAGGCGGCAGTTCTGATTCATCTGGCAGTTCTGATTCATCTCCTACAGAACAGAGTGTAATGTTTTAGAGCTTCCAAGTGAAGTGAAGGAATGTAGATCAATAATCCATGAGTCGTTTGATGCCAAATCCAACAGTATTTAGTGATCAGATGATTCATGGCTTCAGAAAAACACTGTAAAGGAGCTTAGTTTGCCTTTATCTTGTAAACATATACTCAAAGATTAGTTAATTGTGTCTCTAATTGATCATTGTCTTAGTGAGAATAGGAGAGATCAGTAGTTACAGTACTTGCCATAGGGGGCTTATAGAGATCAGAGACACAAAGCACAATTGTGGTATGGTCAGGTTAATACTTTTGACTCCTGTGTGTAATCTAGTGAAATTCACTGAAAGTAATTGTGGGATCACAACAGGATGGTCTGTGCTGGTAGTAACAGCCATTTGAGGAAGTGTTCAAGAATGCCCAGCAGAACACTACCCTTATATGGCTGATTACTTAATGGATATCCGCAACCAAAGACCAAAATATTTGAGGTCTAGACTGCTAACGGGACCCATATTATGAGGCAAATGGTACGAATATTGCCACATCCATGTCAAAATGCACATGTACATGTCAAAACATCCATGCAGACCGCAGCATGCAGTTGTATGAGTAGCTTAACTACACATTATGTGCTGTCCTGTATATCTATGGGTCATTTGTGTTGTGCTAATTCTTGTGTATTGAACTATTAATATTTGGTACCAACATATACATCTCAATATCAATGAATTTGACTCAGAGAACCATATCCAAAAACAAAGTGGAATTTATTTTGATTATACACTGTGTTTCTTATTTGTTTTTTAACATTTCCTCTCCAATCCACTGGACAAATTTAGACACTCTGACATATACTCCAGGAGACAAAGCTCTAGCGCAACCAAGCCCCCATGATGTCACTCCTTGAAGGATGAAAATCTTTTGGTGAATGCATACGAGTGGCCCACCACTGTCCCCCTGCAATAAAGAGTGAACAGTTTTACAATTACCTTGATTTTAATTAATTCATTATTAGTAATTTAAATTAACATTTTAGGGTAATTTGTAGAAATTAAATAAATGTGCAAATGCCTCATATTACTTATTTATGAATAAATAAATATGTTGCTTTTTGCGAGTGAAGTTTTTGACTTGACCTTGCAACTGTCTGTTCCTCCTTCAATGTTTCCAGCACACATTTCATAGTCAGACACTTGATTATTCAGGTACCGGTTACATATGCTGTTCCCAATGACTGGGAAGCCAGTTTCTTTCAGAAACCCATCTCCACCTGTGCCTGTGAAGCATGGCAATACAAGTAAATGCACTGAATTTCCATTTAGAGTATGACTTTGATTCTAAATTAAGGCATATAGAGGAAGTTCTACCTAGTGTGTCACCCCATCCAGTTATGTAGCACTCTGTGTTGGCTGGAACAATGTAATCCTTCTCCGGTAAGCATGCTGGCAAAACCTTATCATTCAGGACAGCTGGCCTAAAACCATTCAAGCACAATTTGTCACTGTACAACAGCAGTGATGAGGATACAGTGACAAGTTGAATGTGCACTTTGTTTTTAATCATCTCTGAAAATAAACATACTCTTTTGAACTTTTATACATTCCTGTGTTCTTAAACTATTTATTTATTGGAAGCACATACATGCCTGTCTTTTAACCTTGTGAAGCACTTTGGTTTCAACTACTGTTGTTTTTAAATATGCTATATGAATAAATTAACTTTGACTTTCGCCAAAAACTAAAATTTGGACTAATTTTGGGCCATAATGCCACAAAAAGCATTCAATCTTTTGAAGTCCTGTCTCTGCATTTCACTCATCTGTGAGTTAGTGACACACATACAGAGCACACACAGATTGAGGTGAAACACACTAACCCGGCTCTGGAGAGCAGTGAGGGGTTAGGTGCCTTGCTCAAGAGCACCTCAGCGGTGGATGTAGACAAGACAGCAATGTCTAACCACTTCCTCTTCACACAATTTCCTACTGGTCAGGACTAGAGCTAGCTAACATTCGGTGTCAAACATAAGGCCCAGGGGGCCGGATGCGGCCCTTTATATCATCTCATGCGGGCGACCCAAAAGGCTTGAAAAGAACTGTAGTTGTATGTTGCCTCTTAAAAAACAGTTTTAGCAATGCACTTTCTGCAAAACAATCCTGACAACTTCCTATGAGGGTCATCTTAGACCTGCTTACCAACAGGAAAAAGATACAAAATTAAGTGCTAGCGCATTAGGACTGTTAGTAGGCTAATGGTCAGAAACATGAGGAAATGTGCATTTTTCTTCTGAACCATGTTTGTGGTCATGAAAAAAAAAACATTGCTCATGTGGCCCTCGGCATAAATCAGTTTGACACCCCTGCCCTAACCAGTAGGCAACAGCTGTGCCCAGAGAGACATGGAAAATCCCCTGGTAGGATCACCATGTTTGCAGATCACCACCACACTTTACACTTCAATATCGCCAATCAATCACTAAGCCAATCAATCAAATCAGTCAATCTATGACTCAGCTTGTTTATCAATCAATTGTAAACAAGTGTAAACAACCAGACCAATTACAGCAAACTAAAACTAGAAATATGACCAATACCATACTTGTCAAGCTTGAGAAGAGCAATATCTTTTCCTTGTGGTTCAAGAATCAGTTTCTCAACGTCCCTCACTTGCTTTGATGGTTCAATTGCTGCCATTGTGTGGATGCCAAGATATACTTTGTAGGCAGATGGCCTTCTAGATCTGTGAAAAATGAATATGCAGTGTGTGTCAGACCTGAGATCAACCTAATGAAAGCAACATCTCTGAGGAAGACACAATTATGTAAGTAATCTCTTACATTTTTAGACAGTGTTCGGCCGTAAGAACCCATTGTGAGTCTATCAGAGTTCCTCCACAAATATGAGATCCAGAGCTGTTTGAAATGATGACTTGTCAACAGAAGCACAATGACACTGTATGGACTCTAAGGTCAAAGTAATAAGGAGTACTGGATATGTATACCTGGTCCGTATGCTGACTTGCCATGGCCAAGAGTTGGGATTGGACACACACTCTCCAACAATGCGGCCAAAGCATCGCTTTGGATCTTCCTGAGGCTGTCCACATTTGTGCTCAGCTGGTGTAACATCGCAATCATTAAACTAATCTAGTCAGGATCACTCCAACATTTCAAGTGTTTTATCCAAATGACTAACACAACTGTAACTGAAAAGTGAAAACATGACATACAACAATCTGGGATCTGACAGTAGTCCCACTTCTTCTTCTCATCCATAGTATAGCACCATGGTCCATTTACATCACTGTCTGGGTTCCGACAATGCTATGAGGAAATGTACATACATGTCATCTCCATTTCATGAGTCTAATATTGGAACTTTGAAATCATCAACTCCATTATAATCAAACTCTGAGAGAAAACTTAGACTTACATTCCCCTCCAAGCCTTTCTCAGGGTGTGATTCGGAAGTGAAGCTGGCATGAGGATGGGGCTCCATAGAATCCCAGGCCTGACAGGTAATGCCCGTCAGAGTCATAGATGCCGATCCCCTATAATCTACCCCATTCCCCACCTTGCAGTCTAAAGGAACAGGTGGCGTCATCAGTCAATACAAAAATATGGAATAAAATCACTTAATAGCAGATTAAGTGAGCAGTAAATCAAGTAAATGACAAAGTATTTGAGATGATCATCCTACCCTTGACTGGGAGTGTGAACACAGCTGGTTCAGTGGGTTTCTCCTCTGAAGCCAGGATCCGTCCATGAGGCGCTCTGGGACTATGACACTTGCTCAGCTTGCAGTACTCCCAGCGGACCCGTGGGTCAGTAGTGTAGCACCAGGGAGCGTGGTCACCATCAGGGTTCCTGCACAGGTTCCCCTGAAGGTCACTAAAGTAGCAGGAATGAGAAACAAAAAGATAACATTTCAATGATTCATTTTTTATATAAAGTAGACAAAGGTAGACATTTTGATTGTACAGTATATCTCAAAAATTAGTACACCCCTTTTTTCCAACATACTGTCATAATGTTTAAAGGAAAATACCGGAGTCAATTCAAGCATAGCCCTGTTGAAAGAGCTTGCTAAATGCGCTAGTTAGCCAGTGGAACAAAATAATTTGGTACAGCACAGACCGAACACGAACGCAGAAGCGAACAGGAACTTTACACTGAATCAATGGGACCTGACTATTAGAAACCGAAAGTAAGATCTGAGGTTACATTGACTCAATGTAAAATGTTTCGTGTTCACGTTAGGTCTACTGTTCGTGCTGTTCGAAATTCTTTCATTTCATGTTAGAAGGTTTGTGCAGCAGGGCTATGCTTAAACTTACTCCGTATTTTCCTTTAATGGGACAAAACTACAGAAATTAAACTTGATACAACTTAAAGTTGTTTTTGTACAGCTTGTATATTGCAATATAGATTTATTGTTCTCTTCACAATGACATCACCGGGCTGGTGAAAGTTAGCCACCTTGCTCTCCACAATCCACTTAAGGATGTGTACCAGGCCATCACATTTATCTTCAGCTTCCTCAGCAAGGTATTACCTTTACCATTTTGGAGGTGTGTTTAGGGACATTATCATGTTGTAAAACTGCCGTGTCTGTGTGTGGGTGGGTGTGTGTTTACACGCCTGGGTGGCTGCTCTTGTTTTACTGTATATTTTGTTTATCACCTGCCCAGGGACTGGAGATGGAAATTAGCTTGTAAGATATAATCTGGTGCAGGTCATCTTTTTACTTTTGTAAAATGTTGGTCCATGTTGAAATAAACCAAATAAACTAAACTAAACCATGTCATGCATCAATTAATCTGGACTTCTCTAGAAAACAATGCAAATAGCATATGAATAAGTGAAATAAGGTACTGGTGGTTGTTGCCTTACCCTTCTGGGAAGGCTTGTGGTGTTTTTGCATGTTGGTGAGGAGTCATTGATAACCAGGCCTGGCATGTCTTTCCACTAAGAGTCTCTGATGCTGTTCCTCTGTATGAGTGACCATTACCAACATAGCAGTCCACTACCTCAGGGACAACAGGTTCTTCTGTAGAGCATATTCACAGTTAAGACCAGCCTGTCTTCAACACCAAGGGTAGGTTTTTGTGAAATTATCAAATCAAAGTAATCATTATGATTTTCATACATTCATCCTTTTATTCATGTATTCAGTGTATTTGTGGAGAGGGTATGCTTGCTGAACAGATGAGTGAGTCTTACTGACCTTCTCCACAGACCGTTACCCTGCAGTACTCCCACCTAGTCTCAGGGTCTGCTGTGTAGCACCACGGTCTTCTCTCACCGTTGGGGTTTCTGCAGTAATTTGACTCAAGCCCTCTAATGAAGAAACTCGAATCAACAAAACACCTTTGCATTTTACTGCCGTCTCAAATCCAAAGTCTACATTATGTAATTATAATGATTATTTTGGGATGCATTACTGTAAGTGGATTGGAAACTGTATTGAGTAAGCTGATGAGTGCTAAGATTTGAATATGACCCTCTTACTTGCAAGAGAGATTTTCAGGTGTGTGGGAATGTTTATGGGGAGACTGAGATGCCCACGGCTGACAAGGTCGTCCAGAGGTCGTTACAGAGACAGTTCCTCGATAGGCTGACCCATCACCTGTGATGCAGGTGTACTCCTCCTCAACGGCTGGAGGATCAGACGCTGTGAAAAACACAATTCAGGTCAGTATTGCAGAGTGTCCAGAACCACTGTGGACATGAATTGGCACAGTTGGCTTTTGAGGGAAGTGGGTTAGCTCTGGGCACATATGGGGGCAACTACAAATGCCCCTCAGCTGAGCTTCATTGAGTCCCAATACTGCCCCAGTACCAATCTCTGATTGTCTTTTTGACATAGCTGCTTGAATGAAAGAACATAACCTCTGACGACCCAGAATAAAGCTGCATATGTGGTTTACAACCATCTTTTCATAGAACTCCACTGGCTACTCTTGAATGAAATTCAAACCCCAAATGTTGGCCTACAGGGTGATTGAACACCTTGTGCATCTTCTTTAAACCATGCTTCTCCTTGGCCACTCCATTCCTCCCTGAAACATTGTCTATCACTGCTGAAACTTTGCACAGGTCAATCCAGACTTGTCAGGGTTTTGGTTCTGTTCTGGTCTTGTTTTTGCTTTGATTTACTTTCTCCATTGTTTTTACGTTTCTACCTGTCTATTCTTCTGTTGACCTTGTGCTTGTCTACCGGTCTGTTCCCCTGGTTACCATGTGCTTGTGTTTACCTCGTGTCCACGCCCCCTGTGTATTTCCTGGTTTCTCTCCTGCTTGTGTCCACTTCCTAGTTTGTCATGTGATCCCTGTCTGTCATGTGATGTCTTTGTTCCTGTTTCCCCCATTCCATGTGCTTTGGTTTGTTCCCCTTATTGTTCCCACCTGTGTCTGCTTGTCTCTGTCCAATGGTTGTTCCTTGATTTGATTTGTCCTGTTATCTCGTTTGTGTCTGTCATTGCATTGGTTGATTTGTTCATTGGTTTGTGTATTTAGTCTGTGTAACCCCTGAGTTCTGTGCTGGTTCGTCTGTTCTGTTTGCCTAGAGTATCGCCGTGAGTACCTGTATGTTTCCCTGCCTTGTTTCCATTTTATTGTTTCAATAAATCTACGTTTTGAAGGCTAGTCTGCACTTGGGTCCGCTCCTGAATCTTAACAAGACTATTCTCATCTGTTGTTCCACGCTGGTAGAATGACCATCTAAGTGCAGGGGATACTCTCTCCACCTTCAAGGACCCAGCTATTCCGAGAGTACCTCTTGCCTTTTCACTTCTAACTACCTGAGAAGTTTACAATGCACACTCCCACTCTCTCTTCTTAACTTCTATCTTCTCCTGACAATTTTACAGCAAGCAAGTCATACTCTTACAGTACTCTTACAGGCTTTTTCTAGCTTTGTGTTGGAGATTGAAGTTCTTTATTAGTCCTTTATTTCTGGTCACTTTTGTTTTAAGTGTCTGCTTCTGTAAATACACACAAGTAAGTTCAAGTAAATTTTTGAACTGGAAAGCTAGGTCTCACCACACTGAGGAATGTTGCAGAAGTCCCAGCGCTTCTTGGGGTCTGTGGTGAAACACCAAGGCTTTGGTTCCCCATCTGGGTTCCTGCAGTAGTTCTCCTCTAGGTGTTTATCTGGAAGTCTATACAACACACACACACACACACACACACACACACACACACACACACACACACACACACACACGTGTGTTTTCTCACATTGCTAAGCCCTGCACGCGTCTAGACTTGACTCCACACCTCCCAACAAAACAGACATGGATTTGCATTAATGATGCTTGATCCCATACTCACAAAGCAGCAATGTAACCATGACTATGGGGAATTTGAGAGTCCCATCGTTGACAGTGATGGCCTGATGCTGTTGTTGAGATGTTGCCTCTATAGTCATCCCCATTGCAGTGTATGCATTCCTCAGAGGAGTCTGATACACACACAAGGGACAGATCAAACCTTAAAGCAGGACTCTGAATTACGGATTGCTATGTAGAAAAGGAGTGAGAGTCACCACCTGTACAGAAACATTTAAAGGTGTGTCTTTGAGAGTGGCTAACTGGTTCTTGGTAAACCAAACCACTGTGTTGGAATGTATGAAATGTGTGTGCTGACACAACATGCCCAATATGTCAGCACAGACCTGGATCTATTGACTTTGTATTGCGTACCTCGACTAGAGCAGTCTTGAACACCACAGGACTCCCACCTCTTGGCTGGATCCATAGTGTAACACCAGGGACCACCAGCATCATTGTCTGGATTTCGGCAGTAGTTGGACTCCAGGTCAGCCTTTGGGTATCTCAAAGGAGTCATGCTGTCAGTGAGAGAGGAATACTTAGAATGTGTGCTTGCTTACAATCTAATTTACGATTAGGTAATGAAATTATGTTAACAGAAAGAATATACCAACTTAGGTGCATGTGGAGATCTTGAAGTCCATTTCTGGCATATTCTTCCAGATTTAGTTGTAGCTTTTGTACCTCTGTAATCAGTTCCAGTGCCAATGATACATTCTTTTAAATACTCTGGGAAGACCAGGAAAGGAAACAATGTCAGTGTGATTCATGTTAATAAGCATACATGCATGCATCCAAAGTGCATCAGGTAGTTTAGTGTTTATCAAGGTGAGATATTACCTTTCTTTTCATATAGAGTTGAACCTGCTCGCATGAATAACGACTGGACTTTTGAGTTTGCCGGGATCGTCTGACAGTCTCGATATTCTTTTTCATAAACAAATGATCTGTGGGAAGGATGACAGGATAACAATCAGTTTAAGTTATCCAGCTTGGATGACAGAAGAAAAACATAAGACCTGTGTAGAGTTTATTGTACTATACCTGCAAGTGAAAGTTGTCTCTGCATCACACTTGGCTGCACACTCTGCAGGTGTTTTGACATTGTACATCCTTTTTACTGGTGTCGAAATCAAAACTCCATCAGTCTGAACATATGCATGCAGACCTTGTGTGAAAACTCCTTGTGTGACTTCAGTGATGTATTCAAAGAAAATGGAATAAATGGTTAAATCTTTAAATAAAAGGTACATAAACAGCCATCCTCCCAAAGTGTAGCCTATGTTGTGTAAGTTGTGTTCACCATTGCCACATATCAACATATAATTTTTTTTTTATCCAT
Organism: Sardinella longiceps; assembly: GCA_027497455.2. NCBI lineage: Eukaryota > Metazoa > Chordata > Actinopteri > Clupeiformes > Clupeidae > Sardinella > Sardinella longiceps. The sequence goes on from JAODXP020000025.1 coordinate 3,144,123, forward strand.
ATAGGCCTAATTCTGTTTTTGTCATCCTTTACTGAACAAATATTATTAGTAAAGAAGTTCTAGGCATATTTAGCCTAGTTATTGGTCTATTAACTATTTAGTCCCACCAAGTCTAGCCTTTATGCTTCTACCAAGCATAGTGCATGCTATAAGCACACCGACAAAAGAAAATAGTTCATAATTTGTAGCTATTAGACAGGCTTGTCAGACATTGAAACTTTTGTATATTCAATTCGGAAAGCTGTAAAATCGGTATTTTTATCTGTCCTACCTGTACAAAGGAGTGCACATACTAGCAGAGTTTTGTGGGCTTCCAGTTCCATGTTGTGACAGATGCGCCCACTGCTGCAAATACGGGTGTAAACTTTATTTGACAAAGCAACAGAGCAGGTAAGTCAATCATTGTCCTAACAAGGACAGACCATAGGTCAGCTGTTTCCCGTCAATTCCAGACATGTTCTTTTAAAGTCCATGTACATTATTGATATTCATGGTATTCAATTTAAATAGGCCTACTAGAATTAGAAGTGCAGCACGTGCTCAAAGCCTGCTCATTAATTTTTTCATCACGCATTATGTTTGACAATCTATGACGTTCCATGTGGAAAAAAACCTAGGCTACCTAAGACTGTATTAGCTTACACTTGTTTTGTTGATCAATTAATGTAAAATTAGTTATTTGTATGAACTCTATTATTAGGCATGACATGGAATTGGAGAGTTCAAACGTTAGCTTTAAAGCTTTAATAGTGCAGTGACACAGGTTATCAGTATGTAGCCTACCCATCTGTTTTGCTAGTTGTGCCCAATTTATGCTCCGAGGATGACTGGAGAATTACCGATTTTAAGTTAAGGTCTTCAATGATGAAGAGAAAGATGACAGAAGCAAATGCGAAAACAAACTTGTCACTTTGTCACTGCAACACTACAAAGGCCTACAGCTGACCTTCCTTTCAAACTGCACTGTTTGAAGGCAGTTAGTGTGGCAACAGCAAAACACCTCACAAGCAATGCTTAGTAGGCTAGCCTAGGCTATGGCAATGGCAAATTGTATGTCATTATGTCTGACAGTCTTTCCCTCTCTCCATTTGGGCTCGCGCTCTTAGCGCGCGTTTCATCTACAGCACAGTGAATTGGAGACGCGTTGCCGTGGCAGACATGTTGCAGATACCTGAACTATCAGTACACTGATTGTTTACAGTTACTATAACTACTAGGTTAAACAGTGTCCTGCACATCCACGAGAAGCACATGAAATCTTGGGTAGGCTACTCAATTTTGGGGATGAGGTAAGATTTAAAAAGATGTGCGAAATCTTTGTTTTTATTTTATATATTTATCAACATTTAGGTCCTGGGTTACGTAAGCTTAAACCACTATAGACTTTTTCAATGCTTTTAACTTAGGCTTGATGATTGATAATTAATCAGCATATGTTTAACGGAATGTGAAATGCCTGCATCACGTTTTACTAATTTAACAAGTGAAAGACAAAAGGAGCAAATACTGTGTATTGTTGTTGGTGCGCACCTCCTGTCCTGTGTCTTGCATGGCTCACCCACTGTCATGACACTCATCCACTGCCAAAGCAAGCACTTTTCACAGAGTCCCACTCTCTGTGACATTTACAAGTGGCACTGTGTTACGAGACAGAACATTACCAGTTAGTGTACTGTTCCAACAGAGGAAAAAAAGTATTTATTTATGTATTTCATGGAATTTCTCCTATCAGATTGGACACCCATGTCAGCAGAAATAAACAGAGCCGACCGTGAGACCAGCGTGTCTGAAGCTCAGGTGTATAATGCAGTATCAAGCTCAAACCAAGGTCCAAGGCAAGCAACAGCTCATCCCACAACCACAGATTGTGTCAGAAGTGTTTTGTCTGGAATGCAGATTGGAATTTCAGCTGAAGCAAACAGAGTCATATTCCAGAATTCTCAGAGTGTGGAGTCAAGCAGTCTCCTCCCTCCCCATTCTCAAGACATAGAGCCGAGATGGAGAGATGTAACTGGAGGCAGCAGACAGAAGTCACCTACTCTACACAAGCCAGAAACTTCTCAGATGGTTAGTATCCGTTTTTATGATGTCAAACAATGAAACACACAGCCGTAACTTTTGGGATTCACATTAGCCTGAAGGTAGAAGCCTAAAGTTTGCACAATTCTCTTATGTTCTCATCATAAAATATCAACACTACTGTATGAACACGTGTCATTGTTGTAGATTAGGATCTAAAATAGTGTATTGGCTTTAGATGGGACAAATGATAGTGACATAGTCAAAACATGGCTTATCTCAGACTTGCTTTTTCTAGATGTTTATTGGATGCGTCCCAATCACCACTGTTGACACTCTATTAGTCATGTCTGTGTAGTAGTCTCTGGACTCTGGACTGGATGAAAAGGCCTGAGTGGACTGTGAGTAAGCGGCCGGTCACCTACAGTATAAGCAATAGTGATGGATATGGCTCACACTCATTTAACCACAGTGGGAAAAACAAAGGCACAAAATGATAGATAATAAATTCCTATGTTTACACAGAAGAGTTGTTTCAGAATTACTTGTAGAAATGAATGGGCACAGAGTGGTTTGAAATATGTTGGTTTTGTGTTAAGGCTGTGGTTATGTCTGAATGACATCACTCACACACTGTTGTTCTGTTTTTCCATTTCCATTAAATTTAAGCCGGTGGTATCTTTCTGTGGCTTTCATGTCTTTGGAAATAATTAGTCCCTTTTACACTGGGGGCCATAATTACAGGGCATTATTTTTAATTGTGCAGTAGTTGCACTATACTGGCATCAAACAGGTCCTTATTGTGCATTGTGTGTCATCACTGTTATGTTGGCACAATTGCAGTTTAGTTCAGTCACCTTTTCCAAATGTGAAGTGGAAAGTTTTGCCTCTGGTCACACAGGTCCCACAGACACATTTGAATGATTTTAGTGCCTTGCAGACCAGCATTTAACACATTTTTGTGTGACTTCCTTTTCCCATATACTCAGTTGCATTGTATAACACAGGTTTATTCCATCAGTTCTCTTGTCCCCATGATCTCCTTGATTTACAGTACGACTTACCCTTAGACCACAGCACACCAAAATGTTGTGAGAATTTTTGGAACACAAAATATATACTCACAGGAAGTCTTCTAAATATTTGCTAGTGTGGTTACCACAGTACACAGCACTATGCTTATCAGTACATCACATTCAAGCTTTTTGGTTTTTCCTAACCACGTATTTGCAAAATTTTGCACAACTTTTTCGACTTCCTGCATCAATTACATATGTTGAAGTGAAGACAAGCTGTGTACTAGGCTTGTCTATAGATCCATAGATTACAGATTTCCCTATGATAAGTTAACAACTTTTGCTGTATTATCATATTTCAGGAAGTTAGTGCAAATCTTGAATTGCCTAATTGACATCAACATTCAATATTATTACTACATGTAGTTGAAATAAATAGCCTTTTCTTTTCTGTGTGCATCTTAAACACCAAAACAATCTAAAATCTGATACTAGTAGTGGATAAAAAGTTAGAAATAACAGCGGTAACTGTATTAGTATGCAACTGTATGAAGTTGTCCTTTTATCCAGATACAGGCAAACCATCCCATTTACTGTATTAGGGTTTGCCCTTTACACTTGTTGTGTAAAATGTAAAGCTGTGTGTGTGTGTGTGTGTGTGTGTGTGTCCTCCTCCAGAGCAGTGAGCAGAAGGCGGTGCTGCTCCAGCTGCAGGTGGAGAAGCTGCAGAGGGTTCTGCAGGAGCAGGCCAGGCTGCTGGAGCTGCTCAGCCCAGGTAATGTAGAATGTAGGAGCCTGTCCACTCCTGTCTGACCGTAAACAAACACTGAGGTCAGGAAAAACACTCTGAGGACAAGTATCAACAGAGAGGATGCCTTCAGTGCATTTCAAGACATTTTCAAAGAGTTCTGTTTATCAGTTGAAGGGAAGAATGGAATGTGCAGATGGTTGAGAGGACTACCCAAATTACCGGTAGTTTTTAGTTCTTTAGAAGGAGAAAAATCAAACTTAACATACAATCTGGTTTGAAAAAATGTCTTGAAACTTTTATCAAAATATTGTATTTACAGAACAATCATATGTCACATTTGATTTGAGCATTGTTAATGTGTTGTAGATGTCAGGGAGCAGCGTGAAATAAACTTGTTTGTCCAGAGCATAAGTGGTTCAGAGTAGCATCATTAAACCTGATCAACAAAATGATTTATAAAAATGCAGTAATTATTGAATACATGATTAACAATATACAATACATCAATGCCCAGCCTTTACATGTGTCAGAGGTCATTTTCACATTGTAACAGTTAATGCATATTTACAGCTTCTTTTTTCTTTTCTTTTCTTTTCTTTTCTTTTCTTTTCTTTCTTTACAATTTATACGTACAAAAGTAATCACTGTGTATGTATTGAAAGCACTGCCAAGTAAATTAGTAAATTAGTACATTTCCAGAACCTTTTACAGTTCCGTGGTAGATTTACTGGGAAGTATAGAGGAGTTCACCAGATCTCGGGAAGTTGATCTGTCACTCTCAGGGGTTTGCCTTTGAAACCTTGACGGGAGCACAGTGGACAGATACACCTCTTTAAATTTGGAACGACAGAAGCAATAGACCAGTGGGTCCAGCAGACAGTCACTGTAGGAGAGGCACATCAGGGTATCATAGATCTTCACAGCCACATTTTCTGCAAGCTGATTTTCACGGATTCGGAAAAACAGCAAGACCATCCTTGATAGAGTCAGAGGCAGAAAGCAGACCGAGAAAACGAGCACCACGGATGCCATTAGGAAGACAGCTCTGCGCAACTTTGTCTTGTCCCCAACTGTTTTCCTCTTGAGTCTGTTGTTAATCCGCACCGTGCAAAACACAAGCACCCCGAAAGGGACAAGGATCTGAGTGAAGAAAACAGTCTCACGCAAAATGTCAGTTACTAAGACCATTGTAGTATGGTTTTCTGCACGACCTAGGCTGTTGCAGCATTCAAAGGTTTCCAACATGGTGGGAATGGTCAGCGGGAGCAGCAGTATCCAGATGAAAACAGAAATGTGTGGTGACTTTTTCAGAATCTTCAGGAAGTTTTTCCGTCCCGAGTGAACCACGTTGAAGTAGCGGTCCAAAGAGATGACAGTGAGAAAAGCAATGCTGGCCCCCCGGTTCAAAAACAACATGAAGAGCATAGCTTTGCAAACACTGTTTTCTTCACTTTTTCGCACCCCGTTGACAAAGTTGTGCACTTTGAATGGCAAGCATACCAGAAGCAACAAGTCCGCCAATACCAGATTGAAGAGAAAGAGGCTGTTATTCTTCCAGAATTTGAATTTAAAAAGGAAGACATACAAAATAGAAAGGTTTAAAGGCAGAGCTAAAGTGAATTCTACTGACATTACCACAGAGAGGACCGTGTAGACTACACTTCCCCCAGTCTTACAGTCATCCAATTTACCAAGGGTGCCATTGCCGTCATTCATTGCTTCAGGTTTTGAACCTGTGGTGTTGTAGCGCTGCAGCTGATGTTTTAGGGTACTTGCACAAGAGCTGCAGGCTATATCTGTCAAACAGAGGAAGTGAGAAGTAGTAGGTGGGACTAGTATGAACATAAACTTCACGTTTACGTTATCTTTTGGAGAAATACCACTTCAAATGAAAGCCTTGTACGTTCAATGCAGGTTACTCAAAATACCAAGCAAGTGTTAGCTGACAAATACACAAAAATGTGTCAAATAATGGAAGCTTTGAGGACGTAAAGAGGATATTCCACATATTTTATGTGTTTACTCAAAGAAAGAGCTGTATGAAGAGCACACCCTTCAGTGATCAAGAGACTGAAGACTCTTCTGAAAACAGAGACCCTCTGTCTGTTACAGAAATGTGCAAATATAACCAACTGACTCAGACATTGAGAGATTGGTAGATTTAGACAGGGTACGATAGATAGCTTCAGTTACATTCCCCTTAGTGATGCTGAGGAGACATCCTTCAGGCTGACAACATATTTTGGAAAAAAAAACAAGAATTATTGTTAGAAATCATAAAAGAAAAATCAATGGTATGTCCAGTACAGACTCTTGACAGCAGACCTCTACCATATGCAGAATTCCTTTTATACTCTGGTGAAAGAGTGAAGAGTTATGGGTCTGTAGAGTCTGCATTCTTGATTTATTTTTAACTCCGTGGAATCTCGCCCTTTTCAATTTGAACCTTTTTAACATGCTTGTCTGAAACAGGGCTGTATTTCATATTTCCCTGCAGGACTGATGCAGGCTCCAGCTGTCTCAGCGCAGAGACTAGGCCCAGCACCTGTCCTGCTTCCTGCTGCTCATCCAGATGACAGGAATGGATCCCCCTGCCTAACACTTCCTGGTGGACTTAGAGCACGTTCTGAGTTCTTGGTTTCCGCCAATCACAGCCCAGGTGACAAACAGGAAATACAACTGCCTTGACATTAACAACACCTCAAGATATATACATTTGAACAATATATTTATTTCAACTGGTGTTGGAAACATTATTAATCTGTCAACTGATATAAAACAAATAACAAAAACCATTAAATTATATTTCGAAGAATGAAGTACATTATACAAAAAGCTACTTCATGCAAGGAACCACAATCAATGGCAGTAATATAGGCTACTACCAGGGAATAAAATTGAAAGCAACAGTGCATTGGCACGATAGTATGTTTTCCCTCCAAGAAGGTAGTCAGTCATTTCACAAGGTAGGCTTACAAAATCAGATATCACATCTTCAAGTCTGAACTAAAAAAACCTCTGTGCCGTAGTTGCATAATACGATTCACAGCATGACTAAATTGTTTTCCACAGTTGGCATTGTGAACACAGCATATGCAGTACAACCTGTAGTGCATGTAAATAACAATGATGCAATCTTGATTTGGAATTAGGTCAGGGGGTTTCTACCCAATGCAGGGTGTAAGGGGTGTCAGACTGAAGATACAGTAAATGGCAACAGCAAACATATTATACACAAATAAAATAAAATATATCTCACACACCCAGCAATATCACATATAACAAACCTCACACAGCAGTATCAAAAACAACACACACACACACACACACACACACACACACACACACACACACACACACACACACACACACACACACACACACACCTTTGTACAGTTTTTACACAATGTTATTTTAAAAAGTCTTTTTTTATCCTACTGTGTACTCAGTACAAGAATTCCCTTGTGAGTGGAGTGTTCTGTCCTTCTGGGCAGTGTTTAATGGTGTTGTATGGGACTGGGTTCCTGAATGAGTGCTCTCAGCTGGTTGTCCATCCTTTCCAATGAGAAATGGAAGGTAGTGTTCCAGGTACATGTTCTTGAATTTAGTGCTACTTAAGCAGTACACCAGTGGATCCAGCAGGCAGTCCAAGTAGGATAGGCACATGAGGCCATCATAAACCATCTCTGCAATCTTCTCAGCTCTGCCGTACTCTTTAACCCGCACCAGTAGGAGAACCATTCTGGATATAGTGCACGGCAAAAAGCAGAGAGAGAAGACCAGCATAACAGACATGACCAAGAAAGTCGCCCTACGCAACTTTGTCCTGTCTCCTACTGTCTTCTTTTTCAGACGGTTCACAATCTGTGCTGTGCAGAACACCAGAACTATGAAAGGAATGAGAATCTGGGTGAAAAAGACAATTTCCCTGAAAATGTCAATGTAATTGTCTTCCTTACGACCAAAACTGTTGCAGCACTCAAAGTCCTGGAGCATGGTGGGGATAGTCAAGGGTAGCAGGAGGAGCCAGATGAGAGCAGAAATGTATGGAGACTTTTTCAGAATCTTCAGAAAGTTCTTCTTCCCCGGATGCACCACGTTGAAGTAGCGGTCTATGGAGATGACTGTGAGGAAGGCGATGCTGGCTCCTCGGTTCAGAAACAACATAAAGAGCATGGCTTTGCACAGCGGCTCGTTGTGACTTCTTCGCTCTCCCTTCATGAAGTTGGCTGCTTTCACAGGCAAACAGATGAGCAGCAAAATGTCAGCCAAGACGAGGTTGAAGAGAAATATATTGTTGGTGTTGGTCTTCCAGAATTTCAGTCTGAAAATGAACAGGTAAATCACAGTGAGATTCAGAGGAAGAGCCAAGACAAACTCCAGAATCATAACACTGGAGTAGAAGATGTAGAGTGGCTTGTCGTCTGCTGTGCAGTTGTCTGGGCCAGGTATAGTCGGCGTTATTGTTGCCATTCTGAAAGCGCAAAAGAGGAAAGCACTCTTCTCAGTGGAACAATAATAGAATAATCAGCAACAGACAGCAAGAGACAAAAAACGCTTAGACTGTAGTTGCTCCCGCTCTGAAATCCCAGTGAAATGTCGTCTGCCTCTGATCTGCAGCCCGGTCTGGGAGTAATTTAGCTCCTCTTCCCCCGTGCTGCCCTCTTAAAACTGCTCAGACTTGTTGTTTGAGCACCGCCCAAGCCTGGGGAAGCGAGTCACCACAGGCTGAGGAGATAAGCAGCTGAGCCCATGAGAATACCGCTCTCATATGTATGACGGAAAAAATGTCATCATCTCAACAGTCAACACTATGTAGAGTCCCTTATTTGTCATTTTCTTGGAGGATGTGGCGTTGTCCTTTTTTTTTTTTAATCTCAGTTTTTTCCTTGTTTCTCCTCTGGGGATTCCGGTATGGAGTAACCTGAGCTGGGTAGACTGAGCATTAAATGTTGCGCAACCTGTCTTGAAATGAAAGCCTCCCGTCACTCTTCAGAGGCTTTTACGAATGGTCTAACTCATGAGAGCTATTGAAAGCCACAGGAATGCGTAGAGTGTGTGTATAAAATCATAAAGTAGTAGGGTTGGGCTTGTACTGTAAACTGAATGCTCATGGGAAGCACAGGATGTACGGCAGTAAGGCATGTCATTTTTTACCACTCAATGTATGTCAGACAAAACAAACAACATAGGAACTGTCCAATGAGAATGCGTGTTGGTCCAGCAGTGAAATCCCTTGAGCTCATATGGGATGCTGGTCCAGACATGTCAGCACTGGCTGCCTGCCTGGTTTCAAGGAAATCTTTGCATACCAAGAGGACATGACCCGTTTAGGTAGTCATGACCCATTTCAGTTAATTCACTTGAAAGTGAAGTTTGAAAAATGTCAATATTTTTTGTTTTGTTTTGTTTTCTTGTTTAAAGTGAAAGGGACTTGACAATTTACAGATAGCTCTGTAGCTTGCATCAGATCCTCATTTTTTTCTATTTGCCCATTTCAACAGAATCCTTTGTCATGTTTTGTTGTCAACCACGACTTCTGATAACAGTCTAAGTTGCATCTCAACTAACAATGGTCAGCAAAAATAGTGTTTGTGTATTCGTGTGTGTGTGTGTGTGTGTGTGAGAGTGTGTGTGTGAGATGGTTACCTTAAATGTTATCATTACATTGTTAATGTTTAGACCTGTCATATTGTTTACTGCCTCTACGTCATAGAAAGCATCAACTGAACAAGTTTATTGGCATCAGCCTGCTTTATGACAGGCTTTATCTTCAGACTAGGCACAGTGACACAGTGTAGTCACTATCGTCCTCACCCACTCAACCGCAACACCATCCATGATAAATGTTAACAGGAAGAGTGAATAAGTGATAACCTGCTTTCCATATTGTGTCCTTTATCAAAGGTGTTAATTCTGCATTGTCACTCTCTGTTGATATTTATTTGGCAGAACAGAGAGATCTCTCCCCTATCCAAGAAGAATTCAGAGAAGAATCTCATCCAGTCAGTCCTTTTGGGATGAGAGGGACTCTCTCTGTGAACCCTGAAGACAGGTACTGAGATATGACACCTTTCTTATCAGTTGGGCATTTTAATGGAGTTATGTGGGAATGAGTTGCTTTACACTAATAGATGCTGCACAATTCCAGGCCAATAAGACCTGCTGTGGGTGAGAGACGAAAGACATTTGAAGATTTTCTTGAGGAGCAGCTCAAAGTGGATGAAAACTCTCTGTCCGTAGCAAAGCAGGTTGGAGGACATACAGTAACACTTACAACCATCACAGTGCACACCCCCACTCTAAATGTGATTCAACATCTTTTTTTTTTCAACATCTCTTTTTTTTTGGTCAGAACATCAAAGATGCCCAGCTGTGTGGAAAGAAGTTCTTGAGGAAAGGAGATGGTGTGAGGTGTATTGGCAAGAGAAAAGAAACGACTTCCGATTCGCTTCTTCATACTAAACATGAAACTATGGGTTTTCCCAAGAGCAGCAGCAGCAGGTGTCTTCACCCATCCCATTTAGCGGAAAGAGGTTAATGACTGGGAACGCACTTCCTGATAAACAGGAACCTAGTGGAGCTCTGGTAGAGAAGAGAGCACCAGCCAGCTGGGGAAATGCCAACACACCTGTCAGTACTGCAGCAGCAGCACACCTTTACTCCTCTGTTGAGAGTGGTGGCTGTCTAGTCTCCCAAAGTCAAGCGTCAGCTAATTACACGTGTGCGTCACACGTAGCTGAAAATGAAAAGAAAGACCCTCATGATTACATCCAGAGTAGCAACTCAAGGAGGAATAGCCTCCATCAGACTTCCTCATCAGATAGACAGGCTACAGTAGGATTCCCACCACAGGCTGCAGGTGCTGTTGCCTTTAAAAAGGTCAACGATCAGATTGTGTGCGTGTGCCAGAGAGCTCCCCATAGGACAGACAGTAGACCTGAGGGAGACCAGACTGGCTGGAGAGCAGACGGCTCAAAGATGCTAAGCCTAGCCACAGAGCTCATGCAGTCTCTGCAAAGCAGCACCTCTACTGAGAGTAGTGATGATGACCCAGAGTGGCAGTGCCACAAGCCCCCCTTGTCTTGCACACCAACTGCTCTCTGTAGGGACCAGAATCTGGACCTATCAGACGGTGACTATGCTAGCGATGCCCCTAGCGAGGCTGGGACTTTTTTACCTGTTCAAACCCGTTCTTCCAACATCAACACCCCACTGTCCAGCTCTAGTGACAATAGTGACTCAGAGAGGACTCTCCTCAGCTGGGGAAGAGCAGACACTTCCAAGAAACCAGCAGAGATGAAATTAACATCAGCTTCACAGCTGCTCAGCAGCATTTTCCCCAAGATGAAGTCTGCAGACAAAAGAGCTCTCCACGACAAACAGAAGGAGAAATTCCTGAGCTCCAAGGACAATAGGCGTGGTAAGTGGTGCACTAATGTGTGGTTTTGTTTGAGTGCACCCATTAGTGCTGCTAGAGTTGGGTGGTGACTGTAAACTGTTGTGTAGTCAACAGAGCTTTGCATTGTATCCCCTGGCATGGAACTTACTCAAGGCCAGTTCTTTTAATCATTAATTCTTTCACCACTTGCAGGTGATCAAGCACCAGGACAAACATGGCGAAATCCTACTCAAGCTCTAAAGGCTGACATGAAACATGAGACATTGTTGGCTGAATTGAAAAACAGGCAGGACAAGGCCATGCAGTTTCTCAGGTTGTCTTTGCTGTTGTTCTTAGATCTGATTTCACACTAACTCTCACACTGGGCTAGAGAAGTGCAAAAAAAAAAAAAAATGTGGGTTTGTGAAAAAGTTTGAGACTCACCAGTGGCCATAGCTTAAGCACAGCCAGATATGAACAATGACCAGGTGAGCGTGTGCTGGAATGTGTAAAAAAAAAAAACTAAGTTGTCCCATAGATTATATCTTTCTTTTCTTTGCACGCTTCATTACCACTATCAGATTGGACACATCCTGTTGAAACAGGTCTCTGAGGCTAGTCGTTTCTCAGTCTTGTTATCTTCTGCACACCTTTGAGGGCGAGTGATTTGTGTAGCTATGATTTCCAATCTAACAAGCAATTTGCTCTTAACAGAGATAACAGTAGAAATGGCGGCAAATCAGCAAAGTGCGAAATGGACAGTAACGTTGACCAGGTATCTTACGCACTTACATCTTACTCCAAGTTTATCAAATATTTGTAGTGTGTGTTTAGTAATGTTTATAGTGGTGACAATACTTGTGTTCTCCACTTGAGTGTATTTTCCCTTTACAAATAGAGTATTTTTTGTTTGTTTGTAAATTAATCTGTTTATTGTGCTCTCTCTCTCTCTCTCTCTCTCTCTCTCTCTCTCTCTCTCTCTCTCTCTTTCGGTGTGTGTGTGTGTGTGTGTGTGTGTGTGTGTGTGTGTGTGTGTGTGTGTGTGTGTGTGTGGACAAGCTCCAGCAGCAGATGGTGGCTATGCAGGAGCAGCTGGAGCAGAGGGGCAGGGAGTGGTCTAGGGCTCAGGACCTGCTGCAGAGCCGCATGGACTCTCTGATACGAGAGAACCAGGAGCTGAGAGGTCGGCTCACCTGTGCCGCTACCGCCGCTCCGACACCTCCTCCCCCTCCTCACCCACCTCCTCATCCTCTTTGCTCACCTTTTGCCAATGTGAGTGAGAACACATGACTATTATTCAGAGTTTCAATATCAGTTAGACCATCTCATCACAACATTGACTCAGCATTGTGTAAAGTCAGAGGTGACTGTTAGGTTGATCTGTGCAATGTGAAACAGAAGGAAGCGTCTGGCAGTAGTATTAGTCATGCTCTAGTAGACAGACGGCATAGAGAAGGTGATTCAGAGTAAGGATAATGTCAGCATAGCCAGATTTGGTATTGTCTCCAAGTTTGGTATCTATGACAGTGACCATATTAAAAAGTAGTATTTGTCTTGTTTTTCAAATCCAGCCCTTATACTGTATGTAGGTTTACATACACAGGGCCATTGCAACAGGACAGACAAACCAAGCAATTGCCCAAGCAGTGTTCAAATGACCCTGTTGCTTCTGGGGGAGGTCATGGTTTGGGGGTGGGAGTGCTCTTGGATCTAACGCAATACCGTTACATCATGTTTCTAAATGCTATCAAAGCATTTTTATGCATTTTGAAACTCATATAGACGATATTACAGACAAGTTTAGATATAGGCCTATGCAAGGCCTAAATAAACATGAAAAAAATCGAGTGTGCATGCTGCTGATGTTTCAAACAGAGATGGGGAGAAGAGAGTGAGTGCACATTCACTTTCAAACTTCATAGCCTACAAACTACTGTAAGTGGTTTAATCAGATGGGCCACACCACTTAGTTTAGACATTTGCTATACGGAGGTTATATTTTTAAATGTAACCTACATGAATGAGTGCGCTTTGTGCAAGTGAAACCAAGAACTGCCATTGCGTCTTCAAATGGGGTGAATATTTTTAGGACATAGGCTGCATATGCATTAGAGAGCGTCAAGAAGACAAAACACCGCATGGCGGTACAAAATATGACCGCCGCTCAGTTTTGCATATTCTCTGCATATATATGATGCTTGTCAACTTGTTTGTATCTCTCTCATGTTATAAATGTGTGTCTGCATGAGTGAGTTTGCTTTTGTGTACAAGTATAAGAGTGTGTGTGTGTGTGTGTGTGTGTGTGTGTGTGTGTGTGTGTGTGTGTGTACCCGTGCGCATGTGTGCTTGTGTGTACAGTATGTATGTGTGTGTGTGTGTGTGTGTGTGTGTGTGTACCCGTGCGCATGTGTGCTTGTGTGTATGTAGTTATATATGAGCACTATGGCAAGCCGTTCAGGAAAAAAACCTTGAATATATTGAATGAAGTCCTGAATATATTGAATGAAACTCCGAATATATTGAATGAAAGAAAACCTTGAATATATTGAGTAAAGTCCCGAATATATTGAATGAAAGAAAACCTTGAATATATGGAATGAAACTCCGAATATATTGAATGAAGTCTCAAATATATTGAGTGAAGTCCCGAATATATTGAATGAAAGTCTGAATATATTGAATGAAACCCTGAATATATTGAATGAAGTCCCGAATATATTGAATGAAAATCTGAATATATTGAATGAAGTCCCGAATGTATTGAATGAAGTCCCGAATATATTGAATGAAACTCCGAATATATTGAATGAAGTCCCGAATATATTGAATGAAACCCCGAATATATTGAATGAAGTCCCGAATTATTGAATGAAACTTGCCTCATCCGAGGTCAGTGCCGGCGGGCATCTTATGTGTGTCACAAGTATGGAAATGCCTTTGACCAGTCAGTACCGCTTGGGTGGAGTGGTTGGCAATGAATAAATGAAGCAATATATTAAATAAATTACAGTTTTATTAATAATTTCATTGATTGCAGCTGCAAGGTAAAATAGTTTAGTTAAGTCACAGTCAATTATTTTGGCCGAGTAGTAATTAATCCAGCCGCGTTACCACCACCAGTGAACAGCACAGGAAGCGGCGACGATCCCACTGAAGCTAGCTGCTACGCCAACCTTCAGTGGGATCGTCGCCACTTCTAGCTGCTTCAGTGGGATCGTCGCCGCTAGCTAGCGGCTACGCTAACCTTCAGTGGGATCGTCCCTGCTTCAGTGGGATCGTCGCCGCTAGCTAGCTGCTACGCCAACCTTCAGTGGGATCGTCGCCGCTTCCTGTTCTGTACAGGTGGTAACGCAGCTGGCTTACTACTCGGCCAGCTCTGTACTCGGCCAAAATAACTGACTGTGACTTAACTAAACTATTTTACCTTGCAGCTGCAATCAATGAAATTATTAATAAAACAATACCTGAAGGCAATGCCTGAAGGTAGTAATGATGGTCCGATGGTCCGATGTGAATTCTGAACTTCACACCCCTCCAAACGCGATACTGATGACAATCTAGATGATGTTTGTTAGCTTCATTAGCTTGCTAACTAGCCAACTTCATTGATCACCACAGTAAATGTAGCTAACTTTAGCTTGCTTAACTGAGCTAATCAGACTTGTGATTGAAAGTTGCTTTACTTTTGACAGGAGCAGAGACGGCTCATGACATTTCTGTTAGTGTAACTGCAATAAACAAATGATGGAAAAATTATTTTAGTCTAAACACAAGTAGGCAAACAGGTCATGATTAGACAAAACATCTAATATGGACTTTGTTCAATTTTACTTAGCAATCTTTTATTGTTAAGCAACTTTGTCTACCTTGTCCATTCACCATAATGTTAAATTGGCCTCTGTTATCCCCCACGCTGACTCCACCCTAGCATTTTGGGGGCGTTAACCGTACTTGCCGTCTGTATCTATACTGGTGACACACATAAGATGGCCGCCGGCACTGACCTCAGATGAGGAAAGTTTCATTCAATATATTCGGTACTTCATTCAATATATTCGGGGTTTTATGCAATATATTCGGGACTTCATTCAATATATTCGGAGTTTCATTCAATATATTCGGGACTTCATTCAATATATTCAAGGTTTTCTTTCATTCAATATATTCGGAGTTTCATTCAATATATTCAAGGTTTTTTTTCCTGAACGGCTTGCCATAGAGCACATATGATGTAGGCTAAAAGATCTTTTGAATTTGGTAACCCAGTGACCATTCACTTAATAGCACCATCTACAGGCCAATCGTTGTACTGTCATTAAATGTACATATAAATTCATTTATTTTATAGCCCCCCATGGATGAAATTCCACAAAACTTGACATATTCCCACAAGATGTCAGGTTCATCATACACATTAAATTTGGTGCAGTTTAGAACATCTGATGTAAAGATAGGGGCAATTAAAGCAGTATAATATTGCATTTTAATTTTTTACCATGGGGGTGCAAATCACAAATGACTGGTTATAAGCTAAGTTGATGTGGGCTCTTGAGACCAACATTCCATAAAAATTTCATCATCCTCAATGTCACGGATCAGGTAGTTTTTTAGGAAAAACTGCATTTTTGGGGTTTCACGGGGGGGCCACGCAAAGATGGAGTGGCCCCCGGGGACCAAACGAAATTTTTCCGTAAAAGTCTACAGGGGCTACATGCCCACCAAGTTTCATGTGCCCCGGTGTTACGGTGTCCCGGGAATCGTTGACCAAAAATTCAGGAAGTAGATGACGGGAGAAAAAAAAAAAAAAAAAAAACTTTGACAATCATTATATGACCGCTACGCTTGCTACGCAGCGGCGGTCATAATAATAGTGATTAAGAAATGTCTGAGATAAATGTGCTATGTATGTATGTGTCAGTGTCAGTGTGAGTGTTCAATGTCCAAAAGTGCATAAAAAAAAAAGAAAAAGTGCAAGACTGACAGGCACAATTTAGGCTGTGGATTCTGACTCTGTGTTCATGAGTCTTACTGCTTGATGGAAAAAGCTGTTTTGAAGTCTGGTGGTCCTGGCCCTGAGACTGCGGAATCTCTTGCCAGATGGTAATAGCTGAAACAGTCCATGATGGGGATGACTGGGGTCCTTAGTGATTCTTTTTGCCTTTTTAATGCAGCGTCTGATGTATAGGTCCTTGATGGTAGGTAGAGCACATCTGCAGATACTTTGCGCTGTGCGCACAACTCTTTGCAGCGCCGCCCTTTTGGTGCTAGTGCAACTACCATACCAGGCAGTGATGTCACCTGTCAGGATGCTCTCGACAGTTCCACTGTAAAAAGTCTTTAAGATATGTGATCTCATGCCAAATTTCTTTAATCGTCTGAGATGGAAGAGACGGCGCTGGGCTTTCTTCACAAGCTGGTCTATGTGGATATCCCAGGTTAGATCTTCTGTGATATTCACGCCGAGAAACTTAAAGTTGTTAACTCTCTCCACCTCAGAGCCATTGATGTTAATAGGCTCATGCAGATCACTTTTCCTTCTAAAGTCAACAATCACCTCTTTGGTCTTCACAACATTTAGGGACAGGTTGTTTTCCTCGCACCATGCAAATGATGTTCTTCACCAGCCTCTCAAAATATTTACTCACAATGGGAGTGAGGGCCACAGGACGCCAGTCGTTCAAGGTGGTGATTTTGCTTTTCTTTGGCACTGGAACAATGATGGCTGACTTAAAGCAACTGGGGACAGTGCACATGGACAGAGAACGGTTGAATATGTCCGTAAACACACCAGCCAGCTGCTCTGAACATACTCTGATGACACGACCTGGTATCCCATCAGGCCCGGCTGCTTTTCGGATGTTGACTTGACTAAAGGATTTCAATACATCAGCCTCTGTGACAATTAGGCCTGGAACAGCGGAGAGGTCAGTAGTGGTGGAGGTGATTATTTCTGGAGGGTTGGTGGTGACCTCAAAGCGGGCATAGAAGGTGTTTAACTCATCTGGCAGTGAAGAGTGAGAGACTTGGACCTCACATGTCTTTTCTTTAAAATCAGAAATCATGTGAAGTCCTTGCCACATGCTTCTTGTGTCTTTACCTTCCAGCTGTTCTTCGATCTTATGCCTATATGTCCTTTATTCACAGATAATACACAGCTATTGAAGTTATCAAACTACTTTAGCTTATTATCTTTTTATCTAACTTAACAAGCAAATATTAATTATTTCAATTTGAATTGCTGAGGCAAAGGGCTGAATTACCTATTCAATATTTTTTACTTGTATATCTTTTATGCTTATCCGGTCACTAGGCCTAATTATTCTTTTATCTACCAATTTTCCTCAAAGGATCAACTGTATTCTATTAAATTACAGTAGCAGTAGATTTGTCTACTCTATTTAAAGTAGAATCTATTTTATAAAACTGACTGATTAACAGATCTCTGTAAAACTAATCATCTACTGAAAGCAGCCACCATATCTGCCTTAGCAACATCCACAAGTTGCAGTGTCCTTAACAAAACTAAATATTGGATCGTTCAACAACAACAACAACAAGTTCACTTGAAGTGTGCAGAACCCCACCAAGGCATTATATCTGTCTATATCAGCCTATGTCAAACTGAGACCATTTCACACCCATTCACCTCTGTGCAATAAACAATTCACAAAAATAGCCTATCAATATGAAGAAATGATTTGTATCAATATTTCAGATAATTACTAAGCTACACAATTTCAGCTTAGCCTATATAAAATGGATGGATCAGTAGTAAACAGATCGCTGGCCAGTTTATTTAATCTATTTTGACATCATAGTGGCAATGAGTCTTCAAGTTCATGCATGTTAATGACGTGCCGATTTTGTAAAGGTACATCAGTAGTAGGGGGGAGAATAATTAATGTGTTCCTATACTGTTGACCTACAAGCTGAACTACAAGCAACTCTGAGACGCCACTTTAAACTCATTGTTAATTGGCTAAACCATACGTCAGTGGTCCCGAACTATTTTTCCTCAAGGGCCAAATTCTGCCAAGCATACCAAGCCAACGGCCAACCCCGCAAACAAACAACATGCGTTGAAAGGAGGCTAGTTTGAACATCACAAAGTAGTCTTCTTTTAGCCTTCTGCTTTCTTTAATGCACCTCAATAGACTTAGTATGAGCGCGTACATGCCTACTGTATGTGTGGTCTGTAAGCACATTTATGGAGAATAACTGATGAGTCAGATGGAATTGGCTGCTAGGCCATTGCTAGGGTACCTAAGGTGGTTGCTAGGTTATGTGTGGTGGTTGACAGATTAATCATGTTGGTTGCTATGTTGGTTGATAGATTGGTTGTAACTGTGGAAGTGGTTGCTAGGCTGTTGCTAAGGCACTTGAGGTGGTTGCTAGTCTGTTGCTAGGGTAGATGTGGTGGTTGCTAGGTTAATGCTGTCAGTTGCTATGTTGGTTAATAGGTTGAAACTATGGATGTGGTTGCTAGGCTGTTGTTATGTTACCTGAGGCGGTTGCTAGGTTGTTGCCGCTAATTTATTTATTTATTTATTTATTTAAATAACTCTCTGCCAATTCTATTCTAGAATAGAGTTTTAAGACAGAATTCTATTTCCTATTGTTGTCTCCTTAACTACTGTAAACATTCCAAATTTAACTACTGTAAACATTCCAAAATTTAGTCTCTCTCATGACTGTGTGGGTCTGGCCTTTGTTATTCTCAGATTTTTTGTCAAGGTCGAGAGGCCAGAATTAAGGATTGTGCACCTTTTGGTTATTTTTAAGGTTGATTTGTACAGAGCATCTTTTATTTTAAATTTATACAAATAATTAACTCAACACAAAAAAAATATATTAATGAAAGATAAGTGCTTCAGTAGGTTCATGCTGTGTGCAGTGATACATTTTTAAAAGATATGGCAATTGTTCATGATGGTGATGTGAGATTTGTATTGTAACATGTATTAGTATAGAAATAGCAAATGTGTGAATACTCAGGTGTCAGCTTGACATGAGCTTGTGTGAGCATGCAGCGAAGACGAGAGCCAGAGGGTGATCCATGGTCAGTCTGTCTGTCAGACCAGTCACACATACTTTTACCTGAGAACTTCTCATCTCATCTTGGAAAAATGGCTGTTCTTTAGCATTTGTCAATAGGAAATCTGGCCTGGGTAAAAATTTTAATTAAATTTGCTCTGAAATCAGTATGGCCATGATTATTTTTCAACTGTCAGACGTGTGTGCCCTTAACATTATAATTCCTTAAGTCAATGCTGGCATGTCAATAGCCACTTCTTGTTTTCCTTAATCTTAATAAACTGTGATTGTCACCATTGTAAGTCCGTGTAAGAGGCCAAAATGTGTTTTCTAGATTATGGTTGATGAATAGAATCAGTTGTCACCCCTATTCACAACCGAGAAAGGAATCTACAGTCCATTACGGTCTATGGATGTACAGTATGTTGCTCCTCAAATAAATAGAATTCAATTTTACATGTTTGACAGCTCATTCAAGGTATTTTTGTAATAATTGAATTCTTCAGTCTACCTAATTTGTTGGCTAAGAAAAAAAATATATGGTTCAATTCAAACCATGTTTGAACTGACAGTTGCACAAACCTTCTACTTGTATGACAGCAACATTTAAACTATGCTTATCTTTCCACCCACATATATGTAGGGTAAAGAGCAGTAAAAGTCACCCAAGCAGATAAGTACATCACATACGTTTGTGGTTTGGATGCAACTCACCACACATCCGTCATCAGACAGACACAGGGCAAATCGCAGGCCTATGGAATTTTCCCTCTTAAAGAGCTGTTTTAGTCATCACTCGTTTCAGATTCTTCGCTGATTGTGGATTTGTCCACTTTTAAAAACAACCTATTTAGGCAATAAAGCCTGTTCAAATTATTTTTGAACTTATTCTATTTTTGTTCTTTGGTTCCAGACAAATCGTAGCCTTCATACCAGTGTCCAGAGAACCAAAGTTGAAAGACCGAGCACCCCCTTCAGTAAGTTCAATATCATTGAATTCCAACTCGTAACATTTTCTGTAATTATTTTTTTGATCATTGTTGTTCTAATGTTATCTTACTGTTTGGATCTTGTTCTTTTCTCAAAATCTCAGGAATGTCCTCTGCAAGCCTTGAGGCCACACAGAGCTTGGTGAGACGTCACAGGTCAAATGTCAATAGTGCCAGAAAGGTTAGTTACAATGGTAACAAATTCCACTTTGGGTAGACATTGAAAATGTCAAAAGAACATTGTATACGAGTATCAAGCACAAGACATGATGTAAACAGTCATTATGCAAACAATATTAAGTTCACAGGGTTTAGTAAATATAGAAATCTGAGACTGAAGGCAATTTTGGTTCAACTAAATTCAGGTATCATGGGGCTCTGAGGACAGCCCAAGGGAGCTGCCAGATCAGCCTCATAAGAGCTCAACTCCCACAGGCAGACAGACACCACTGGAGCTCAGCCAGACAGCCTCCTCCGACTCTGATCACATGGTAATACAGTATGTGCAGAAACATAATGGCTTTTGGGCTAAATAATAATCTTTAGAAAACTAGAAAAGCGCTCAGAGAGCGCAGACCTCCGCCAAGGCAATATGGTCACAGACACAATATACATTCCAGATCATGTTCTGGATCACCGATCGCCACCAAAATCGAATCAGCTCTTGCTTGTCCCAGTATACACATTGTCCGAAAACAAACAAACAAACAGACAGACAGACAAACCAACAAGACCGAAAACATAACCTCCTTGGAGGAGGTAATAAAAATAATCCTAAATAAAACACACAATATAAGACAGGACAGAGTTGCACCAACAAATGGGTTTCTATCCTGACTAAAAGCATATCCCCAATGATTTACAGTATACACTAAAAAACGTTATCTTTGTTTATTTTCAGAAATTTTCCACCTTTTTATGAAAATTGGTCCTTCACCCTCTTCCCTGGAGTTTCTACTTATGTGGGTAAAACCATTCTGGTCTCAGTGCATGTGTTTTCCTAGTCTAGTGTAACGGAGGCCAGCTAGCTCGGCTAGCTCGGCGGTAGTACGTGTAAATCCTCATCACCCAATTCCATGGGCGCTTCTAACACGCTGAGTTAGAAGCTCAGGCTTGCAGCTCAGTTGGTTGGCAGAGCGTTCCACTCCCCACGCCGCGGAGTTTGTAGCTTGTGGGGCTGGCGGGCTGGAGACCTCATAGTGCGGCTGCAGACCGCCACCGGCTACACTGAGCAACCCCAATTTGTCAGCTTTCCAGCTTCCAGGATCATAACGAGCACTGGAGATGTACCATGTGTGCCAAAGAGCTGCTATCAGGTTAGGGCTGAGCTAGCTTATGCTAAGCTAAAGCTCGGAAAAAGGGTAAATTTGGGGTTGCCATACTAGAAAAATGCATGCACTGAGACCAGAATGCTTTTGCCCACATATGTAACCCCAGGTAAGGGCGTGAACAATCCATTTTCAATCAAAGGTGGAATATCCCTTTAATATTGCAATGTGCATTGAGGTGATATAAAATTGACTAAATGACCGCATTCCAAAATAGGACAACAGCAACCCACCTGCGGCACAGGACGTGAAGAACAATGTGAGTGGAGAAATACACTACCCAGATGGAAAGGTGACATTGCCTTAGGTTCTTTTTATCATTACTCATTCTCAGCATTGACATTTACTTACAGCACACACCATACAGTGCAGAAAGTAACTTTTTCCTCTGTAGGTTGAACAGATTCTTTCCTCTGGCTGCCGGGTTGTTATATATCGCAATGGTACCAGAAAGGAAGTGTCAGCAGATGAGAAGTCAGTGACGATTACATTCTTCAATGGTGATATCAAACAAATACTACCTGATGGTAAAGTGGTATGTCAAATTGAGGACTTGAACTTGGCTATTTGCTTACTGACGTATCTGTGGTTGATGTGACGGTATAAGAGAGTATATGAAAGAAAATGCATTGTCTGTCTGTCCCACAGGTTTACTACTATCATGATTCTCAGGCCACACATACCACATTCCCCTCTGGCCTGGAGATCCTGACCTTTGCAAATAATCAAACAGGTAGCCTAGTCTATCATCACATCACACAGAGGGGCAAATTGCATAACAGTCTGTTTGTAAAAGAAACGCTTCATAACGACATTAAAATCAATTCATTTTACAAAATCAATTATATATACAGTGCCATGTACATAATTGTATTGTGGCACTTACAAAGAGCACCCTAGAGCAACGGGGGTAAGAAAAAATTACGGTGTTCTTGCGCTCGCGTTTGCATTTCTTGCGTATACTGTGAATTGGTCCATAGACTCAAATCTAGGCTAGACTGACAAGCCAGACTGTAACATAAAATGTATAGTCTGGCCACAATGGATAGAACCTTCGGCCAGAATCTTTCAAACTGCATGCAGTATAAAGGGACATCGTATAGACCCATGTCATCATCTGATGGCCTTTGTTCCATGCTTGTATAGGCCTACCACTACTTCAAGTATTGCTTTAAAGTACCAGCCTAAACTTGAGAGTCCCCTAACGTCTAACGTTCACACTAATTTTTAAAGAGTTAGTTCATGCACACTGCAAGCATGGTCTGCGTGGCTTCAGTGCACCTTTTGGGCGGTAAACCGCGCAGATCCCGCACTGCTTTCTTGAAATAGAAATGAGATCTATTTTCCCACGCACGGCCTCAGTACATTCTTAACGCAGAGCTCGGGCAGAAGACCACAGAGACAGTTTCTGGTGAATGCACACACACCGCAAAGGGACAGCAATGGTTACGACCTACGCCTAGGCCTAGTGCATATCATGATGCTAGTTAATGGAAAGAACACTGTGTACTGTTTGTTTGTTTGGGTATTTTAAAACATGTCAAGATGTATCATGTGAAAATGGTTTGTTGAGGAGGAGACAGAGCTGAGCTGCGGTACAATGTGATTTCGATACGATACGATACGATACGATACGATAGACTTTATTGTCAGTTTTCACTGAAATTAATTTTGCATCCCTGAGCAAGACTCGTTTAAGACAAAGACATACACATAATACGTCAAAAACATCAAGAGACTATTGCACATGCGCTATGAATGTAGCGCATAAACACCAACAAACATAAACAGAACTTGGGGCCGGGGACTAGTAGCCCACGGTCACAGATAAGTAAGGGATAACGGCTGCCGAGGTGTCCCGATATAAGAAAATAATGGACGACGCGAAGGCGAAGAACAGCCCGATGGCGCAGCCGAAGGGCTGTTTGCCTACGCAACGTCCATTATTTTTCTTATATCAGGACACCTCGAAGGCCGTTATCCTGCTTATCACCCGGTTGCAACTAAAACGTATAGATCAGGGGTGGGCAATTATTTTGGCCAAGGGGCCACATTGGCTTTCAGATTTTGACTAACGGGCCGGGTGTTAACAGTTAACTAAATGATGTTGATAAATTGGCAAGTCTCAAGCCAGTAGCCTCACTTTCTTCAGAGGTCATGTTAATATGCAGGTTTGAAAGGGTGGAATTTGCTTTTCATGATCATACAGCACATTTGATAAATAAGGCCTATAACCTAAAGTCACCATGACTAAATGAGAAATTATTTTATTTTGGGAAGACTCCGCGGGCCGCATTAAATAGCTCCGCGGGCCGCATCTGGCCCCCGGGCCTTAGTTTGCCCAGGTATGGTATAGATGGTAAGCAAGTGTTTAAAACATAAAAGAAACACGTGGCTCCGTTTAGAAAGAAGTTATCCTGTCCAGTTGGAGTACTATTTTCATATGAAAGAAGATTCGCATGGCTGCATTTTAAAGAGCAATGATATAGAACGCTGGTGAAACTCCACCGGGTGATAAAGGTAGACATAGGACACAGGCCTATGTACAGACATACATACAGACATACTGTACATGCATTCCTACATACTGTACATACAGTATATTACATACAACCCACATAACTTGAAGACATTACCATCATGGAGTGATGGCACTATACTGTACATACAGTCTTATGACTGGTTCAACAGAAGAATTGATTGATGTACTGTATGAAGGAATGTTTAAGTCTGTTGCGGTTAAAGGAGGGCACTCTGAAACGGCTGTTTGAGGGTAATAGCTGATATTCTTGGTGAAGAATGTGTGTGATGTCAGTAGAGATAACAGGAGGTGGAGCTCTGTTCCGGAAGGCTCCGCCCCCATGTAAACCCTGTGTAACAAAACCTATTTAGAATACAGAACATGGGTAACTGTTTATGTAAACCCTGTCTTTTATGCATGATCAGTACATGATCGGTCAGAGCTGTCATTTATGCACGATTATGCATGAAACACTTCTTTGCTGTTGCCCTTGACATTAGACACTTACTATGTTTTATTTAGGCAATGAGTCATGTCTGTTTAGGTGATTCACACATTTTTTGTGTCCTATTTGCATAAATGTGTAAAGGAGAGAGAGAGAGAGAGAGAGAGAGAGAGAGGAAGTTATTTTAGAATATTAAGATCTTAAGATCCTAAAAGGTCATGGGGTTGATCACAGGTATCAGTAGGTTTAGTCTCATTTATAGTGCCATTTTTAATGACACATGGATTCTTGTAGAAGAACACAATCCTGATGGCAGTAGAAAGATAACTTTCCCTGATGGCACAATCAAGCACATTTTCACCGATGGTCGAGAGGAAAGCACCTTTCCAGATGGCACTGTGGTTAAGTTCACTGAGTAAGCATTTGTCTAACTTTGGAGACTATCAAGTCCATCAAGTACATATAGGCCTATTTTCTCTTATGTGATCTAATCTGTAATTTGTAGGAATGGAGAGAAGTCTGTTGACTTTAGAAATGGACAACGTGAGATCCATACTTCATTGTACAAGAGAAGGGAGTACCCAGACGGAACTGTGAAGACTGTGTATACAAATGGAAGACAAGAGACAAGATACTCATCAGGGAAGGTCTGCATTAGGAATAATGATATAACTGGCATTAAAAAATAAAAGCAGAATAAGAATTTCTATATATCTGTGGTTTAATTTCAGACATGCTCCATAAATGCAAGAAAGCAAACGTTAGTGCCATGTCCATTTTAATAACAATAACATAGCAAAAGTAACATAGCAAAAGTTTGAATGCAAATCAAAGTCAAAGTGAACGTTATTGTCAATCAGACTATGTAACAGAAACTACACAGAAGACTGAAATTACCTTTCACCAAACTCCAAATGTGCAGTATTAAGATAAGATGGTACTTTCAGTACAGATACTAACTTTAAAAAGTGGGTAAATAGATAGTACAATAAAATAACACGCTAAGTAGCCTACAAGAAAATACATTATACCAAAGAAGAAGGTCTAAAAAGGCACAATGGGTGGTGGTTGGCTGGGTTTTCTGTGGAGAATGTCAGATACAGGAGCATTTTAGTGAAAAGTGTGGAATACTGTGTAGGGTTTATGGACACCATTGTCCATAGCTCCATGCAAACATCAAGTCAAGTCATATTTAGGCTATGTATAGCACACAACACAGTTGACCAACAGTCTTTTACAAATGGAAAATAATAATAACAATATAATAATACAATTAAAATAAGATAATAGTTAGAATAAAAATAGAATAACAGAAATATGTAAATGATAGCCCAGATAGGCTAAATAAGATGGCAAATATAAAATAATAGTGTTTTACAAATTGAAAATAATACAAATATAATAATAAACTCTAAAATAAGATAATAGTTTGAATAAAAATAAAATAGCAGAAATAAGTAAAGATAGATAGATAAGATGGCCCTAACCCTACATATAAAATAATAATACCCTATAATAAACACTAATAAAAGATCAATAATAAATAGAACATGGGCCTAAGCAATAATAAGAAAAACACAAACAAAGTAATGACAACAACAACAATGACAACAATAATAACTAAAATAATTTTATAATAAAGACAAAATAAATAATAATAAATAAAAGTAAGGAAAGCTGGGAACATCAAAAAGAAGAGGGAAAAACAAAAAGGGGTTGGTAGAGATTAGTGCATTAAAAGCCTAGGGGGAAAAAATTGTTTTTATATTAGACTTAAAATCCTGGACATGCATGGAGTGTTCAAGTTGTCAAGTTTGATGTTTGCAACTTGATTGTAATAGGCTAGAGAGAGTAGGCTACAACAGGCTACAAGGTGAAGTAAAACGGCTACTGCATGTGCCGCGCTGCCAAAAAATGGAAAGAACGTGTCTGCTTGGCAGCCTTCCTGCCTAGAAATTAATTTTAACAAAGTAAGGTTTGATAGCCTATATTTCGCCTGCCACATTATGAAGGAGGAAAATATGTGATTGTAAGATACGAAAGCTTGACAAGAAATTGTCGAGAGGAACAGGACGTAGTGTAAGAAAATTCCCATCAGCCCCTTCGATCGCGGTACCTGCAAGCGGATGGTCTGTACTCTTAGTCCAATGGAGTGGCCAGCTCTAGCTTTTCAAGCGCCAATTAAAATGCCAGCTCTAGATTTCTTCTTCCTATCAGAAAGCCAGGTCTAGGTTCCGAAAGGGGGCCAATCAGGTCACAGATTCAATCCAATCAAACGTCGAGTTCAAGATTTTCCAAGCCTATCGCTGTTCGCCGTCTAGATTATCACCAACGTTACTCCTGTTTTGATTTCGTCGCTGAAGCTGTCAAAAGTTGGCTACCACAATTGCTAAGGAGAAAACAGGTGTGTTTTACATACTTTGTGTATTGCGCTGGCTTAGTTTAAGTCTTTAATAGTCACCGGACAGTAAATGCCATCATCCGATGGTAGTGTTTAGATATACTGTTTGACTAAACTGCATTTTGTCTGTCAGTGTTAGCGTACATGCTAGCGCTAGGTGGTAATCATTATGGCAATAATAATGCTATTACTTATGACGGCATCGCTTGAAATCACGTAAATTAATCTAAATGTAAAATGAACATGTAACATCTAGATACCGGACAGTAAATGACATCATCTGATGGTATTTTTGAAATACACGGTTTGAGATCATTTTATTTTGTCTGTCAGTGTTAGCATTCATGCTAGCGTTAGGTGGTAAACATTAGGCCTTCTTGTGATAGTAACTATGTCAACATCATTTCAAATCACGTAAATCCGTCTAAAATGAACATATAACGTCAGTAAAATAGCATGCAACATATGGGATATAGCCTAATTCTCCCAGGGATGTGAGGCTTTCATGTGATTTCAGAATTGCTGGGTTAGCATAGTTATCTCATTGGTGTTATGGTCGTTTTAGGTGTTTTTTGCAAGGCCATAATTATTTTATATACACCTGATACATATTGATGCAATCAGTAATGTCTTCTGTAAGTAGCAGTGAGGTTAAAGCTACCTGCTTATTTGCAAACTGTAATGCCAAGGCCATGGTCAGTGACGAGGATCTACATTATGCTGAAGTTATATTAAATACATGGACATCATGTATCCTATTAAGGGTCCTATTAAGGGTTTACATGTGCAAAATATCCTAAGTCAATAGTTTATATTAGCTGTGGACAGGATCTATGCTGTACTTGGTTTATGTTCTGTTGATTCTTTACTGCGTGTTCTGTATCACATAATCTAGTCATGCCAAAGTCTTACAAAGGCATGCGAGAGGAGGAATGGCTGCAGAGGTTTGCCAGCTCAGGAGTGTGGCCGTCCGGAGAGGGCAAGAGACCTGCCCCGAGACAGAAGAGGTGGCTATCATAAGGTAAATGATGCTTGCAGTTTTTAACATATAGGCCTACATACATGTAAATGTATGTATGTACATGTAAATCCAATTTGACAGATGACTGATAGTTATTCAACTTCTTGCTGCTTTGTCTATTTCCACGTTTCTGCCTGTCGCCCAGGGCCGTATCCCTCACTGCTGCCTGTCACCCGTCTCCTGCGCCACTGCAACACCGTGCTGCAGCTGCCCTAGCAGGTGGGGACAACTCACCGCTGCGGACCTACTCTGGGGAGCTGGTGTATGCTGTTAACGCCAACTACACAGCCTTATTTGGTACTCTGTTGATTCCCGGGTTCTCTCCACCCACAGCTTACACAGGTAAATCAGATAATGTGAAAAATGTATGACACATTTCATGGAAAAATATTTTTTATTAAAATTCACAAAAAAAACAAAATTCTGCACCTCTCAGAGAACACCTTTTTCATTTCCCTTATTTTTTTCTAATTGTGTTTGCCCAGGGGAGCTTATTGGAGTCCAGTATCTGATGAGACAAGCCCCTGGAGGATATGACCCCTGGCTCAGAAAGGACCTGAGTTGCTGCAGGACATCACCATTGAGCAAGAAGGGGAGGAAGACAAAGGCTTTATTGATACTTTGGGAGAGGAGGCCAGATGCTGAGCTGCCTGTCATCCAAGCACCCACTGCCCAGGATCCACCTG
The DNA here is from genome assembly GCA_027497455.2 of Sardinella longiceps. Lineage (NCBI taxonomy): Eukaryota > Metazoa > Chordata > Actinopteri > Clupeiformes > Clupeidae > Sardinella > Sardinella longiceps. The sequence goes on from JAODXP020000025.1 coordinate 3,172,715, forward strand.
CCCAGAGGCCATTTCCTACTCCAGTACCAGCTGCCCAGGGACCGTCTCCATCTGCTTCTGTGCTGCTGCCCACAACGGTAAGATTGCCTGTGGTAGAAAAATAGTCAAACTGACTGTACCTCAAACTATGCAAGTTGTTTAACGCAAAAAAATCTCCCATGGTCCCCTATGTTATGCTCCTCTACACAGGTTCCTCCGCTGCCTGTCACCCAGGGGCCGTCTCTTTCGCCACTGCTATCTCCTCCTCCTCCGCTGCCTGTCACCCAGGGGCCGTCTCCTTCGCTGCTGCCTGTCGCCCAGGGGCCGTCTCCTTCACCATTGCTGTCTCCACCTCCTCCTCCTCCTCCTCCTCCTCTGCTGCCTGTCACCCAGGGGCCAACACCTTCGTCGCTGCAGTCTCCTGCACCACTGCAGTCTCCTACACCACTGCAGTCTCCTCCTCCGCTGCCTGTCACCCAGGGGCCGTCTCCTTCGCTGCTGCCTGTCGCCCAGGGGCCATCTCCTTCACCATTGCTGTCTCCACCTCCTCCTCCTCCTCCTCCTCCTCCGCTGCCTGTCACCCAGGGGCCAACACCTTCGTCGCTGCAGTCTCCTGCACCACTGCAGTCTCCTCCTCCGCTGCCTGTCACCCAGGGGCCATCTCCTTCGCTGCTGCCTGTCACCCAGGGGGCATCTCCTTCGCTGCTGCCTGTCGCCCAGGGGGCATCTCCTTCGCTGCCTATCACCCAGGGGCGGACACAATCACCGCTGCAGTCTCTTTTTCCTCTGCTGCCTGTCACCCAGAGGCTGTCTCCCTCGCCGCTGCCTGTCACCCAGGGGCCATCTCCTTTGCTGCTGCCTGTCACCCAGGGGGCATCTCCTTCGCTGCTGCCTGTCACCCAGGAGCCGTCTCCTTCGCCACTGCAGTCTCCTCCTCCTCCTCCGCTGCCTGTCACCCAGGGGCCGTCTCCTTCGCCACTGCTGTCTCCTCCTCCTCCGCTGCCTGTCACCCAGGGGCCAACACCTTCGTCGCTGCAGTCTCCTGCCCCACTGCAGTCTCCTCCTCCGCTGCCTGTCACCCAGGGGCCATCTCCTTCGCTGCTGCCTGTCACCCAGGGGCCGTCTCCTTCGCTGCTGCCTGTCACCCAGGGGCCGTCTCCTTCGCCACTGCTGTCTCCACCTCCTCCTCCTCCTCCTCTGCTGCCTGTCACCCAGGGGCCAACACCTTCGTCGCTGCAGTCTCCTGCACCACTGCAGTCTCCTCCTCCGCTGCCTGTCACCCAGGGGCCGTCTCCTTCGCTGCTGCCTGTCGCCCAGGGGCCATCTCCTTCACCATTGCTGTCTCCACCTCCTCCTCCTCCTCCTCCGCTGCCAACACCTTCGTCGCTGCAGTCTCCTGCACCACTGCAGTCTCCTCCTCCGCTGCCTGTCACCCAGGGGCCATCTCCTTCGCTGCTGCCTGTCACCCAGGGGCCGTCTCCTTCGCTGCTGCCTGTCACCCAGGGGCCGTCTCCTTCGCCACTGCTGTCTCCTCCTCCTCCTCCTCCTCCTCCGCTGCCTGTCACCCAGGGGCCAACACCTTCGTCGCTGCAGTCTCCTGCACCACTGCAGTCTCCTCCTCCGCTGCCTGTCACCCAGGGGCCGTGTCCTTCGCTGCTGACTGTCACCCAGGGGCCGTCTCCTGCACCACTGCAGTCCCCTCCTCCACTGCCTGTCACCCAGGGGCCACGGGTCAGCCCCGCACAGGACAGACTGGCCACAGCCAGTACAAGGGCAGAATTTACTGTCCAAATACAGACAATATGAGCAAAGAGGAGTGGCTCAGAAAGATGAGAATGCTATAGTCTTAATATTGTTTAATGCCATGTTTATTGTTAAATGCCATATTGTTTTATTTTTGTGCATTGCAAATTCATTGGCATTTGAGTGCCTGTTAAATAATGTTTAAAGATAAGGTGAATGAAGAACACCTGATTTCTTGTTCAAAACCAGTGCAGTCAGGTTAATTGCAATTATATGCAATGGCATTTGTGTGTGTGTGTGTGTGTGTGTGTGTGTGTGTGTGTGTGTGTGTGTGTGTGTGTGTGTTCATGTTTGTGTATGCCATTATGTCTAATAAATACACTTTCGGATGAAACTGAAATCTGTTGTGTTTCTCCTCATTTACTAATAGACTGAATTCCATATTTATTTACTATCCATATTTGCATTTATTTATTTAAAAATAACTTTATATTCACTATTTAATGCGCTATTTAATATATTTTTTTATATTATTGAACATGCAAGGCCCTGCAACAGGTTTTTTGAAGGCTGAATGAAATATATAGGCATAAAATAGGTAATAAGAAATAATAGGGATAGCATAGCCAATGTACTGTAGTATTAAAGTTGTTTTTTTAGTATTATATGGCATAAAATATGCAATTTCTCAATTTATATATTATAAACAAGAAAACAACCAAAATGTCTACTCTCTACACTTGTGCCAGGTGGGATTCGAACCTGCGATTTCATGAATTTCTTCCCTTTTTTCTCCCCCTTTTCTCCCCTTCTCCCCCTTCTTATACGGACAATTGTTCCCCAGCTTTCG